>JADBJO010001030.1:197500-237500 GCA_016801955.1 Conus betulinus
AAAAGTTTTAAAAAGTAAAATAAAATAAAAGTAAAAAAACCGGTCATACACACAAAACTCCCCTCCCTTTGTTGGGTAGATGGGGATGAATCCTTGCCTGTCTATACAGGGAGTGTACGCAGGAGTATCAGCCTGCGTACGAGGGGAAAAAAGTCCCTCTTCACATTCTGCCATGACTGACACTGTTGCTGGGTTATTCTCTTCCAGCGCCATCCTTGGCTAAGCAATCAGCCTGTTTTTCAGAAACCCCGCAATGGATCAGGCTCCACTCTTCTGCCAGTAGCAATGTTGGTCAGTGATGGCAACTCAATTACTGCCTGTAGGACTGACAGGGCGTCAGTCAGAAACAAAATGATTTGTGACCTGCGCGTGTATAGTGTGGAAATGAGACACAAGATACTTATCCTGTCCCTTCCTGATCTCTGGTCTGTTGTGGAATGATGGCCATGGCCCATCATCATCATCATCGTGAAGGGAGTGTGTGTGTGTGTGTGTGTTGTGGGGAACATAGATGACAGCACGAGATCAGCTGCTCTGCTACAGTGTTCATTAGTCATTCATCATCTGCATGCTGCACAATGAATCTTAGTTTGTAACTCATTGCAGGCAGGCCTGCATTACGCATTTTGCCATGTTAAAAACAAGATCAATTGTTTTAGATGTCTATAGCTCTTTGTCTCTCTGTCTGTCTGTCTGTCTGTCTGTCTGTCTGTCTGTCTGTCTGTCTCTCTCTCTCTCTCTCTCTCTCTCTCTCTCTCTCTCTCTCTCTCTCACAAGGGAGAAATTATATTGCTGATAGTCCTGCCGACCGCATGAGGCGACCTTAGGACTGTCACCTTGTTGAAGTCAACCGTCAAAATACACACACGTGTACACATACACACACGCGCGCGCGCGCGCGCGCCAGAGAGAGAGAGAGAGAGAAAGAAGAGAGAGAGAGAGAGAGAGAGAGAGAGAGAGAGAGAGAGACACACACACACACACACACACTCACTCTCACACACATCTCTCTCTCTCTCTCTCTCTCTCTCTCTCTCTCTCTCTCATCTCATTAAAACATATATTCTAAAATGAAAAAAAAAAAAAAAAATTCATGGAAAAAAACTTTCTTCCGTGAAATCCTGGATCAGATGAAAAATGTTGATCTCTTTCAACAACTTCAGAATCCCATTATGTGGTACATCTCTAACCAAGATTTTCATGAAGTCTGCTTTAAAGTGTGCACGTGTCTTGCATTAACTGAGTAGTCCCATCTCTCCAAACCACGTTTCATATGACTGAGACAATCAGTTCATTGTTGACAATAACAGCTGTTTCAATCATCGTAGACTTCATCGCGTAAAAAAGAATTCCCAGAAGTAGGTTACATGACTGAGACAATCAATGAATTGCTGATATCAACGGCTGTGTTTGAATCATCTTATCAATTCACTGCGTAAAAAAGAATTCTCAGGAGAAGTAGGTTATCAACTCGCCCAAATCGAGCAGTTATTTGATCTTCCACCCACCCACAAGTTGTTTTTTTCGACACTCATATTCAACTATACAAAGACTATGCGTCTACCTTGTGTGACGCCACATTACTGAACCCTCACAAACCAGAGGTGAAGTTGGGTTCTCACAGCAACTAGCCACGTGGATTCATAGGTGTCAACCCAATTTTCTTCATTTTACAACTTCCCATATTGAAAAGTACTTTTTCCTTTATTCCTAGCCCCAAAACCTAATACATTACGGTAAAAAAAAAAAAAAAAAAAAAGTTGCTATGAATACAATGTAATACTCAGTACCTGGCAGAACTTCTTGAAAAAAAAAATGGCAGAAATCACTCCGGGGTCTTCATCTTCTCTGTCTTCATTGCGCACAGGACAATATTCATCTATTGCTTTGTACGACTTGGTCTTTGTAACAGCACTCATGCTGTGAGTCTTTGTCAAAAAAAATGTACCCGCAGATCGTACACGCCCAGACGCACAAACTTTCACATCTCTGCGACGTGGAATGTAGTACGTATACTCTGGGCCTTTCTCTGAGAGCTTGATCAAGCTATGCGTATCTCTCTTTCTCAAATTAATGATGGGCTTTCCGACTCCTTCAGGTGTCGCCCACCGCCAACTCGAGCCTTTTCAGGGGGGGGGGGGGGGGGGGGCGTAGCCATTCTCGATTCAAACAATGCATACATGGAAAGTTGCATGCGCAGATTACCGGAACAATGGTACAACCGGAGACGTCTACGTCTATGGTACAACTTGTTTTCTGCGCGTGACCGATCATCTGCTTAGTTCGTTCCCGTTTCAGCGATAAGAGTCCTGTCGTCTGCTATGAAGATTTGTTCACCTCGCAATTTGCCTCGGTGATTTAATATTTGCCCGTATAAATCAGTTTTACCCGTACTGAAACTTGTATACAGCCGTACAGACCCGAAATCGTAGGTTTCCCGTACAGCAATACGGGAAAACCGTATAGGTTGACACCTTTGTGGATTCATTTAAAGAATGAAAAAAAAACAAAAAATCTTTCCCACAAGCCACAGACTAGAGTAAAATGGATCCGTAATGCATAAGCTTATCATTTGACTGAAAAACACACCTTCAGCATTAATTCACAGACGCTCGCACAAACCCGTGCCTATTTAAACAGAAACACACACGCACGCACGCACGCGCGCGCAAACACACACACGCACACACACACACACACAAACACACAAAGGTTTCCATGTCCTGTTACGCAAGACAGTGAAGTGTGCCCCTCTCACTGTTCATACCTACATAACGCGTTCATCCGAGCCTTCCCCACAACTCAAACAGAGAGGTCTCCCCGCCCAATGGCAAGAGAATTTGACAAAATCCGACTGATAATTTAGCTCAGCACACACACACACACACACACACACACACAGGGCGTTTCCATATCCTGTTATGCAGTTCACTTTAGTGTGTGTGTGTGTGTGTGTGTGTGTGTGTGTGTAATGCTGAACAAATTAATAGTGGGGGGAAAACAAGTGCAGGCTAACAATTCTTCCGTCGTTATACATATATCTTATATATACTTGGCAAAGTATATGAATATCCATATCTATATATATATATATATATATATATATATATATCCCCCCCCCCCCCCCCCCCCCCCCCCCCCCCTTAGCATCATTATCAAGGGAAAAAATTAATAAATACTTTTGTAATCTTGAAAAAAGACATTTTATTAGCAAACAGATGTTAAACTAACAACAGCAGATGGCCGTGTATTGACGGAAACAACCGATTTGCTAGACGAGACCAAATCCTTTTTTCATGATTTGTATAAAGAATGGAAATTGCAGGATACCGATATATAGGCAAGTTTACAAAAACATTACCAAAATTAAACCAAATTGAATCTGATAACCTGGAAGGTCTCATAACAAAAGAAGAAGCAACAGAAGCATTGAAAAATATGCAAAATGACAAAAGCCCAGGCACGGATGGATTTACAGTTAATTTCTTTAAATTTTTTTGAAACAGCAGGGGGAGATTTTGTAATCCGTTCTCTAAATAATGAAGGCTTTTATAAAGGAGAAATGTCAGTAACTCAAAGAGAAGGTATCATAATATGCTTACCCAAGGGAGACAAACCCAAGGAATATAAAAAACTGGAGACCAGTATCACTGTTAAATGTTACTTATAAAATAGGATCAACCTGCATAGCTAACAGAATTAAAACAGTCCTGCCTAAACTAATTGACGAAGATCAGACAGGGTTCATATCAGGGAGGTATATTGGGGATAATTTAAGACTATTGTATGACATGATGCATTACTTAGAAAACAAAAATCTACCTGGGTTACTGGTCTCAGTCGACTTTGAGAAGGCTTTCGACTCCATAAACTGGGTCTATTTGGAAAAAGTTATCAGCTACTATGGCTTTGGAAAGGATATGATTAAATGGATATGCACTTTTTATAAAAATATTAAAGGTCATGTAATCGTTAATGGAAAGATATCACAGATTTTTCCCATTAGGAGAGGATGTTGCCAAGGTGATCCCATATCCCCATATCTCTTTGTATTATGTGTTGAATTACTAGCGAGCAAAAAAAGAGAAGATGACGAATTAAGGGAATAAAAATATCTGACACAGAATTTAAAATAAGCCAGTTTGCAGATGACACGTCGTTTACATTAGAAGGGGATAAAAGGTCATATGAAAAACTGTTCAACTCAATAGAAGAGAATTGAAGGCATTTCTGGTCTTAAATTAAATTTTGAAAAAAAACCTGTAACGTATGGCTAGGGCAAAAGAAAGGCTCACAAACTGTACATTTGGCTGAAAAGCATATGATATGGAACCCTAAAATTCAAACTTCTAGGAATTTGGTTGACAACTGATCTATCAAAACTAACAGAAATAAATATGTCAGATAAGTTCACAGAAGTTAAAAACTTGTTTAAAATTTGGTCAAAAACGTATGTGTACTCCTCTTGGTAGGTTGCAGTATTAAAATCTCTTATTTTGTCTAAACTTGTATACCTGTGGATGTTACTCCCAAACCCCCCTGAGAGTGACATAAAACATCTGCTGCAAGATGTGTTTTGAATTTGTATGGGACAAAAAACCTGACAAAATTAAACGAAAGTATGCAATTCATAATGTTGAAAACGGAGGTATAGGTTTGCCAGACATTCATGCCTTTATGCAAGCTTTAAAACTGTCATGGATTAGAAAATTAATTATTAAAAGCTCAAAGTGGAAGACAGTTTTAGTAACGCTCTGTCCAGAAGTAAACAATCTAAATTATTTTGGGTCAAAGAAGTATTTACAGAGTAGGTGTAAACCAGTTTTGGAAGGATGTATTTAAATCTTATGACACTTTGAATACAAACAGATTTAGAGAATACTGAGGAGATTGCAGCAGAACCTATCTTTTATAACGATAAATTCAAAATTGATAAAACTCATTTTTATTTCAAGTTATGGTTTGACAAAGATATAATTCATGTGGGAGATATGATGGATGAAAATGGCACTTTTTTAAGTTACAAAAGTTTTTCAAGAAAGTTAGGAGTGCAGGTGAATTACCTCCATTATTTAGGCTGCGTCCAGGCTATAACAGAATACGCTAGAAAAAGAAACATAACATTTGAAAACAGTGTCAAGAATGATAAAAGCAAAGTTTTGAAAATTATAACAGGTGTTGTCAAAGGATAAAAAATTTACTACAATTTGCTCCTGGATAAAATAGATGTACTCAATATAGAGTCCTTTGCAAAATGGGAAATAAAGTTACAAACAGCGATAGACTGGGAAACTGTATTAAAACATGTCCGAAAAAAATCAAAGAAATAAAATTTAGATGGTTTCAACTGAAACTTTGCCATAGAGTTTTAGTATCAAATATACTTCTAAAAGGAATGGGTCTCACAGACAGCGACAATGCAGCTTTTTTTGCAAAAATGAAAGAGACACAATTCATCATTATTTGTGGTATTGTCCAATAACACAAGAATTCTGGAAGGAATTGGAAAGATATTTGAAACAGAAATGTGAACATTGTTTCAGATTGTCACTGAATGTCGAGCTGATCTTGTTCGGAACTGACGAAAAAACAAAAACGGACCAAATTTTTATCTTATTTTACTATGGGCAAAGTTTTCGTCTATAAAAGTAGAATTATTAATGCAATACCAAGACTGTCTGAATTTATATGCGAACTTAAACATAGATACCAAATAGAAAAGCATGCACATATAATGGAAATGCGTTATCATGATTTCATTAAAAACTGGTTACCATATAGCACACTGTGCGCAGATTAGGATACTACAGTGCTTCGCAGTAAAAATTAATTGTAAATACTTCTAATATTATCATTCTTATGCATAGCGTGTTTTTCTGTCACAGTAGCTAACAAAACTGTACACATTATTATACAAAAAGCATTCTAATGCTCCTGCAGTTGAGCGTGGATCAAATATGTTTGGATTTGTAAAAGCGGTATGTGACCTTTCCTTTTCTCTTTATTCCTCATTCTTTACACTTTACCCCCACCCCCCCCCTCTCCCCCACCCATTTCCACCCTCCCCCCCCCCCCCCCCCCTCCCCGTCAACTCCTCTCCAGCTATAGATAAACACTTGTTTGCGTTATGTCTCTGTCTCTCTCTCTCTCTCTCTCTCTCTCTCTCTCTCTCTCTCTCTCTTTCTCTTTCTTTTTTTTTTTTTTACCTTTTTGTTATTTTTTTTTATTTTAATTTTTTAAAACTTTATTATTTTTTAATTTTTTTTTTTTTTTTAAACTTTAATTTTGTTTGTTGTTTGCTTGTTTTGCTCTATTTCTACTCAGCATCAAATACCCCTGCAGTTTCATGGAAATTTCCTTTTGTTATTCTCTGTAATGAATGACTGCTATATCAAATAGATTTGGACAATGTTGTGTATGGAATTACTAAAGAATGATATTATAGTCGTTACTTACTGGTGCACGTGAATACATTGAATGGTATATTAAATTGTTTAATATATACATATATATATATATATATATATATATATATGTATATAATGCTGAACAATTAAGTAGTGAGGGAAAACAAGTGCAGGTTAACAATTCTTCCATCATTAGTCATGATTTGGCAAAGATTTGAAATTGAGAGAGAGAAAAAAAAAAAGAAGTAAATGGGAAAATGTATATCATAAATATGAAAACCCTTCACTAGCTGCATGAGGAAACTATCGCAATCCTCTCGAAGACAGATCTATATTTATCGCCTGCTCCAAGGCCTTTCGTCCGCTGGATCGGACTCATTAGGGAGACACGGCTGATTGTGCCTGTGCTCTTGGCGTCAGATAGAGAGACACTACAGTCCATAATTTTGTGGTGTTCCGACCGCCAAGGTTTGAAAAAGAATCCAACAGCACCCCCAAAGCAGCCAGCAAAAGGTAGTAGTAGAATTAAACAAAACGAAAGTGTGGAGAGGAAAAAAAGTTGTTGAAAAACTAAAAATATTACGCAAACAGTATAAAATGTAATGGACAATCTTTGAGCCTATGCTTGTATATATATATATATATATATATATATATATATATATATATATATATATATATATATATATACATACACAGCAGAGCTGACCACTCAGACTGTTCCATATCTTTTGATCTCCCTTGCATCCTTAAAGGGATCCTCAAGCATAGGCTCAAAGATTGTCTCTTACATTTTATACTGTTTGCGTAATGTTTTTAGTTTTCAACAACTTTTTTCCTTTCCACATTTTCATTTTGTTTAATTCTACTACCTTTCGCTGGCTGCTTTGGGGGTGCAGTTGGATTCTTTTTCGAACCCTTGGCGGTCGGAACACCACAGAATTATGGACTGTGGTGTGTCTCTATCTGACGCCAAGAGCACAATCAGCCGTGTATCCCTGATGAGTCTGATTCAGCGGACGAAAGGCCTCGGAGTAGGCGATACATAGATCTGGCTTCAAGAGGGGTTGCGATAGTTTTCCTCATGCAGCTAGTGAAGGGTTTTCATATTCATGACATACGTTTTCCCATTTACTTTATCTTCAAATTTTTTTTTTTCCTCTCAATTTCAAATCTTTGTTAAGTCATAACTATACCGATGGAAGAATTGTTAACCTGCACTTGTTTTCCCCCACTACTTATTTGTTCAGCATTAAATGTATATACATATATATAAATACATAATAGAGAAGGGGGGGGGGGGAGGGAAAGGCGAAGCTGGCCAAGGATACAAACGTGTTAATAACAAGATGGCATAAGAAAAGTGAGGGAAAAATAAGTAACACCCCCACCCCCCCCCCCCCCCCCCCCCCCCCCCCCCCCATTCTTCAGAACAAGCAAAACAAAAACTCCTCCATCAATCACGCGGATACTAAGCAAAAACGAGCAATTGAGCGAACGATAACGCGTGAATATTCATAGTTTTCATTGTTTCCAGAGTTTCTATGCGGCGGTGAGGGTGGTAGATAGTGAACTTGAGTGGAGTTCGTCAGCATTAGCACTTAAGTTGGGTGGAATGACGATGTTTTAACGCCGGTGTTGTTTGATCAAAACAGGGAGCGAATTCTATTGAGAGATGCCCGAAGACGCTAACTCATCTGAGTAAGTCAATTCTTTGATATGGATTTGGAGGGAGGCCTTTGAAGAATTATTTGAAAATTTATGAATTGAT
Organism: Conus betulinus; assembly: GCA_016801955.1. Classification (NCBI taxonomy): domain Eukaryota; kingdom Metazoa; phylum Mollusca; class Gastropoda; order Neogastropoda; family Conidae; genus Conus; species Conus betulinus. Next base: position 205,679 of record JADBJO010001030.1, read on the forward strand.
ACTGAGGGCGTGTTTTCCGACGCAGTCTTGTGAATTAAGAAAACACTGCGTTGCATTCTAGCTTTAGTGCTTAAGGGATTTTGATATCTTTTTTATGGTGTCAGTCGAAGAAGCTCACAGGATGTCAAACAGTAAATGCATAGTCTGTGTATGACCGAACATGAGGCTGGAATGAAAGCTGGCATGAGTAAAGGTCAATTAAAGTGATTTTGAAGAGTCCATAGACTTTTTGTGAAGTTTTTTAGCACAGAGAAGTGATAGGAGGATGCCAGCTAGTAGTGGCGTTATCCTAGTGCTATGTAACTTGTTCATTAGGGTCATTTTCAAAATGTTATGGAGGGAATTTCATTGTGAGATTCTGTCTTTGCTGTCTGGTCGTCACAAGCTTAGATATGCATTTCTTAGAGTAAGGTGACGTGTGTTTGAGTTCAGTCTATTTTACGAGATCGTCGGCACTTACTTGCAGATTTTTTGCGAGAACTGCACAGTAATCAGAATCAGAATGAGTTTTGTAGTATTATCAGCAGAGTTCACACATGGAGAGAGAGAGAGAGAGAGAGAGGACTCACCCAAGATATTGCTAGAATGCTAGATATGAGTAGAAACTTAGCTGTGCAATCCGTCATCAGCGATTGTTAGAACTAAGTTATTAGCGCGTTTGTATTTTCTAGTGTATAAATACGACGATGATTGTGTATGAACACACGCGTGCAAGTGTGTGTGTGTGTGTGTGTGTGTGTGTGTGTGAGAGAGAGAGAGAGAGAGAGAGAGAGAGAGAGAGCGAGAGAGACTCCGACTGACTAATTATCACGAGAGTGCTTGAGGGTCTATACTCATAAGATTGAATTTTTAGCATTGAAACAAACCGCACGCACGCAAGTGCTCGGTGGTGTCGCTGGCCACGTGTGGGTCAGTGACATGTTATGTTGTGATTGGCTAGTCAGTTGCGCATGTGCAGGAGTCTGGAGTGTTGTATTGTGATAGGATGGTGTTGCTGTGCCCACGTGGACAGGCTGAACCAATAAATTGTGATATGGAGGAGTGCCACCGTCATTTCGCATCCGAAGTCTACAGCACGAATTTTCTTCACGACTCAAGACTGCAAGTTGGCAAGGTTGGTTTTCCCTCCTTTACAGTCTGTCAGCTTGTCAAAGGTTGGTTTTCCCTCCTTTACAGTCTATCAGCTTGTCAGCCAGGGTTTCTCTCTGAACAAAGTATCACATGTTAAGTTGTTGTGTGGGACTTGCACATTTGCGTCCAGAGTAGAGCACATTTTCTTGTTTGCATCTGTGCTCAGCCTCTGTTTGCTTTCCTCCTAATAATGTCAATCTTTGTACAGCTGGTGAGTTTCTCTCTCATACTCTCACACTTTTCTGTTGTGCGAAGGACTTTCTTCTGAGGTGTGTTCATGTTTGAATATAGAAATGGAGAGAAGTAATTTATAGTTTCTTTTTCATTCATTCCATTCATGAGCTTATTGAAATTTTCATTTAAGTTATAGTACATGAGGTATTTGATAATTTTCTTTCTCATTTTGGATAAAGACAAAAAGTCTGTCCATTCCTGTGTGAAATCAATGGAGATTATTGAAAATAGTTTTCAGCATTCAGAACATTTTATTTCACTTTTCTTAGTGTGTGGTCCCCTCGTTCCCATCCCTTTCCCCAAAACTCAGCTCAGATTTTTGAGATACGAGATAATTTAATTTAAAAGAGCTGTCATTTTGATCTAATAACTTTATACATCGACCATAGTTTCATCGGATAGTTTGTCTTAAGCTGGACGTGTGTTTAGTAGCACAGTTAGAAAGGCTCAATAGAAAGAGACAGAAACCCTCATGATGCTGTACCCGAAGAAGGGAGGGAATTTGCCTACATTTGACTTGGATGTGATGAATGTATGTGACTGCTGCATGAAAGGCGTAGAATAAATGGGGAAGAAGAGGGGTATATAGACACAAATCCAACAACAAATATAGAATATGGGGGTGGCATTCAGCACTAACACCAGCAGCGGACTTAGCAAGTTTTCATTTCTTTGTTGACCTCTTATTTCTTCAGCATTCTCAGGTACTGCCAACACATGGATCACCGCTCTACTCTCCTACCCTCCCACCTTTCTATATCATCTTGCCACTGCTGGTCCCTCTGTTTTCCATCCCAACCCTTGCTTCCCGACTTCTATTTCATTCCAACAACGGTACTTTTAAACGTCCTGGTCTTTATTATTGCACTTTCTTTGTCATTTATGCAATGACTCGCACGTGTACGTACGATTCTATGCCCCTAGGAGATCTGAAGAAAAAACATTCTGGCACAGATCATCTTGTTTCCTGCAATCTGACTTTTATTGTTGAGCAAAATGTCACCACCGTTCTTTACAATGCTGCATTCCATCTTTCTTCCACCAGCTGTTTTAAAATCGTTACAGAAAAAAGATAAGTTTGTTCCTCTGTTTTGTGATTGTGTGTTTGGAGTTCCATCTCATTTGTGATTTTTTGTTTAACTACAGGTTAGTACTGTGCCTGTATTCCTTTCAAAACTACTTGTTCTCTGATTTGGCTAGTAGCACAAGCATAGGTATACCTCTAATAAACCCTTGGCTGCAATGTGATTCATAATGCAGTGGGACGGAAAGTTTGATTTGTAATGTAAGGCAAAGTATAATTCTCTGTGGTTTCTATGCAAATATTTGTTCGTATGAAACTGTTCTTTCAATTCAGTTGCAAGGTGAAACAAGCTGATTTTCGGTAAAAGAAAAAGAACAGTGTGTGTAAAGTTGACAGAGGTATGTGAGCTGCTATAAATAAGAACCTGTTTAAGTCCTAGTGTAAAGGATGAGAATGTTATCAGGGAAAAAGAGAGAGAGAGAGAGAAGGGCTGCTATCAGAAGTTTTGCAGAGAAGATACAATTTAATGCCAGTCTACATGCATGCATATTTACCCTCATTTCATGTTCTGGAGGTGCCGTTGGCCCTTTTTTGTCGGTGTTATTCTGTTGTAGAAAGGCACAAAATTCATACTACGACATGTAGTTCAATTATTTGTGGAATATGAAGACACAAGAGCCTTGGTTCATTACCATTTTGGTTTTGATTGCCCTGCATTATTGAGTAAGCCCATCTGGCATTTGGTAGGGTGTGGTGTGGCGAACGTTTTGTTATATTTAGGATGATTTATTATCTCAGCTCAAGCTGAGTGTGTCTCTTTCAGCTGAAAGTGTAGGTATGATGTACGTCTGCTAGTTTATTTAACCTTTCCTGTACGTCGCCAAAATTTTTGCGCGCTCTACTTGGGTGTGCAGAAACCCATGCTTTCAATGAAGGAATGACCCCTCGCCGTACGCCGTGGGTGCACAGTAACCCATGGTTTCTGTATAGAAACTAATCCCTCGCCGTACGCCGTGGGTGTACAGTAACCCATGGTTTCTGTATAGAAACTAATCCCTCGCCGTACGCCGTGGGTGTACAGTAACCCATGGTTTCTGTATAGAAACTAATCCTTTGCCATACGTTGTGGGTGTACAGTAACCCATGGTTTGTGAGTAAGAGCTCATCCCTTGCCGTACATCGTGGGTGTACAGTAACCCACATCTGCTCGTAAAGCAACTTTGACTTTTCCTTCAGCAAACTTGCATGTACAATTCCATTTGCATGCGTTTACAAGTGTATTGTGAATCAGCTGTGCCTGCAAGGAGATAGTCTTGTATGCACATGTGATTGATGTGTGTGCATGTGGGTGTGGGCATGGGCGTTCATGCGCATGCCAAACGGTTTGTGTAAATGTGTATATTATAGGCGTATGGGGGTTTTTGTAAAAACGTATGTGGGTGTGCGCATGGACATATATGAGTAAACATGTATGTGAATGTGTGCAAGTGTGTTTGTATGTGTATATACAAGCGTGTGTAAACAGTGCATGTAAAGTGAAACAAAGAACAAGAGGGAGAGACAGTAAGAGTGAAAGAATGTAACAATGGAGAGAAACAATGTTTCAGTATGGTTATTTGGCACTAATATTATTGATGTGAACGAGTAGATAGGTATGTGTATATAGGCGTGGCGTGTGTGTGTGTGTGTGTGTGTGTGTGTGTGTGTGTGAATATACGATTGAAAGAGGCACAGTAGACAATGCATGAGCATTTCTGGTTGTGTAAGTCATATGTCAGTGTCTTCAACTGTCTGCCTTCGTACATGGGATTAGCACAACCAAACAATTTCTCCAATTACAGAAGCCCACAAATTGATTGATAGATGTAATATGCACATTTTATTAATCAAACACTCAATGATTTTTCCAAACACATTAATTTAATTTTGTCAATTCAATTTCATCCAGTATCAAACAACACATATGCATGCGCGCGTACACACACACACACACACACACACACACACACACACACACACACACACACACACATTGGCAAGCACATCCAACCACACACACATGTACACACACGCTTTTGTAATCAGACATATCCACTCAAGAACAGATTGCATTATTCCTGGTCATCTCTCTCTCCCTGCCTCTCTCCATATAGCCAAATAAGGGTGTTCAACACATGCAAAATATTTGTGCCCTGATATTTCAGTTCTGTTGCAGAGGCAACAAATATTGTACACTGCTGATAAAATTCCAATCAGTGGTACATGGTAGTCTAGGCAGTTAGGAAAATATCCTTTAAAAATGGAAGACAAGAAGAGTTACACACAATAAAACAACATTTTGCAGGCCCTTTCTCCCTCCTTTTGTCATTCTCTACCTTTCAAAATCAAATTTTGGAAACGGAGTGCACACACACACACACACACACACACACACACACACACACACACACACACACACACACACAGACACACACACACACACACACACACACACACACACACACACACATGTTTTAATGAAATCATAAAAGTAAACTGCTCACTGAACTGGCAACACTTCGTTTAGAAAATGTAGGGATCACCCTATCTGGTGCAGATTGTGATGACAGCCAAAGTCAAGACATTGAAAAAAACAAATAAACAAAAACATAATCCCCGCCTTGGCGGAGGCAACTATACAATGAAACGGGTATGACATGTAAAAGTTTTCTGCAAATTTTCTGTGGGCAGCTGCTGATGAATGCCTCCCTACTCTGCAATGGTAACGACAGTGCTTGAGGAGACCAGTGCAGTACAGCCCTGGCAAATGTGCTTCACATGTTCCTTGCAAAGCCAGGCACAACAATGGAAGCAGAATGTGGTGGTCTTGCGGTCAGACTTCCAGTGACAGGAGCCACAACGACCTTGCTTCTTTGTGCCTTTCTTTGCTGCCTTCTCTGGTGGAGCTCTCTTGCCTGAACTGGCTGCTGTCTTTCGTTTGCCTGCTGCATTTGTTCCTGGTTCTGATTGCTCAGAGAGATGGTCAGCAACAGATCCAATTGTTTGCCGGAGCGGTCTGGACAGATTTGTGGCTGAAAGCCTTGTCTATATCTGCTCCATGCACAACTGTTCTGCCACCTTGACCAGGAACTGCAGCCTCATGTCTGGCTGAGACAGCTTGTCATCTGGAAATTTTTTTTGCCAGATCACCCTTGCTGCGATGCTGCCGAGGTCAAGTGTATTGTAAAACATGACTCATGGGCCACCTCTTGGTGACCCGTTTGGTGGAGTACGCATGGGCCATTTTGTCCATGGCATCCACAGCACCTTTCGTGGCATTATAGAATCTGATGATGTCAGGCCTCTTTTTGATAGCTGTTGGATCCACAGCCTTGTCGTGGTGCATGGTGCTCAAAACCACCACGTTTTTGTTGCCCTCTGACTGGTAATTTACCAGGGTTGTTTTCTCATGGAAAACAAAAGAGGAGCCATGGAGCTCCAGACCAGCTTTTGTTTGAAAGGCTCTGGAAAAAAGGTCCGGTTGCCTCTCACTGTTCCAACGAATGTCAGTTTCTTTTGGAGCAGTGTGTCCGACAGTTCCTTATCCGTAAAGAAGTTGTCGGCAGTGATGTTTCGCCCTGTCCTGTAAAAGGGCTTGGACAGCTGATTAGCCATGTTTCGGCCCAGGTTCACCTGGCGTTGCGCACCAAGAGGTCGACCCAGGTAAGGCTCGGCAGTAAGTGGATAGTTGTTCTCTGCATCAGCTGCCCAGAAAATCTTCAAACCATACCTGTCCGGTTTCGAAGGAAGGTATTGCAGAAAGAAACATCGACCACGGAAAGGAACAAGCTGCTCATCTATGGTGATGCGTGGCCCTGGGATATAGTGTTCTGAGAGATTTTTGGTGAACTCATCCCAAAAGTCCCGGAAGGGCGCAAAGACATCATGGCATCTTCTGGCATTCCGGGTCTGTTTATCATCAAAGCGGAGGCAGGCCAGCAGTTGCAGGAAACGATTTCTGCTGAAAAGTTGCTCTCACCAACATCTGCCCATAGAAAGGGTCAAACACCATGGTTGTTGGCAGCATGCTTTGCTTCATTGCTCCTAAGAACAACAAGCACCCAACAAACCCTTTTATTTCTGTTTCATCAGTTTTTCTGAAATGTTCTCCCCTTTTGCGGTCTCCTTCCAGATTTGTGATTTCACCAAAAGTTTCAACTGTTTTTCAGTGTGAAAAACAAATTGAATGCATCTGATGGAGTTCTGATGTCATCACAACCAGGCACTTGAGTACAGGGGGGCCTGAAAACATTTTCTGACAAAGTGCGCCCAAATGATACAGGAGGAACAGAGTTCCATTGTGTGCCGTCTTTTGCAACAAAGACAGTGGTTGTCTGGTCAATCACAGTGGAAGTCTGTGCACGCTGAGGAGACTGCCCTCGCCTCATACTTTCGACCTGTGCTCTAAGGAAGGAAAGTCACCCTCATCAGAGTCATCAGAGTCGAAATGGTCTGATGGACAAACCACGTCTTCTACAGATGCTGGTCCATCATCTTGGAGGAGTCCTTGTGATCCTGTGAAAAGCATACAATATAAATTGTGCTCTCAGCAATTATTTCTATCAGTCATGTCATTTCTTCTTTGCACACTCACACAGACATATAAACACAGTCCCTCACACACACACACAAACACAGACACACACAATGTATGTGTGTGCTCACACAGACACACACAAACATACACGCACATTGGCATGCACACACACACACACACACACACACACTGACACATACACACAGGGATATGGCAGGTTTTCCGGTATTCACCCGTCATACTTCCTTTCCATTGTCACCAATTTTAAAAATCAGTGGAAAAAATGAATTTGATATGAAAGTTCAAACATTATACAAACCCAAACCATGAAAAACAAAGGCTTATCAGGTTAGAACGGCCATATTTTGCAAAACCAACCATAAATTTAAGGAGTTAAAATTGCTGTCATTATGTTTACAGACCGACAAATCGGAAAATGGCGTTAGTCCGAATTCTGACAACAGCAAGAAAATTATTGATCGTCACAAACAAACAATGAACACAAACGCAATAAGCTTGTTTTCAGTGTTTCTTTAATGTCATATGATAAATATAAACCAACACAAATAACATTAAGTTCATTAGAGACTGATATAATGTTGCTAAAAAATCTGCTCCGTCTCCCAAGCTCAATACCGGAAAACATGCCATGCGAGCGCATACGCACACGCACAAAACACACACATACACACACATAAACATACACCACATTCATTCATACCTGCATACATACACACACACACACACACACACACACACACACACACACACACATTTACTATTGCACACTTACTAGCACTCCTTGTCCTTTTCCCTACCCTCACCCTCACCCGTGTGCTGTATGCGCACAACTAATGAAGTCTTAGTGCCACAGTATAGTTTCCATATGATTTTCATGCAAATAATAATGAAATATGACATTATTATTTGGGTAAACTCACTCTGATTCCTCAGCATGTTGACATCAGGTTCATCATCACTAGTGAGGTCATCGCCACTGTTGAGGTCTTCATCACGGGTAACTTCAAAGGAATTATGACTATCCAGCAGTCTGTTCACGGCTGGACAGATGGAAACAGATTTGATGATTTAGTCATAAGAAAAAGGAGTAAGATGGAACTAACGATACTCATCTCTCTCTCATGTACACCAATGCATGCACGCGCGCACACACACACACACACACATACACACACACACACACACACACACACACACACACACACACACACACACACACACACACCTCACATGCCGCACACCATCACACACACCCCAAGATGGATTACAATATCCAGTTGAAAATAATCTGATGTTGACTTCCCTCACACACATACACACACACGCGTTGAGCCGCTTAGCGCGTGTGAGCGCTCGTGCACACACACACACACACACACACACACACACACACACACACACACACACACACACACAATCTCTCTACCAAGATAACCAACATAAGAGTGTGTGTGTGTGTGTGTGTGTGTGTGTGTGTGTGTGTGTGTGTGTGTGTGTGTGTGTGTGTGTGTGTGTAAAAAAAATAAGTGATACATACCATATTCTACATCATCTCCTTCACCATTTGCCAGATTGAGGGCTTCAAAGATGTTGAGTCTCTGGGCCATTGTTTGTAAAGATGGAGCTGTAAAGAAAGTAGATATATTCTAAAAAACATTTCGCATAAAATATGCCCACGCTTGATCAGATAAACCAGCAATGCATACATTGTAAAAGCTGTTTTTGCTAATCATATCTGCGTGCGCGCGCACACTCATTCACACACACACACACACACACACACACACACACACACACACACACACACACACACACACACACACGCGCGTCGCGCGTGCACCCATTCCATATCCCATCAGAAAGTAATTGGTAAGTCCTGACAAAAGCGAAAGAGCTTCTTCTAACCTCCTTCCTTTTTTTTCCTACAATTCCCCCTATTTCCCATGGCCGACATTTGGCATTCCAGGCTTTTCTTCATTTCGATGTAATTGGGTTAAAAAAAAAAAATTTTTTTTTTTAAACATATCGCTGCTAGCGCCCTAGTCTATACTATAATCAGTACTGCAGAAATAGATTTTAGATCAATGGATTTCAGACATACAATAATATCAAAAAAAAAAAAAAAAAAAAAAGGCATTATCAGTCAGTTCTCCCAGTGATTCTCTTTTCTAAGGAAAAACAAATCACTCGGAATTGTTGTAGATAAATCAATCTAATGTAATAACTGATAGTAATAAAACTTACCGCAGACTTGAACTGGGACGTGATTCACGCGTCTCTCTCTCTGTAGCCAGCAAGCGTGCATGACGTCACACCCACAACATATGGCGCGAACGTTTTTTTTTCATTGTAAGTATGGGTGGCCTCACACCCACGACGTACAGCGCGCAAAGTTTGTTCTTTGAGAGTATGGGGGTGTAGTCATACCCATGACGTACTGTATATTTAGTGTCTATTTATATCCACAACATATGGCGCGCGAACGGTTTCTTCTTTGTAAGTATGGGTGCCTCACACCCACGACGTACAGCACGCAAGGTTTGTTCTGTGAGAGTATGGGTGTGATCACACCCACGACGTACTGTATATTTATTGTTTAATCATTTCTTTGTTTATGCACAAAACAAAATAATTTTCAGGTGATATGTAGTATGATACATTATAGACAAAGTCATGAAATTTCAGGAAAGTTGAATCAAAATTACTTGAGTTACAGAGCAAAAACCATGTGTGTGGGTGGTTTCGTACAAACTGTTTATGTAAAAACATCCGTAATCCATACTCCTATAGACGTGAACATTTTTTCTGCGTTCACTTCTTTACCTGGTTTACAGTGCTCTCTATTCCAGGATGTTTATATATATATATTTTTAAAATTTCCCTTTCTCTGTTAATTCTGTGAGTGTTTCTGTTATTTCTTTTTTTCTCTCTCTCTCTCTCTGTGTCTCTCTCACACACTCTGTCTGTTGGTCTGTCTCTGTGTCGTCTGTTCTCTCTCTCTCTCTCTCTCTCTCTCTCTCTCTCTCTCTCTCTCTCTCTCTCTCTCTCTCTCTCATTTTTAAAAAGTGACACCTCTTAAGTATCAATCATGCTTTATTTCAGATAATTCAGTTAACAGAAAAAGAATCAAAAGCCATTTAAGATATTCGTGTCCTTATTGGTTTGAACGCCCAAAATGTGAATTGTTGATTTAATTGAAAAGCTCATCAAAGGCCTCATGCCAATAGTTACACATAGGATTATTAGTCCGAGGCAGGTTCTGTTGCGTGTCCAATACATGCAGTTTATTCATTTCGCTGTCGTACACCAGACGAAAACAATATGACCACTGTACCATCGTGACTGATAATGTATTTTCCATGCAGAATTTGTCGTGCATTTCATCAACTCACGGGTTTCAAAGACAGTTAGCTCCCCTGCGAGGTACCTCAAAATACAAAGAGATGACAAAATTTTGATTTCATCATTAATTACTCGCTGAGATAACTATCAGTCGTACAATCTACCAAACATTCGCTGAATTCGTTTAAACATTGTTCAAGCTTCCAGTGTGTCTCAGCTGAGCTGTGCAAGTCTAGAATCTCAACAAATTCGCACACGGCACGATTCTTTTTAGATCAGTAAAGTAATTAAACTCTTATTATTACTAATATTACTGTTATCATTACTATCATTATTACTGTTACCGTTGATATCATCATATATTATCGTTAATAATAGTAATATTATTATTATTATTGATGTCATAATTATCATCATTATTATTATCAGTACTGTAATCATTATTGATTCCATTATCATCACTATCATCATCGCCACAAACACAGCTGCCACTACAACCATACTGTTCAAGAGTCCTCTAAACCTTCTCCTTTTCTCCCCTTCTTTGTGTATAGCTACACTGTGTGTGTGTGTGTGTGTGTGTGTGTGTGTGTGTGTGTGTGTGTGTGAACAATGCCCTCGTGAAACATTCTGCAGTACTGGTCTACAAATGCGTACTACAAACATGTCAATGATCGCGTGAATTTGAAAATTAATCAATGGCACTTTTTATAGGCTCGTATAAAAATATTGCTCAAGCATAAATCAAGGACTATTGTTTTAGTATGTATGTCATTACCGTGTTGTGCTTATTGATGGTTCTCAGAACAGGTGACGTCCGAGTCACACACACACACACACACACACACGCACCACGGGTCTGTAATGTCTTTAGAAAGCTGTTCTATTCAAATTAAATCTCAATAGGCTGAATCTGCTGCAGCCGTCTCGGCCACACTCGGTCGGACGAGTTGATAATTTATCCAAAGGTGTGTTGGTTGATTATACACGGTTCATATCGGTAGTTCCTTGTGAGCCCGTGGAAAAGAAATTGTTGAGTTGAAATTGCTTTTGATTGTATGTCTGTCTGTATTAATGATATCGCGTGCGCGCGCGCGCGCGCGCGCGCGCGCGCGCGTGTGTGTGTGTGTGTGTGTGTGTGTGTGTGTGTGTGTGTGTGTGCCACCATTCAGGTCTCCGAAAATGCTGTCGATGCTCGCATGGACTTCGATGACAGCAATGGTGGTAATGAATGTTAAAAGTCAATTTTGCCCTTCTATGTCTGACAGCTATCCTGGGGAACACAGAGTAAGTAGATAATGTGTGTGTGTGAGAGAGAGAGAGAGAGAGAGAGAGAGAGAGAGAGAGAGAGAGGGAACGAATGTTCTGAAGATGACATAGTAATTAATATCAGTAACAATGACAACACACACGCACACACACATGCACGCACGCACGCACACACACACACACACACACACACACACACACACACACACACACACACGTGCGTGAGCGAGCACGCGCGCACAGACACACACAAATGCGCTCACACAGACTCTCTCTCACACACACACACACACACACACACACACACACACACACACACAGGCACACACACACACACACGCCAGCACAAACACACATTTCTAAGGACTCTTCACTTTACACACTTGCATCGCTTCGTCGGTGCACACTTACCTGTTCATATACGTTTACAGTTGAATCAGGTGGTCCTGAGATATTATCGATTTCTTAACTCAGCTGACATGTGTTTTGTCCTTGTATCAGCCATTTTAAAGGCACAGTCTGAGTCTGCCCAATCTTTAGGAGTCTTTGCAATGTTGGCCTGGGGATTTATTCCAATATTTGTTTGGCTGGTGATTCTTTTCTTGTTCTTCCTGTAAGTCTGGATGTGTGGGCACTTAACTTAATATAGAGCTCTGAACGATGGTCCATAGTCTGATGGCTTTGTTCTTGTATGTTGCCTTTCTTGCCAGTGTGTCCACTCTGTCATTTCCTTTGACACCTTCATGACCTGAGCAGTACATCCATATGTCTCTCCAATGGAAGGTGGCACATTACTTCATGCCAAGCAGGGCTTCCCATTCCACTTTCCTCTTTTTGGAGCAGGTTCATGGAGTCGGTCAATATCACGGCTTGTTGAGCTCTAAGCTGGTTTATGGATGAGAACCAGTGTAGTGCTTGTGTCAATGTTTTTCTGCCTCCATTGTTAAACTGTATGCACCATGGTTTTCATGAATAGTTCGGCATTTTGCTTCACTGTGTATCACCAGCTTAATATACCTTTGGTGTGTGTAACAGTATCTTCTTTTGTGCTGAAGTTTTCGACGTGAACCTCAATTTCTGCGTTGGTTTTGCCTTCTGGCCATTATCAACAGTGTCACTCCAAGCTCCGGAGCGATGGCAGTTCGGTAGAAGTGTTTGCAGTGGTCTTGATACTGTTCCCATTCCTTTGTGTTTCTTAGAGTTCCGATGACTGGCACACAAGGAGCATAATTATTGTCTGTTGCCTGACCCGATCCATGATTTTCCACGTTCTAGACGAGTGCCTTTTGTTTCTTTCTGCATGTAGTGCTTTGGGTTTTTTACAAGTGCTCTGAAATATCCCTTCACCTGTTCTAGCTTGTGTCTGACCTGCATTGAATGAGGTCAGGCAGGTATCGCATAGTTTTGATTGGTGTATCCTTCGTAGTTCCCAAGATCAGTTTCATTATTTCATTTTCATTTTTTTTCTAACTCAAGAAGATTGGTCTAGAACAGTATTGTAAGCCAGACAGACCTTTTTTTTTTTTTAATTTTCAGGACACTATTCTCAACATATTTTCATTCTATTGAAGCCTCTACCCAAATAGTGTAGGTTGTCAGTTGATTCAGTTTGTAATACATTGAAGGGTAGAGTTCAGATCAATGTCTAGGCTTTTGTAAGGTTGATGTACGATCCAGTTTCTTAAATTGGCACCACTGAGTAATGTTCAACTGTTGCTGAAGTGTTTTCATCTTTTCTTGTACAGTTTTTTTTTTTATGTTTTGTCAAGTGGACCGTCTTCTGCTTGTGTTATCACTCAAGCAATTCCGTTTCTATTGATATCTGCAAGCACTATAGTGTAAACATCGTACAAAACAGGGGGAGAGAGGAGAACTTTGATGTAAGTTCATGGATAGTTTATGAGGAGGTTCTGACATCCATTCTCCAAGTCGTAGGATGACAGTTCGGTCCTGAGTTGCTGCTGCAATCCATCATGAAAGTGTCATGATGACTCCATTGTCAAGGAGTAGCTCCGTGAGAACCGAAAACTGGAGCTGGACTTTGTTGAATGCATCTTTCAAGTCTATCGCAACAGCCAGTGTTTCTTCCTTTCTTCAGAATCCTTCATGTGCTTCATAGGCAAAAGCGGCTGCATTTTCCCATGTACTTTTACCTGTTCTGTAGCCCCCTTGATTGGGCGGAAGGATTTGTCTACTTTCGAGGTCTCTTGCTATGCTTCGTTCCATGAGGTTTCCAGCTGTACTTTGCATACTGAGTATGCAGTGGCCATTAGGGCGATGGGTATGGGTAGAACCTTCAAGCAATGTGTGTCCAGTCTCCTGGGACATCTATTTATCGAAACTGTCGTGATAGAGACAGAAGATACGGTTTCTGTTTTCTTCTGAGAGCTGTTCAATATCTGGAGGAGGTACTTCGTCTGAACCTGGAGGACTACCTTTAGTGCAATTAGTTATTGCTTCATCCAGTCCAGGTGTTGTACATTCATTCTCAATGCCAGTTTTAGGTAGACATTAATTTAACTTGGTCGTATATTCTGTTCTCTTGCTCCAGAATTCTCTAATCAGTCTGTTCTCCGAAGCCTTTCAGTAGAGCCCACCTTTACTCCTCATTTGTCCTGAAATTCATGGTCCTATCGGCGTCTAAGATATCTGGGGTGGCATTGGTACTGTGTTTTCCTTCATGCGATGATAAAACTGCCAGAACTGAGGGAGAGTTGTGTCATAATTAAGCAAAAAACACAAAATGTTGCCATTTAGTTTGTTTTGCTTCTTCAGCTACTCGCTTGAACTCTTCAGTCTTGTAATTCATGTCTGTTTTAATAACTGGAGTAGGACGACGGCGGGTTAAACGCTCTTCTGTTTGTCCAACTGGCTGTGTGCGTCAACCTCACGTGAGCGAGAGTTCGACAGCGTCGTGTGTGTGTGTGTGTGTGTGTGTGTGTGTGTGTGTGATATTCTATATCCTTGCATCCACCATGTGGACTGATATAAAAAAACTGCACTCTCACCACTAATGCCAGAACACACGAAAACTAACAGAGCTCGTCACGTGTTCATATGGATGCCAGCATGTGTCGAACCTGCACGTTGTGACTGCGAACTAGGTGCCCTGTCTTTCATCCACTCTACAGCTTATCAGGCAGCAAAGAGGAGCTTGTGCTGCACCATGACCATGTTTGGATGTGGCTGCGTAGATCATATTCCCCAAGTGTCACGTTGGCTTGCGTAAAGTTTGTATACAAAGATTTGATTTGCCAAATGGCTCCCATTTAAGACCATGTTTTGCAGACACATATTGGATTATAAGAGCATGCACATTATTTTGATATCATTGTGATTATGGGTCGATGGGACTGGCACCATATACCTTGCCTGGTAAGTTCTAGTTCAGTCACAGGTGCAGGTTCAAAACCTGGTGGTGCCCATCACGTAGAGTAACGCTATCTGTTTCTTTATATATATATATATATATATACATCAGTCATCTGATTGTGCATCTTATGGTCTGTATCATCTGGAATGAAGATAGTTTCTAATAGAAAAAAATGCCCATCCCCCCCCCCCCCCCCCCCCCCCCCCAAAAAAAAAAAAAAAACACACACACACACACACACACACACACACACACACACGCGCGCGCGCGCACGTTGCATGAGCTAATTCAATAATTGTGGTTGTGCAAATCGTGTTTTGCGACAGATCTAACCTCTCTGTTGGTGTTTGTCTCGAAATCAGTGTTTGTATGACAAAGCCCTGTGCGGAAAGAAAGTTTCCGGGAGCTGCACATCAATTTGCTACTGTAAAAACAATCAGACGTGTTCCACGGACAGCGATCACACCATTATCGTCGTGCCATATTACACAAATAATCTCCCTTTGCGGAAGAGGTAATATGTGTGTGTGTGTGTGTGTGTGCGTGTGTGTGAGTGAGAGATGTTATTTGATGTCATATTCCCCACGTCACTTTTTTCTTTTCTTTGATTTTTTTTTTGTCGTCAAGATTCTGTGATCCAATATTGTTATCGGGTGGTCTGTAACGCTGCGCTACCAAGGGAAGTTGTCCAGTAGGGTTTTAATTACACGTGGAGTGAGATTTTTTTCCAGCTTGAAAACCCTTTCTGTCCCCCCAGCAGTAGTTGGAGTGTCTGATGGAGTTGAGGGAAGGTTAAAGGCGGTGGAAGGAGATGGAATGTCTCCACCTGCCATCATGCTGTGCCCTAGACATGATGAACCTCTAGCATCTCACTGCCCCTGTGGAACTGTAACCTTAAAACAAAAAAAAAAGTAAAGCGTCCCGTTTTGTTTTGCCGTGTGTGTGTGTGTGTGTGTGTGTGTGTGTGTGTGTGAGTGAGAGTATGAGTGACACACACATGAACACACGTACACACACGCGTGCGTGCGCGCGCGCGCACACTCACAGACAGAGAGGGGGGGGGGGGGAGAGGGAGGGTGGTGGCGGTGGTTGTCGGTGTCATGTCACAATCTATTGTCTTTTCCCTGGCAATGGACGTCTTGATGATATGCCGCATTTTTCGTCAACGAGGTCCAACATTACGGACAGTATTCATGTCTGGTGTCTCAATTCACCTTGATCCCAGACTCTTCGTTTACTATAATTCACAAATCTGTTTTCATATGGTTCTGTTGTTTGTCCTGCTTTGACTGGTTCGACATCCAGAAATTATATTCTGTCTCCTTGGCAATGGTCGGGATAATCTCTCTTGTTGTTTTACGGGAAAACTTCACCTCGAAGGTCCTCCATGGTGTCCCTAGCCTCAGCCGGATTTGTTTTGAGATTGTGTTTGTCTGGTTGGCCGGCAGTGAAGGTATTGTTTCATAACTCTTGAACTGATCTTTATTTCCTAAAGAAACGTTGTTTTGTCTGACGCTTACAATGTTATGTAAACCTTTTTATTTTTTTTTTCACTGCAAACTCATTCAATATTTACCAAGTGTAGTGATATATCTTTTTCTGCACATGTTTTTCTACTCTGTCTTTTAATTGTGGCTTTGACTTCAAATTCCGTTATATCACCCGCAATGTGTTCCATTTATTTGCACTGTTTGCTTTTGGTGTTGATTGTTGTCCTTTAATTTCAGTGACTTGCTTACGTCTTTTTTTTTTTTTTTTTTACCATTATATTGCAAATAGATCATTATTTGGTCTGACAACTTTTCGCTTTTTTCTGTAGACATTTTGTGAGGTTTTTTTGAATGCAACTGAATTCATGTTAGTAGCCAGGCCAAGGGTACTCATCTTGTCAAAGTCAGTTCTTTAGTAGTTGATCTTGGAAAAAAAAAGAAGAAAAAAGAGCAAACCCTACTGTCATTGAACCAGATTCTGTAAAACACGTAATTAAAAAAAAAATTAAAATCTGCGCTCCTTAAAATCTTAGATCAGATGAAACTATCATTCTCAGGAAACTACATCCGGGGGATCTTTCTGGGCGAGGTTTTCATGGAGTCTGCTGTAAAATGTTTATGTACGATCCTAACACACTACAAGAACAGTCTTAATAGTGAGAGGTACATTATTTTGTTGGGAAAGCGATCTATACTTCAGTGTAAAATTTCTGCCTTGTCCTTACAGGCAATGCACACGATCACGTCTGTTACACGATGTCCGGAAAGAACTGGTCAACACACACACACACACACACACACGCACACACACACACGCGCATACACACACACGCACACACATACACACACACACACACACACATATGAGCGCGCACATACACTCTCTCTCTCTCTCTCTCTCTCTTCTCTCTCTCTCTCTCTCTCTCTCTCTCACACACACACAAATTACTTAAGCTCCAGACGTCATCATCTTCTACTGCAATACATTTTCTGGAATGTCACTGAAATAGTTAGCATGTACACTTAACCATTTGGTTGCATAAGATGCAACACCCAACGTCTGAAACAGAAAGACCTGATATGGACAAGAGAGGCTGAGGCGCTCTTGGTGGTCGTGCCCCAACCTTCTCAAACTTAAAAAAAAGGTAATTAATTGCTAACCGCCAAGGAAACGTAGATAAACAAATGACAAGACAAAACACGACGCATTTCGACCTCTTAGGTCTTTTTCAGGCAAGATGCAAAAACACTCAGGACAACGAAAATGAACGAGCAATCACTTATAATTATTCACATCGCAACACCCATCTTGCGCAGAAGTGAATGAAGATAAGTGATTGCTCATTCATTTTCATTGTCTCGCCCATCTTGCGCTGAAGTGAATGAAGATAATGATTGCTCGTTCATTTTCGTTGTCCTGAGTGTTTTGTATCTTGCCTGAAGAAGGCCTAAGAGGTCAAAACGCGTCGTGTTTTGTCTTGTGATTCATTTGTGTGTTTTTCTTGGTGGTTTGCTATTAATTACATTTAAATTTGTTTAGATTTCCACCTGCAGTCGCCTCAATTTGCAACTAGATAAAAAAAAAAGTGCGTAGTGATGTTGCACCATTCTCTTTAATACGCCATCTTTCTGGGGGATGGATGAGGGTGGAATAAAGAAAAGGGGCATGCACCTAGACCCCTTTAGCAGTGTCAGATTTTTAGTGCCTACGATTTACACTATCTTGCAAACTTCCAAGAGTGCACACTCCCCTCCATCCGCAGCCTCTCCACCCTCCCACTGTCCTTCCCCGACTCCTGCTCTGAAGAAGACCTCAAAGGTCAAAATGCGTGTGTTTTGTCTTGTGATTAATTTCTCCACATTTTTTTTTTTTTTTTTTTTGCGGTTTGCTAACACTTTATCGAGATTTGTTCTTCTGAAGAACTGGATCAGATCCTGTTGCGAGAGCCCCCCTGCTCGTCATTGTCTGTAATGAACGTCCTTTTGTCTCCATGTATGTCATTTTTTTCCCTCCAAGTTTTGGAGGCTGCACATTTCACTACCATGTGTCATTCATCCAAAGGAAAGTTCCGTTCTTCTTGCGAGTTGTGCCATATCTGGGCCCGACATGCACACAAAACTTCCTGAACCGATTCCAACCAAACTAGGCGGGACGATGGATCCCGATAAATTTTGGGGCGCGATCCACGGCAGTCTGGAGACTACAGGTAGAATCATTCCAGGAATCTGAGGTGGTATTGACTGAGAATGAAAGCTCTGGTCGGCTTTTTTTAGCGGAGCAGTACGCTGTCTTGAGTGCGCTTCGATTTTTTTGTTTGTTTGTTATCTAGGATATTGTATCTTCTTTAAATGATATCGTAAACTGCATAACGTTGTTTTGTTTACCATGATAGTGTCGTGCGTTGTGTATTGTGTTGATTTACTTTATCTTACACTCCACGTCATGGTTACTTTGCGTCACTGGCTATATGCAAGATGTGAATATGGCGCTCCATTACTTTTTTTTTTTTTTTTTTAAAGACGTTCACTTTCGTTTGGTGATTCTCTCTCTCTCTCTTCTCTTTCTCTCTCTGCGCGCGCGCGCGCGCGCGCGCGTGTGTGTGTGTGTGTGTGTGTGTGTGTGTGTGTGTAGGCTATATGTGTGTGTTGCATCACATTTGTTTGTACCACATTGCACTTTGTTTAAAGAAGGAACCTTGTTTCCGTGGCGCGTTGTTGTATTATGTTATACTTTTTAACCCGTTCCCTGCCTGGAACGTGTAACGCACGTCCTGAAAACTGAAAACCGCTACGCCCGGGACGTGAGTGTCACGTCGTAACTTCGTCACGGACGTCTAAAATGTTCTCACTTCTTCTACTGGTGTCGAGGAACGGCCCCTTTCCCTTCACGCGAGCAGCCAGCTGACCATGTGTTATGCAAATTGCGAGTTGAGAGGTTACAGCTGATAAGCATAATCAAGATGGCAGCTCAACTGAGCGCTTCGTCGACGCCTCCCGTTTTCAAGCGTTACACACTGCGCTTGATGTTTTAGATGACGATAAAACTTTTAATGACAGTGATGAAGAAGACCTTTGAGGATCGGATCCTGATACTAGCGATGAGGAGGAGACGGATGGGAATCAGCACCATTCACTTTTATCGGACACGTGCTGGTGATGACGTGGCTTCTCATTTCCTAGTTGCACATGACAGCTGTGAGTACAACGCCGCGAGCGAGGTGACGAAGCGGAAATAGCCGAACGCGTGCCATCAACGAGCACTGCACACGCACTCCTATCATGACCGGAGAGGGTAGTGGACATGGTAGGGGCTAGGATGACGGCGAGGGTCCTGTGAAGCGGCCGGGGGGGGCGTGGCATGGGGCGTGGTCAGTCCCAGCCTTGGTGGTGTTTTCATTGGGAATACTAGTCAAAAATCAACTGTGCCAATTTTAGGCTGCACAGAGCTCCAGTCTTCAGTCCTTCATGACCAGAAACCGGATTCAGGCAAGTAGCTCTGTTTTTTTTCTTTTTTTTTTTTTTTTTTTTTTTTCCATTTTTGTTTGTTACTACTTGATTCTTCTTTCTTCCACTATATTTATTTTCTGTATTTCTCTTCTTTCACATATTTCCTACTGAAATCACATAATTATGGCAAATAATGACTGTATGAATAGAGGGGACTCTGTGTGTGTGTGTGTGTGTGTGTGTGTGTGTGTGTGTGTGCGCGCGCGCTTGTGCACGTGTGCCTAAGCATTGTTTATTTCTGTATGCAAGTTTTCCATATAAGTTTGTTCCAGTTTTTTTTTTTTTTTTTTTTTTGCGCCATTGTGGTGTTTTTACATTCATGTGTGTGATACTGTTAGTGCCTGTTTGTGCATATGTGTACAGTGTGGTGTGTGTGTGTGTGTGTGTGTGTGTGTGTGTGTGTGTGTGTGCCCAATTGTGGGTCTGCTTACTGTGTGTGTGTGTGTGTGCGTGCGTGCGTGCGTGTATGTGTGTGTGTGTAAATTGTGGGTGTATGTGTGTGTGTGTGTGAATTGTGTGTTTGCGCGCGCGCGCGCGTGCGTGTGTGTGTGTGTGTGTGTGTGTGTGCCCAAGTGTGGGTCTGCTTACTGTGGTGTGTGTGTGTGTGTGTGTGTGTGTGTGTGTGTGTGTGTGTGTGTGCCCAGTTGTGGGTCTGTTTACTTATCTTGAAACTTTTATTCTGTATTTCAGATTCTTCTTCAGTTTCTACAGTATTTTCTTTGTGGTTTTTTTTTTTTTTTCTTTTCAACAGGAAATTGTTTATTTTTTTCTTCAGACTTTTTTCCCCATGGTTGTCATTTTGAAACATTTACCAATAAGTATTATACTATAAGAATTTGGACCACTCTGTATACTTACAGTGATGCTGAGTAAACACTAAAAGAACTTGTCAGTGTTTTACAGGTCTTATGTGTTGTGACATGTGTATATGTGCAGAAACTGTTCTTTTTTGTAAAACCACCATTGGTACATCCCTGTCCATCCCCTAATGGCCAACAAAACTAGATTATATTATATAGCATCATAGCTTGGGGTAAAAGGAAAGAGAAGCCATAAAATCTAAGTCATACATCAACAAATAGATAAGCAGTCACTGAGGTATTGAACCTACCCCAAATAGTAAAGTTATGCCCCTTTCTAGTAGAATTGGGGTACCCCCAGTAACATACAGATTTGTTACACAGAGGGACAATTACTGACAACAATATGAATCCCTGGTGTTTGTAATGTTGTTGAGCAAACACTAAAAGGTATTTTTGCTGTGTTTAGTGGGCTTTATATGATGATGAATTGTTGTAAAACTCTCAAATTGAAAAAAAAACAAAAACAGTTTTATCATATATTATTAGTGTGAACCATCATTATCACCCCCAAAATCAATTAGAATGAAATGAAATTGTAGACAGTGGTATAAAGGAAGTAATCCACAAAAACTAACAATAAATCAGCAAATGGATGAGTAATAGAGATGTTAGTGAACATACCATGAAAAGCATGATTATGCCCCTTTTTATCTAAATTATAGTACCCCCAATTATGAGCAGATTATCATCAAGAACAAGATTCCTTGGGATTTATATGACTGTGATGTGTTAGTGCTGATGTTGAATAAACAGCAGAGACCACTTTTACAGTGTTTTGATTCATTCTATTTGGCGCAGTGTGTTTGTGTATACTCGAAAACTGTTATTTTTTTTGGTAAAGTTTTTATAATTATGTCAATTTCTGATATACTTATTATCACCATAATCAAGTCATTTTGACAGGACATGTAGACAAATGCATAACAACAAAACATGCAAAAAATCAGAGAGATCTGTCAAGAAATAAGTGAGCTGTAACCATTTTATTGAACCTACCCAAAAAAGCTAAATTTTACCATGGCATACAGATTTTCAAATGTGCTATTATACTGTGGCAGTGAAGGGGTTAAGGGGAATTTAGCGTCTGTTTTGTTGATGCTGCGCTTTGGTGTCAAGAGTACATTGCGTACATGCAACGTTGAGGTACATTATATTGCATTGCACTTTAACGAACAGGTTAAAAATGGATGTGATCTCTCTCTGTCTCTGTCTGTCTGTCTCTCTGTCTCTCTCTCTCTCTCTCTCTCTCTTTGTCTCTCTCACTCTCTCCTCTCTCTCTCTCTCTCTCTCTCTCTCTCTCTCTCTCTCTCTCTCTGCTTGTATCTTCAAGTTAATTTCTACTGCTGTCATCTCACCTCTCTCTTTTTCTTTTTCGCTTTCATGAGTTCTCTATTCTCTCTGACACTCTCTCTCTCTCTCTCTCTCTCTCTCTCTCTCTGACCACTCTCTTATGTGGTCAGTGGCTGTCCATTTTCAAGCGATCTCAAGGTCAAAATCAAAACAAAAACTCAGGTTTGTGATAATAAACCCACGCAAAAAGGTTTACTTCTGACGTTCTACCTGAAGTCCTCTGCAGTTGTCATTTCGTTGGCTTCTCTTATCCTGCGGTGACATTGAGCGGAATCCTGGACCAACACGGGCCAATGTGTTTTCTAAGTATATTTCCAGTTCTGGCAGTACGCCTGTTCACATCAGGAAATCTTCCGATCAGAATCATGGACCTGACAGAGACTTGAACCAAAGGCTGTTTTCTATGGCTGGTTATTCACAACGTGAAAACATTGACATCCTGGAAAGGTTCAAGTGTTGGTATGGACTTCTACAGAAGGAAAATGATCAGCTAAAAGCCAGAGTTGATCTGCTTGCCAGCAAATGTCAAGTTCTAGAACAACAGTGTGAAAATCTCTTCCAGTGGAAAGATTTCTTTATAGATGTGTCCCACCAAATTGGACAGCCAAGTACACAAATCGAATCATTTTCTTGTCGGAACAACTTGAGGTTTTTCACGTTTTTGAAGGCCCAAGTGAGACCAACTCCAAGTGCACCCGAATGATAGTAGGCCTACAGCTGCTGAGCCGATTTTTTCCTTCCAAGCAGTGGACAATCGATGACGTGGAGCGGGCACATCGTGTTGGTCGAAGAAGTAACAACAGCAATTACCCTCGCCCGATTGTCGCTCGTCTTTTCCACTGGCAAGATAAGCTGACCATTCTGAGGGAACGGGAGTGCAGGAAAGAAATGGCAGAAACACTGGGTATACGTACGTGTTGCTTCAGACTTGACCAGCCGTCAGAACCAGATTATCAAGAGGAAAGAAATGCTGGCAGACATGCGTACTTCTGGAAAGGACGCATATTCTACAACAAGAGCAAACAACATGAGAATCTTAAAAGGGACGCTCTAAGACACTCTGACAATGTAACCAATGCCACCCCTGCTCGGTGTCACTAGCAGCAGACAAGTCAGTCACCCAAAGCAGCAACGTCAAATGGATGAACCAATCAACCAGCACGACATGGCTCAAGAAGATGTGGGTCAACATCATGCCTACCGAGATGTCCGACACACCCACAACAGAAGTCGAACTCACGTAACTTCACTGATGACTTCCCTTGGACTGTTGACATGACTTCATCCCCACCACTTTCACGCCGTCAAGCAGAAGACATGAACGTTGGCAGGCAGGTCTACGTTTGGAAGGAGAGCGCCTCTACCACATGCGCAAGAGCATGCAACACTGTGGCCCAAGAAAAGACCCACGAAGACGCTCTAACAGTTTGGCTCGGACTGCTGACCCTGATGTCTCCGCGGAACCAGTCAGTCCACATGGCTTGGCGCCAGTTCCAACCCATGTGGACTCCACTCAACTGCAGTCCCGACAGAGGCCAGTGACGTCTTCTGCTGAGGACCTCCCATGGACAGCAGCCAGTTTCACGCAGGATGCCGCTGCTGATAGTTCTATTGAACGAGTGAACCAGCGTGGCCCAGTTCCAACGCCTATCTACATGGACTCCACCCACCCACAGTCCAGGCAGAGGCCGGTGTCATCCTCTGATGAGGGCCTCCCATGGACTGCAGACATGGCTGCATTCCCGCCACTCCCCGATCGTTCAACACAGGAGATACCATGCAGAACACGTGGCGAGCACTGTGAGGAACAAGAATACCGCCAGAAGCCTGTGGATACAGGCCATGGAGCCCCAGCGGATGTTCCAGGGACAGCGCCTGCCCATCCTTCACAGCCACAGCGAACTCCACGCCCCTCAGCCGGAGTGACGGTCAATCAATGGGGCGTCAGACTCACGTCCACACCGAACACGGAAGACGAGAACCATGTGCCCAGACCCAATTTCTCGGAACGCCCAGGGACCGTCTACCCGTGGAATCCCAGCTCCATCATGATCATGACACGCAGACATCTTGTCCGATGACTGGTGAAGTTGCACCAACTTCTGGTGCAAACCAGTTGAGCCCAATGGTTGGCCGGGAATGTGTTGTGCTTAGTGCATTCTATAGCAGCACTGACCCTCTTGTGATGCCCCTCTCCCTCCTTCCACCCAGCAAACAGTCCCTGATGGACCTGAGGCAGATCTGGCTTCCCACACACCTTCTTCGCCACCCCCATCCTCAACCACTCCACCCGCCAGTGAAGCCAAGGCAGACGACAGCACCACCATGGTGAAATGCCTGGTGGACCCATGGACTGGCGCAGATGAATTAGAGAGTCAGTCTTTTGGACAGTCTGACGGTAGACGTGATGGGATGAACTTTTCAAGTATACCCCATCTTCCTGTAGTGTCAGAACAACAGAACGGTTCTGTGATATCAGAAACACCTGCAATACATGGCAGACAAACACACGCAGCAAAACAAAGATGGCAATCGGACGTACAATGACAAGCATAGCTCATGATAAAACCACTCTCAGACAAAAGCAGGTCACAGATTGTTTCCCACGCATTGCAACAGGATCATCACAGGCGGATAGAAGCCAGTCTACAGACACCTAGGGATTCGGCCCTGCCCTTGTCACTTTATCTGGGGTTGTACCAGGTCCTGCAAATGATGATAATGCAGAGTTACTGTTGCATTTCTTTTCTTTCATACAATATAGAGGGTTTGAGTTCTGTATACCAACCTGAATTACAGTTGTTATTCTGTAAATATGAAATCGTATTTTTGTCAGAAACTTTTGCGACCTCTTTCCCTTTACATCTATTTCCTTCTTTTGAAATTTTTGTGTCATCTGGATTGAAATTATCTGATGCTGTGACAGCCCGTCTATCTGGTGGTGTTGTTCTTATGGTAAAAAAAGACAATTTTTTTAGATTTGTTGAACGCATTCCATTAGAATGTGATAACTGTATTGCTGTGAAACTATCTGAACAGTTTGGTGGCTTACCTATCGACACTATACTGTTAGGCATTTATGTTCCCCCCAGCATCAAGCCCGTATTATTTAGATACAGAAATAAGAAAGGGAATATATCTGTTTGAACACTGTCTTCTCAATATTTTTTAGCAGTATGGAGAATTACCTTTCATTATTATGGGAGATTTTAATGCCAGGACAGGTAAATCAAACGCTAGGGAAATCACTCTCCCTGACACTAATGTTTGGAATGGTGAATGAATTTGGATGTTACCTATTGAAATTATGTGAAGAATTCTCATTTATAATTCTAAATGGTGTTACCTCAGTTGATCCGCACGGAGACTATACATATATAGCACATAATGGGGCAAGTATCATAGATTATTTTTTTTTATTTCAAGGTGCCTTTTTGAACATGCTCTAAGCATGAGAGTGCTCAACATTGCTGAATCTAAACATTTACCTATTGAATTAAGATTAAACTCACCAAGAAATGTAAAACACATTCAAAATAATCTGTAAAACGTGTCATTCAAAGGTTCATTTGGAACAAGGATTGTTTAGATGAAGATCAACAGGCCTTCAAGTCACAGGAGATACTAGATATTTTTTGAACGAAGCTGTAATTCTGATGACTACTGATGTCAACCTGGCACTGAATAAGTTTTACGAATGTTTGACTCTTGCAGGCCAGTGTATGAAAAAACATATTGTTATAAGTGAAAAGAATAGCAATTCTGGTTCGATTGCGAATGTCGAAATGCAAGATCAGACTTATTGCAGTCCTTGAAAAATTTTACCTATTTCAAGAACGCAATACAGGGTCGAGGAACTGAGGCTTACGTACACTAATAAACAAAGAGAATACAAACAGTTGCTTGTTAGAAAACAAAAAGAAGATAAATTACGTATACTGGCTACTCTTGAGACAAATAAAAATGATCCCAAGAATTCTGGGGGACTGTTAAGTCAAAGCTAGGTACCAAAGCACCAGAAAGCTCCATCACAATTGAAGAATGGTACAATCACTTTCACAAAGTTTATAACGACTTTGAACAGGAAAACGAACTATATTCTGGAATCAACGATTACTCTGTACCTTTAGCTAATCATATGACCAACAATAATAATAATGAAACTAGTTTCTGCTGTAATTTAGATACTTCCTCCCTAGACTGGGAAATAACAGAATTAGAGGCTAAAAATGCAGTACAATCACTTCGGAATGGTAAAGCTGCTGGAACCGATGGACTTAGTGCTGAATTTTACAAGTATGCTCCTCCGGTAGTCGTTTCTTTTTTGACCAAATTTTTCAATAGACTGTTTGATTCCGGGACATTTCCACTCATGTGGTCAGAAGCAATCATACATCCTCTGCATAAAAAAGGTAATGCTAATTTTTCTGACAATTACAGAGGCATCTCATTGTTAAATATAAGTGGCAAATTATACACCTATATTCTGAACAAACGTCTTACAGAGTGGGTGGAAGAAAATAATGTAATCAGTGAGTCATAGGCAGGATTCAGGAAGAGTTATAGCACAGTCGACCACATATTTACTTAGTATCACTTGTACAGAAACAGTTATCTTCTGGCAAAAAGCTCTATGCCGCATTTATTGACTTTAAAAAAGCCTTTGATCTAGTGAATAGAAATAAATTGTGGTTAATACTGAATAAAAATGGTCTGCAAGGTAAAATGCATCATGCTATTAAAAGTATGTAAAGCTAGAGTTCGGGCAAACGGTGATTTTACTGAAATCTTTGTGTCCTCGTGGTTTGAAACAAGGTGACAACTTTAGCCCAATTTTATTTTCGCTATTCATAAATGAACTCGCAAATGACGTTGCACTATGTCGTTCTCCTTTCCCATACTGTAAATTGGTCTTCAAAACAACTAGATAATTATATTAACTAACACTGCTAATAAACTAGGATTGATCGTGAATGAGGAAAAATCTAAAATTATAATATTTCGTAAGGAGGGCATGTTGCCTTACGAGAAAAATGGGTTTCACAATGGTATACAATTGCAAGTTGTGAATGAGTATAAATACTTAGGTGTCATTCTTTCTACCGGTTTAACTTTTTCATATTCTTTGGAGGGAAAAGGCGCTCAAAGCTAAAAAAAAATGTGTTTTTAGTATTTTGAAATTTTTGTGGTCTCTAGGTAAAAACAATCCAAAACTTTTCTTCAAAATTTTAACAGCCACAGCCAGATCCAGCCAATTTTAACATATGGCGCTGAAGTTTGGGTTTGGGGTTTAACTGCAAACCATACTATAATTGAAAGAGTACACCTTTTAGCTATTAAACGTCTTCTGAATGTAAGTGTGTTCACACACCAAGTGCACTTACATATTCCGAAACTGGCAGATACCCGTTATATATTCAGACTTTAATAAAATGTGTAAAATACTGGCTGAAATTAACCTGTATGGAGGATAACTGTATCTCAAGAAAATCTTATAAAATGTTATGTAGTCTGCATTTATGAGGGCAAAAAGAACTGGGTAAGTAATATATGTTTGACATTATATAAATATGGTTTTGGATTTGTGTGGGAAAATCAAGGGGTGGAAAATGTTAAATGTTGTGTGCATGCCTTTAAACACAGACTTGTTGACTGTTATTTACAAGACTTTATACGCCGCTATTAAATCAAAAGAAAGATTTCAGTTCTACTCTTCCTTTCGACAACTCTGTGATGTTCCAGAATATTTGTCTAGAATAAAAAATCCATCTCTTA
Source organism: Conus betulinus (assembly GCA_016801955.1). Lineage (NCBI taxonomy): Eukaryota > Metazoa > Mollusca > Gastropoda > Neogastropoda > Conidae > Conus > Conus betulinus. Next base: position 233,634 of record JADBJO010001030.1, read on the forward strand.
GAAAATACTTCACAAGAATTAGACTTGGAGTTTCACAACTAAGAATTCATAAGTCTAGATTCTCAATTACAAGAACAAATAAAGATTGTCCATTTTGTCCTGGCATTGAAGAATCTGAGCTGCATTTTATACTAGTGTGTAATAAATACAGTTCTTTACGGAAAACCTTTATCCCAGCCAAATACCATAGTCATCCAAATGCAATCAAACTGACTTTATTACACTCAGATGTCAGAATATGTAAATCTCTTGCTGTGTATATATCTAAAGCCTTTAATACTAGAAACCACTTCTTGTATGATGTTTGATTCATTTGATGATATATTTTTGCTTTTTCCATTGTATTTTAGTGTTATCATCACTTTCCCCTCCCATTCCCAGTTTTCACACCCCTGATGACATGGGCAGATTGGCCTATCATTAAATTTGTTCGTTCGTTCGTTTCTCTCTCTCTCTCTCTCTCTCTCTCTCTCTCTCTCTCTCTCTCTCTCTCTCTCTCTCTCTCTCATTTCATTTTTTATTTTGATACAGTACGGAGTCCGAGAATAAATCTAAAATTTCAAAGCAAATTTTGCGTATTTTCGTTATTGAAAATAGGTAGTATAGATGTCAGAATCATTTCTTCACTTTTTTTTTTTTTTTAAAGAACATGTTATTATCAATGTTGCGCTAGTCAAGGAGCACTTTAACAAAGTCTTGTCCTCTGTCCTGCAGATATTACACGTGCGTGGCTCTTTCTGGATTAAACGAATGTTCCGGCAGACAGGAAGCCCTGCACAAGTTATCTCCTGCAACCACAGAATTCGGACAGGCGAAGGTTAGAGAGTGTGTGTGTGTGTGTGTGTGTGTGTGTGTGTGTGTGTGTGTGTGAAGAAGAGCTCTACAACTGGCACCAGCATGTGTGTGTGTGGACGAATGTCTAATATTGTTCTTCTTATTTCAGGCGCTCGCACCAGTAGAAAGCTAGTTTTCGGGCCGGCTGGTTATGGTTAAGATCAAGTCCTATATTTTCCCTCTGACAATGTGTAATGACTTGTATACTTCACTTTTAATGAAAATGGACGGCGCTCGGCGTTGCTCGCAGTTGATTTCATTAATTGAATGACACTCGTTTGAAAGATATAATTCATTTTAAAGTCCTTTTCGAATTTGACATTTTTCCCGTCAAAAAGGGGAAAAAAAACGAGGGAGAGAGAAGAAATTGAGAGGGTGACAGAGAGAGGTAGGGAAGGTGGAGGAGGGGAGGGGGGAGGAGAGATAGAAGCAGGAAGCTAACAGAAAGGGAGTGTAATGATAATTTCTCAGTAAGTTCTTCCAGCTGTCCACTAAAACAATATTAGGTCTGTTCCACATTGGAAAGATCGCGATCACGTTTAAAGTCGCGCATGAATGTATGTATGTATGCATGCATGTATGTATGTATGTATGTATGTATGCATGCATGCATGCATGCATGCGTGTGTATGCATGCATGCATGCAGCATGTAGTATGTAATGTATGTATGTATGTGTATAAGAAATACTCGGTCTGTTCCACACTAGAAAGGATCACAACCACATTCAAGCCGAGCTTGGATCCAGTAACCCTCTCAAGATTCCCCCTCTTGCTGCACATGAAATAGGAATGGACATAGCGCAGATAAAGAATGAAAAACCCATGGGTCCTGATAATATACCCGCATTTCTTCTCAAACTCGTTCTACCTTGCATTGTTGTGTGTCTCTTACACACACACACACACACACACACACACACACACACACACACACATATGTACATATATATATATATATATGATTTATTCATTGACACTATGTCTTCCCTCAAGCATTCAAAAATGTCAAAGTGATCCCTATTCCAAAATCAAATGAATCGTCGGATCCAAATAATTTCAGACCTATATCCTTACTATCAATTTTATTCAAACCGCTCTAAAGACACATATACGCACGTGTATCTCAGTTCAGGGAAAAAACAAACTCTTTCACCTGCTCCAATCTGGATTCCAATATAATCACTCCTGACATACTGCATTATCATGAATGTGTGACTCATGGCTTTCAAATATGTACCAGTCACGAATGACAGGGGTTGTGTCCTATTTTGTTTTACTTCAACAAGCATTAGATCTTGCCGATCAGCCGATTCGTTCAAATAAACCGTCTATCTACTTGAACCATTCTTCGACAGTCTCATTATTCCAGTCATACTTGAACGAAAGGACTCAGTATGTGGTGCTTAACAGCAAAACCTCCGCTTCAGACTTTGTCAAACATGGAGTCCCGCAAGGCTCAGTATTAGGCCCCCTCTTATTCTGCATCTTCAACAATAATTTACCATTGTCCACATCAGGTGAAAAAGTCATGACAGATTCATTGGCTGATGACTCTTCACTCCAAACAAATGGTAGTGCTCTACAAACAATAGAAACATCTCTCCAGGAAGGTGTAAATGACGTGTCAGACTGGTGTCATTCAAAACTCAATGGTCATACACCCAGCCCAAAAACCAAATCTATGATTATAGCCACCCGCCAAAAACAACAATTGACTCCTCTTTGCCTAAAAACTTCAGTTGAATGGTACTTCTATTGCACAGGTGGATGGGCATCGTGTTTTAGGGGTAAAGATAGAAAAAGAATTGAAATGGTGATCTCATCTGAATAATGTGTGCAAGATAATCTAAGAAAAACTTTTCCTATCTCAGTTGAAGCGCTACATCAACAGTACTGTGCTTAAACTTTTCTTCAATGCGCGCATGTCACGAATCAATTACGCTTCAACAGCATCGGACGGGAGTAATGATGTCCAGAAAAAAAGGCTGAATTCTCTCCGTAGATGTACCAGCAATGCTACTCCATCCAGCCTTACCTCTAACAACAGATGAAAAACTAAAAGCACTAAACATACTTCCTCTGAGGAAGCAGTTGGATTTCAACAAGGCATCATTTATGTTTAAAGTTTTGACAGATACCACGCAATATTATATCAATACCCTGTTTACAAGATTGAACAGCTCTTCTTGCTCGAAGAAATTCCTTCTCCACTACACATACATTGATCAATGAAAAACAAGCCTGGCTTTCTCTAGACCATATCTGGTACTCACTTTCACTGTGTCTACAAAATACAAATACGTTAAAACTTTTAAAGGAAACATCTACATAAACATTTTATGCCTCAATAATTTGGTTATTCGATTGAAATCATTAACGCCCATTCGCAAAGTGTTCTGTAAACCATACTTGGAATACACCGTCTAAACATGTGACCTACTCCATCAAATCGCTCGATCCCACTCCCACTCTGTCTACTACCCTCCCTCTTCTCCTCCCCTACCTACGTTCTCTGCCCCCCTCTCCCTCCGACACCTCTCTCTGTGTCTCTGTGATATTCCGTTGTTATGTGTATACGAAGTATATAATGCTCTTATTCAGTTAAAGCAAACTAGTACTACTGGCCTTGATGGCATTGACGGAAAGATTCTCAAACTGTCAGCCCCTGTAATTGCTGAAACACTTACTTATATAACACATTCTCTGCATTTCTAAAAATCAGTTCCCCAAGGCTTTTAAAATTGCTAGAGTAACGCCGATCTACAAAACAGGTGATCACACCAATCCGTCTAGCTACAGGCCCATTTCTATCCTGTCTGTACTGTTTAGTGCTAGTCATTCCTGCCCAACAGCATTGACAAACCTAGTTGATCAGCGGCTTACTAATATAAATAACGACAAAATTACAGGTGTTCTCATGGTAGATTTTATGAAAGCCTTTGATGTTATTGATCGCAATCTTCGTCTTAAAAAGATAAAGGTATACAACTTATCAGAGAATTCACTAGAACTCCTATCTTCATTTCTTTCCG
>JADBJO010001030.1:242500-255000 GCA_016801955.1 Conus betulinus
ACTTACGTCACGGGAAAAATTTCAAAGAACAAAAACCTTCCGAGAAGAGCGAAAAATCAGATCTGCCACGGATGTTGTTTCTACACGATTCCATAGCCAACAAAATCGATAGTAAGAGGTTGGGAAATTCGTACTGCTTCAGAGCAACATCCAAAAAGGTGTATGTAACAGAGGAGATTCCAAGAATGTTCAAGGCTGAAAATGATTCGACAAACCCATGAAATATGACGCTCTAGTCATCCACACAGCAATAATGACCTGAAAAAGAAGACCCCTGAAGACTGCTGTAGAGACTTTGTTATGAACATTAAAGCAATTGTTAAGAGTCATCCTGATCTCAAAGTAGTGGTCAGCAAAGTGCCCTACCAGAAACAAAGATCTGAACATCAAATCAGAACTGTTCAATGCTCTCGTCATGCAACAGCTAGCTGATTCAAACAACATCAGTTTCGTGGGGCATTCTAATCTACCAACCAGCCCGCGACATCTTCAGGATGGTCTTCTTCATCCCACCTTCCTCGGAACCAGTAAGATGGCAGCTAACATCGGGCGCCACGTGAGAGACCTGTTCTGGAGGAAGCCCAGGAAAGCAACCAGGTTCCAGCACCACCCACCCAGACCTTTCCCCATGTACTACGACGACCCTGTTGTTCGCTCCCAATTCATGGATGAACAGATTTGCTGTGCTGAGTGATTATTGACCCATTTTCTGGGGATTTCTTTCTGAGAGAGGGTGGAATAATTTTTGCAAAACTCCAGCACCTTTTTGACTGTTAGTTTTGTTTTGAACAAGGTGCCATCTTGTGACCTCATCATCTTCTCTAATTAACCTCATTATTATAAGAACATCAGTCCCATAAATTAATGTTTTATTATTGCGAATACTATTATATTGGTTGGCTAATTGACATAGTTTTGTCATCTTTGTTATTTGCCATTTTATAATATTAAAAGTTGCTGTTTATTTATTTTTTTTTTTCCTATTTAAGACAATACATATTTCATTCTTCAGAGAGCATGACAAGCATTCGAATTTGAAAATATTGCAATGGAACTGCAGATCAATATCAACAAATATTGACGAACTGATTCAACATCTTTCAGATCATTCGTATCAAGTGTTGATATTACAGTCCTTAAATACAACTGAACACAAAATTCCAAAATTACAAAACTTTTATTACCCTCCAATACTCCAAACTAACAACGAAACAAGGAGGATTAGTACTGCACTATATATTCAAGAAAAGGTTGAATATTTTGAAATGGAGCCACCCTTTTCAAAGAATGTTAAAAACATTAATGCATGTGCAGCAAAACTGAAACTCAACGAATTACTTACATTAACGTTGTTTCCATTTATTTGCCAAAAGGTCCTGACAACGAAAACACAGAATGGCTTCGCGCTATACCGGACCAGCATGAAAAATGGTTAATAGCAGGTGATTTTAACTCGCATGCCCCGTTTTGGGATAATGAATGCGAAATAGTAACACACAATCGTTTCGTTGGAAATATAGTAGACTCTTCAATGAGTCTGTTAAATGACGGCAGTGTAACAAGAATACCTGATATTTCACACCATCGAGCAACAGCAATTGATTTAACACTTATATCTCCTGCCATAGCTCCAAGCTGTGAGTGGTCTACCTTCAAAGATCCTCTTGGTAGTGATCATTTACCAATAATTATTACTATTAAGGGTAAACAATCCGTTCAAAACTGCGCTAAAGATAAGATCCCAAAATATAATTATAATAAAGCTGTTTGGGATAAATTTGAAAACATACTCTCTACTTACAATTATGAAGAGATAATGTCTGATAACATTGACACAAGCTACGCGAATTTTGTTGATATTGTTTTACATGCAGCTGATCTCTCAATACCAAGGTGCAATTCTGATGCATCAAAACAAATATGCAGGGAATGTATGGTGGAATGCTACTTGTGAAGAAAGCAAGAGAAAAAAAGATGCAGGCCTATAAAATATATTTAAAAGATAAGAAAGATCCTGACAAAATTGCTGAAAAGAACAGAGCAAAAATCATAGTAACAGAGTAATCGAAAAAGTCAAGGAGCAATATTGGTCAAATTTCTGTGAAAATGAAATACATGACCACAAAGATCTTCAGAAAACATGGAAAAAATTAAAAGACATGAAAAAAACGGAATTAGTCTTCCTGAATATCCCATAACATTAGAAAATATGAGTTTCCTTTCAATTTTGAAAAGGCTGAAGCGTTTGCAAATATGTTTGCAAAAAATAGCAATAGAGAGGGCCTGACAGAAAAGCAAAAGATATACAGAGAGAAAATGGAGGATAAGGAAACGCATGAAAAAGTCCCAATAATAGTCACTATACAAATGCTCCCCTTACATTTCAAGAATTAAAGGATGCATTCTCTCTATTGGTTCGAAAAAAGTCAGTGGGACCAGATGCGATTTCCAATGAAATGATAAAGCATTTGCCAGCTAATTTCACAATGTTTCTGAACTTATTTTTTCAGAAATGTTGGTCTGAAGGGCTTCAACCATTTTGTGGAAAAAATCAATTGTAACCCCTATCCCTAAAGAGGGCAAGTCAAAATCAGACAAAAATAACTACAGGCCAATTGCTCTCACTTCACATGTGGGAAAACTTATGGAAAGAATTATTCTAAAAAGACTTGAACATCATTGTGAAAAAAATGGTGTAATACCAATACAACAGGCGGGCTTTAGAAAGGGTAGATCTACAGTTGACCATCTTGTAAAAATTACAACACAGGTTACACATCAGTTTGCACGTAGAAAAAATGTGCTTGCCACGTTTTTTGACATTAGAAAGGCATATGACCAAGTCTGGCATTCAAAACTTCTGAATAAATTGAAGTTAATTGGTCTCTCGGGATGTATGTACAATTACTTAAAAACCTTTTTAACTGATAGAACAATACAGACGAAGGTAGGAAATGTATATTCTAATGAAAGACATATCCAGATGGGAATCCCGCAAGGAGCTGTGATAGCTCCTATCCTGTTTAATATTTTGATCCATGATCTTCCTAAATCATTATCAAAAACTGTTGAACTAGTACAATATGCGGATGATATCTGCATATGGATGAAAGTTACTTTAAAACGTCACACACCAGTTAGATCAATCAACTATATTAAAAAGTTATATCAAAATGAACTAGATAAAATTAGTAAGTACATGACTGAAAATGGATTGGCCCTTTCAGCTGAAAAATCGCATATGGTTCTGTTCATACTGGCTATGATCCTGATCCTTTGCCCTCATTTCAAATAGATGGATTGTGCCTTGAATATAAAAAAAGTTGTAAATTTTTAGGAGTAAATTTAACTTCTAAATTGAGCTGGAATTATCACATACAAACAATTCTAAACAAAGGTAAGAAAACATTAAACTTCTTGAAAATGGTGAGTCAACAATCCTGGGGTAAAGACAGTAAAGTATTAACACATTTAGCTACTGCGCTTGTACGATCAAAACTATCCTATGCCCAGGAGACATTTTTTTTCAGCCCCCAAATATTTAATTAAAAAGTTACAGAGTATCGATAGTAAAGCTTACAAGATAGCTCTTGGTGTCCCGGTTCATGCATCAACTTTAAAAACTTATATGGAGATCGGAATATTTACTTTTGAAGAAAATATGAAACTTGCATCTGCAAAATATATTTTAAGAAGTCATACACTACAAAATCTTAATACCAGTGAAACTGAATTAAAATCAGAAATAAATTTTCCTAAACGGGCTCAAAAAATTGATTCTCTAAAATCGATAGCCTCATACACATCTGACTTATTTACAAAAGCAGGCACTGCACCTCAAAACGTAGCTCCTCGGGTGTCTTTTAGCACTATCCCGGAATGGGAACTTAGTAGAGCAAATTATGACATAGACTATACAAGTTTAAGAAAAAGTGATGGACCCTTGTTGCCAACGAATGTTAAGTCACATATAAATGAAACTTATATAAATCACCTTAAAATCTATACAGATGGTTTCTGTACTAGACAATCATTTGTCTGGTTCAGCATTCATAATTCCATCCTTAAAATATAGAAAGGTTACCACCTTGGAAAGAATATTTCCATATTTACTGCGGAACTTGTTGCCATTATTATGGCATTAAACTTTCTTCTTGATTTTCGATTTCCTTTATTTCAAATACTACTTTGTGTTGATTCAAATCATCCTACAAGCTCTAAAATTTTCGAACACAAGTGTGAGAGCAGAACTTACATCAGAAGTGTACCACTTAATTCATTTTTTGCATTTACGTGGTTCTTATGTCGATTTTTGTTGGGTTCCATCTCACTGTGGATTACCTGCGAATGAAAGGGTAGACAAATTAGCCAAAAAGGCTGCTATCACTGAAACTGATTTAACAAAGATACGCATTCCTTTATCCTTACATGAGAGTTATAGTCTTTTAAAGACGCAGCCTGGAACTCTATTTCAAAGAAGGGAAAAGGCACCAAAACAAAAAGGGGATATTATTTAACAAGATATCAGCAAAATAAAACAGGTATGAAGAATCTCTACCAAGAGAGGATTTCAAAAAGTTTGATTTTTAGATTGAGGCTTAATGCCTTTAAAACCAAATTCTGTAAACATGTGACTTGTATTTGTGGCCAGCAAATCACTCCGTTCCATCTACTATTTTTGTGCGATAGAATGAAACCCTATTTACATGCTTGGTTGTTGAACACTGAACCGTCGATGTCAGTCTTTGAAGACATCATCTCTGACGAATCGAACATTTTTGAAGTTGTTCAAGGACTGATCAAGAGCCCAGTTGGACATTTACTTTAACGTCTATGTTATTTTCTTAATCTTGGTGTTAGTTGCTTATTTAGTGTTTCTTTGAAAGTTTTTGGATCCAGTTATGTGGTGTTTTACACTTTTTTTTTTTTTTTTTTTTTTTTTTTTATCTAGGCCTAATTGCATTGTACATACCTACGTATGCCCCAAATCAACACCAAATGCATACACCCAAAAACATCACATGCGCGCGCACACACACACACACACACACACACACACACACACACACACACACACACACACACACACACACACACATACTGTCTAAGATCACTGTTAGGTGGATAGACGTTAAATTAAAGAACGAACGAACACACGAACAGCCACTTCACCCCATTGCACCCCCACATATATCTGCCTATCAATCTGTCTATATATCTATTAACCCGCCTGTCTGCCTGTCTGTCTGTCACACACACAGGCACACACACATGTACGCACACACACATACACACACACATGCACACACAGATACACATGCACGCACGCACGCATGCACACGCACACACACACGCACACACAGACTCTCTCTCTCTCTCTCTCTCTCTCTCTCTCTCTCTCTCTCTCTCTGTCTCCCTCCGTCTCTCTCTGTCTGTCTCTGTCTCACTCTCTCTGTCTCTCCAAAAGCATGCACAAATGCATACACGCTTGCACACACAAACACACATGAACACTTTTCACACACACACACACACACACACACACACACACACACACACACACACACACACACACACGCGCACACACACGCCACAAACACGAACACAGACAGACAGACACACATACACAGACATATACACAAACACGCGCGCGCGCGCGCCTGCGCGCGTGCATTAGTACATTTTGCAGAGACACATACACAGATGCACTAGAGAGGCCACTTCATCCCATTCCACCCCCCACATATATCTGCCTATCTATCTATCTGTCTACCTGTCACAGACATACGTGTTATTTTTTTTTCTTCCCGGCGGTGTGTGTGTGTGTGTGTGCGCGCGCGCGCACGCGTTTGTGTGTGTGTGTGTGCTTGCTTGCTTGCTTTGGATTAGAATTATAATTTTATCATGTTTTTCTGTAATATGCGCTCTATAAATATCGTTTTACATTACATTACACACCAACACAACACACGCATAGACATACACACAGGCTGATACATATGGAGAGAGACACACATGCAAGCATCCAAGGATAAGTACCGAGCACCGTTCCAGCAACTTACAGAGCAGCTAGGTGTTGCAATGACTGCAAAAAATATATTGAATTATAAACAAGGCTTGCTCTTATGTCTCAGATTATAAAAATAGGGGGGTGGTAAGCCTTCATATCTGCAGTGGTAGATGATTCTGCCTGACTGACAGTATGTGCTTGAGTGGGTGAATGGGGAATAAATAAATGCTTCTCAAAATGAACCTTCAGCAAGCTTATAGTCTCCAAAGAGGGAGACCATCTCCAATGGGGAGAAAGCTCACTAACATATAACTCCTGGTCAGATACCGGTATTTCGAAACCTGATTGTTTCTCCTCAGTGACCGCGGAAAGTGGTAATTTGACTCCTCTGTGCCTTTCCGTTTTAAGAAGAATGCTATACCAGAAAAAGGCTGGTGTGCAATACCATAGTAGTATGTTTGTTGAGTTTTTTAAAAAAAAACTAACTAAAGGTGCCACCTAAGAAGCAAAAGAAAATCATGAAAGAGCAAAACAAGCTACATTTTCTTGTGAAAAGTAGAAAATATAAAAAGATAATCTCTTAAGACACAAATGCTGAGGGCCAGTTCTTGAATGAATCCGCAAGGGACTAAATTACAATGAAACAATAAATTCCAAGGATAAGTACCGAGCACCGTTCCAGCAACTTACAGAGCAGCTAGGTGTTGCAATGACTGCAAAAATATTGAATTATAAACAAGGCTTGCTCTTATGTCTCAGATTATAAAAATAGGGGGGTGGTAAGCCTTCATATCTGCAGTGGTAGATGATTCTGCCTGACTGACAGTATGTGCTTGAGTGGGTGAATGGGGAATAAATAAATGCTTCTCAAAATGAACCTTCAGCAAGCTTATAGTCTCCAAAGAGGGAGACCATCTCCAATTATCAGGTTTCGAAATACCGGTATCTGACCAGGAGTTATATGTTAGTGAGCTTTCTCCCCATTGGAGATGGTCTCCCTCTTTGGAGACTATAAGCTTGCTGAAGGTTCATTTTGAGAAGCATTTATTTATTCCCCATTCACCCACTCAAGCACATACTGTCAGTTAGGCAGAATCATCTACCACTGCAGATATGAAGGCTTACCACCCCCCTATTTTTATAATCTGAGACATAAGAGCAAGCTTTGTTTATAATTCAATATTTTTTGCAGTCATTGCAACACCTAGCTGCTCTGTAAGTTGCTGGAACGGTGCTCGGTACTTATCCTTGGAATTTATTGTTTCATTGTAATTTAGTCCCTTGCGGATTCATTCCAAGAACTGGCCCTCAGCACTTGTGTCTTAAGAGGTTATCTTTTTATATTTTCTACTTTTTCACAAGAAAATGTAGCTTGTTTTGCTCTTTCATGATTTTCTTTTGCTTCTTAGGTGGCACCTTTAGTTAGTTTTTTTGAAAAACTCAACAAACATACTATGGTATTGCACACCAGCCTTTTTTCTGGTATAGCATTCTTCTTAAAACCGAAAAGGCAGAGGAGTCAAATTACCACTTTCGCGGTCACTGAGGAGAAACAATCAGGTTTCGAAATACGGTATCTGACCAGGAGTTATATGTTAGTGAGCTTTTCTCCCATTGGAGATGGTATAATTCAATATATATATATATATATATACACTGACACATACTTCCATACATATATATGTACAGAGAGAGCGAGCAATGAAGATAAAGCCGCCACACGGCAACCTGCCAGAGCAAACACTGCAGTGCTGATAAATCACTTTCAGTGGGTCTTAGTGCTACCTGTTCTGATCCAACATGCGTAAGACGTCACCCACTCCGCCTCCGACAGTAGGCCTATTGACGACACAGGTTATTTTCAGTTTCGGAGCCAGCACGACTTAGCAACCAGACTTCCACGTGGTGCCGTCACCTCCAATCAGCAGCAATCGATCCACACGAACGTCATTCATCTTGCCGATACTACATCAAGTTTTCGCGCGCTGTAAGGTTTTCTCGCATTCCTGTCCCCATTTTGCTTTTCTTTTTTTTTCTTTCTTTCTTTTTTTTTCTTCATTTTTAAAAAAATATTTTTCCCGAGGTTTTCTCCCTTTCCTGACCTTTTTATTTGTTGCTGTTGTTGAAATACCAGCAATATCTGTACTGGTTCTTTTGTTGACAGGTGGTGTGACTGAGAAACACGTGCCTGACCTTTTTATCTGTCAATGTTGACAAGCAGGTGGCCTTCGTTCACACGTTTTTTTTTTTTTCTTGTGTGTTGACATCCATTATGTCACTCAAACAGCCTCTTTGTTTTTTGTCCATAACCCCCCCCCCCCTCCTCCTCTCCTCAATCCCCTCTCCACATCCTCTCTTCTCTCTCTCTCTCTCTCTCTCTCTCTCTCTCTCTCTCCTCTCCTCTCCCCTACCTCTATCCATACCCTTCTCTCGTTTTCTTTCTCCTCTTTCCCAATCGTCTGTCCTTTTAAACTTCCGTCTCTATTAAAGTAGTCTCTCTTTCTCTCTGTCTCTGTCTGTCTGTCTCTGTCTGTCTCCCCCCCCCCCCCCCCCCCCCCCGACTGGACTATAAGCATCATTACCTAACCTGTGTGTGTGTGTGTGTGTGTGTGTGTGTGTGTGTGTGTGAGTTAACGTTTGATTTATACACAGTAGGAATAGGAATGAATGTGTCTTATTTGTTACAGGAAAGGAAGAGGGAAATATTATTGTTCTGTTGCCCCCCTCCCCCCCCCCCCCCCCCCCCCCCCCCCTTGTCAAAAGACCTCTTTGGTAATGACAACAAAATATCAAAGTGTCAACTCTCTCTCTCTCTCTCTCTCTCTCTCTCTCTCTCTCTCTCTCTCTCCTCATCCACCCTTAACCCTCCCACCGCTCTCTGCTGCATTATCCCCCCTCACCCCCTCTCCCTCTTCAGGTCTATTCATTCTGGGTTACAGGGTGCGAAAAAAACGAGAAAAAAAAAAAAAAGAGAACATCACTGACATGCCACAACGTATGCATATGTTCTCTAGTCATCTTCACCCTCCTCCTCGCATATGTGTGATGGACTCTCGCAGCGGATTTGCCAGTGAAGAGTTCAAACGTTTGAGATGAAATGCTACCTGAAAATCGATCGTGGCCAGGTGGTTCAAAACACCGCATTACAAAGGGCGATCTTCAGATGATTGTGTAAGAGCAGCCATTGGTCCACGACTAGGCGACCTCTTCTCCATCCTCTGCAGGAGAAAGATGAATGGATACGATCATGTGACAAAAGTTGCCAGACCCACCCTCCGGAGGAACAGCTCATTCGTGCTTGCTCCGCGACTAAGCAAAGACCTCTGGCAAGAGGAATGGACCTTGCAGATGGATAACAAACTATTTCAAATTCGTCCAAACCTCAACCAGTTTTTACCATGTTCCAGAGGCGGTGGTAATGAGGAAACAGTCCTGTGCCGCTTCCACACAGGCCACTCGTTTTATATATTCATTCTTATCTTTGAAAAGGTGAAGAAGCTCCGTGGTGTATTCCATGTCATGTTCCACTCACAGTGAAAGATATTGTTTTAGATTCTTGGGACTTGCACGATGTGACATAAACACTTTACAGTCGAGTCCATGAAACCCTGTTCAGAGATGTCCCACCTGACGTGATCTTTGAGTTTCTGAGGGAGATTAACATTTTTCATCTGATTTAAGATTTTACGGAAGAAAGATTTTTAACGAAGCTTCTGGTGCCTTTTTAGAAGATGTATTTTAAAGAGATGTGTGAAAGTGTGTGTGTGTGTGTGTGTGTGTGTGTGTGTGTGTGTGTGTGTGTGTGTGTGTGTGTGTGTGTGTGTGTGTGGATGACTTGTGAGTTGATTTTAACGTGGTGACAGCCCTGATATGGCCTTTTGCGGTCGGCTGGGCTATAAGCAATATTACCTTACCTTACCTTAAGTATTGTCGTTTATAGGGGGCTTAGTACGTGGTGTCCTGCATATTGTTAGATCAGAACAGGCGTCACTGAACACCACCGAAGTGATTCGGCAGTAGTGCAGTGTCTCCTCTGGTGGGGTGCCTCTTGATGACTTGACATTGACTGCTCCCTGTGGATTGCTAGTGCCAGGGCTGTGGCGGGTCGGGCCGGGCTGTAGCTGCGGACGAGGAGTCAGAATGAGCGGCGTGGGTGCAATGCCACTGAGGTGGCACAGAAGATGGGACAGACAAAAAAATGATATGCCTGACTTGTGAAGGCCATCAATAAACGCGAAAAGTCTTTCCACTGCTCTGATCGGGAGAAAGGGGACGAGGAAGGCAGAAAAGATTGGAGAATGACTATGGCAGCATACTAGCGTCGTACGCCGATAACAGCTGTTTTCCTTTTTTTTTTTTTCCCCCCCTGAAGAAAAGTCTTGCACTTCAGAGAACCGGATGTTATAGGCCTACTGTTGCAACTGAGGAGGGTCACAACTGGTTTTCTTCTTTTTCCCGGGGAAAACAGTTATTGCCCTTGTTATTCCTAAGGATTTTAACCGTTTTTCCCTATTTCTCGCTGAGAACAGTCATTATTCCGAAGGAAAACGGCGAATACAGAGAAAACCAGTCGCAGTCCTAGAGATCGCAGCTGTTTTTGTGTGTGCAAACCGGCAGTCTGTGTAGTAATACTAAGACTGTCAGTGCGCATGCGCTTTTGAGAAGAAAAAAAACACACACACACACACAACGAGCGATTGTAAATGAATTTCCTGTTACTGTCTTCTTCCTACGGATAATACCCATTTGCCCTCAGGAAAACATGAATGTAGTCGTCATTATCCTAAGGAAAATAGGGGAACAATTGTGATTTAGTGGAAACAAAAAGGGAAAACGGCGTTCATCTTCAAGAAAACAATTGCGATCGTCAATAAACGTTGGCGATCCACAGGCACAGCCACGATAATGACCGTTTTTTTTTTTTTTTTTCTTCTTCTTTTCTGAGTTGTTGGCTACCTAAAGAATAACAGTTGTTTCCCTGGGGAAAAACGTACGCGATCGTCGCCTTTTGGCGCTACTACGCTCCCATAGATAACTCTTTAGAATCCATCTGCCTCTCATCAGCACACTGAGAATAACTGAGAACTGGAGTGAAGATTGTCATCGTTTGTCGGCACTGCTCCTGCAGCCAGCTACTGGTTATGAGACGAAGTAACGTAAGTAACTAGGCCTCCATATTTTTCTTACATATTAGATAGTATTGCTTGGTGAGTGCTGTCCTCTTTAGTCCCAATGTCCAGACGTTGGCGCCACGCTCTTCTGAAGTTGTTCCTGAGGATGATTTCAGCTTCATTGTAGGACATTGGATGCCCTTATTGGAACAAGAACACCAGGAACCTGCCTGGTGCCGATCTTGGACAGATGGTCTGCCTCCCCGTTCCCTCCAATGCCACAGTGATAAGGGATCCACTGCAGGACCACAGCAGTTCTCTGTTGGAGGAGACTGAGTTCTTCTCTGATGGCTCTCACCATCTGCTCCCCTTCTGGAGTCTGGAGGCTCTTCAGGATGGATTCACATCTTCAGGCTGCGAGCAGGACACTGCCAGCTCCTCTCCCATCTCTCACGTCTCAAATTCTCTCTCACTGACCAGTGCCCTTGTGGCACAGGCTCCCAACCTCCCATCCTAACATCTCACAGTCCTGCCCCCCCCCCCCCCTTTCCTTTCAAGCCTTGAGACGCCAGGTGTGGCCCAGTCCGGTTGAGGTCCAGGAGAGGCTGTAGGGATCAGTGGGGTCTTTGCGGAGGACTGTGGACTTCGCCTTACAAACCAGACTGAGGATATACCAATGCCAGGAACGCGAAAAGAAGACAGAAGATAGGGGTCTAGTATTGTTTTTATATCACAACTGATCAGAACTCACCACCAATGTCGCAGCTGTAAATCCGATGTGTCTCTCTCCTTTCCCCCCTGTCCTCCCTCCTCCTTTTCCCCGCTCCGGGCAAGACGTGTCACAGGCCACAGAATGTGACAGATTGGATCATTGGTGCCCCCCCCTCCCCCCCCCCCCCCCCCCACACACACACACACACCCTGGCTGCACGTACAACTGTAAGTGGACCCATCCGGAGTATTACGTTTGCGTCATAAGGCCCTATACGCAGCATTCATTTCTTGCAAGTAAAAGATCCCATGACAAGAAAGGAGCAGCCCCTGGCAAATCCTATTGAAAAGTAAACGACGTTCACACAGCTACGCTACGCCCCCCCCCCCCCCACCCTTCCACCAGTTTCCCTTCCTCCCTGCAACCATCCCCGTACTCCTTATATAACAGCAACAGCAGCAGCAGCAGCAACAACAAAACAACAACAACAATAACAACAGCAAGTACACGGGGGAGGGGTGTGTGTGCAGAAAAAAACGAAAAAAAAAAAAAAAAGACATGGGTGGCGCCACACGATTTCGACGCAGTTGCCGTCCTTCTCAAAGGCCAACGTCCACACGTAGAAATTTAATCTTCTTGTGGTGATAAAGACAGGCCATACATTACA
>JADBJO010001030.1:260000-272500 GCA_016801955.1 Conus betulinus
TTTACTGTCCGCTGACTGCAATGATTTTGATGTCATAACACTGTCAGAAACCTGGCTTCAAGAAACGGATTTAAGCAGTACCATAGAACTACCTAATTTCCATCCTCTCCGTCAGACGTGATAGACCTAACGATCCGCATGGGTGGAGTGGCCATCTACATTAAAAATTGTCTGTACTGTAAACCACGCCCCCAGATCTTCAAGTCAGTGGTCTAGAATCGGTCTGGGTGGAAACCAAAGTAAACCAAATGAGTCTATTAATTGGATCATTCTATCGTCCGCCGAACTCCCCTGTTAGTTACTGGCAGCTGATAAGTGAAAATATAAGAAAAGTTAATAACACAATGTTACAGTTTATCATTTTGGGCGACTTTAACACAGACTTCTTCTTGAGGAATCCATCACATCACCTTCTAGACATCATTAATCAGTACAGCTTGAACCAAATAGTAAGTGAACCAACGCGTATAACGGACACTACAAGCACATGTTTAGATTTAATTATTACACAGACTCCTCAACTTATCAAGTCGATGGAAGTCTTACCTGCAGCGTATAGCGACCATAGTATTCCCTGTGCTATCCTGGAAAACACCGTAAAAATAAACTGCTCCTTCAAAAGAACAATATTCAATTATCGTAAACTAGATAGAGAAAAATTCTGTACATTGTTGAATGAAGTAGACTGGGATACCGTACTAACTAAACAAACAGTAGATGAGAGTGCTAGTCTTTTTTCTGAAACCCTTTTGGCCATAGCCAAACAATGTATGCCTGTTAAAACTGTAACCGTCCGCCCAGGACGTGCCCTGGATGACTGATGAGATTCGATTTTTGATCGACACGCGTAAAACAATTCACCGAATTGCCAAACAAAGTAATCTTCCCGAAGACTGGGAAAAATTTCGTCGGTTCCGAAATTATGTTACATCAAAAGAAAGAGATAGGCAAACAGAATATTATAACCAGCTAGACAAAAAAAGCTTCAGACTCATCAAGTTTTGGAAGTAAAGACTGGTGGAAACTGGTCAAGTCATTCTTCAATAAAAAAGGAATCGAAGCTCAGGAAGTTCCACCTATCGAGTCACAGGGCATAGTGTATTACTCTCAAACAAAGACAAAGCAAATATTTTCAATTCTTCTTTTTGTTCAACAGTCAACATTAGAAAACGATAACGACAGGCTGCCAAATGTTACATTTCTTGATTGCCAACTAGATGAGATTATACTTTCACAAATTGAAGTCGCTGACACATTAAAAAACCTGGACAAAACTAAGGCATCTGGTCCAGATTTCATCCACAACATTTTGTTAACAACTTCAGCTCATGTTACATGTCTTCCGCTTACTACACTGTTTAACAGATGTCTTCGTGAAAGTAGATTTCCATCATTATGGAAGACTGCGCATGTGACCCCTATATACAAAAAAGGACCAAAAGAACTTTGTAGTAATTATAGGCCAATCTCTTTACTAAGCTGTGTTGGAAAGGTTCTAGAGAAAAATGTATACATCGACACATCTATTTCTTTCTAACATCAAATGCCATTCTTACTCCTCTACAATCTGGATTCATCCCAGGTGATTCTACAGTTAATCAGTTACTGACCACCTATAACGAACTCTGCACTTCCCTTGATTCTGGAGTTACCACACAAATTGTATACCTGGACATTTCAAAAGCATTCGATCGTGTATGGCACAGAGGTCTCTTACTGAAGCTAAACGCGGTCGGAATAAGAGGAAAACTGCTAGAGTTCTGAGAGACTACCTATCCAACGTTCCCAGGCAGTGGTTATAAAAGGTGAAAACTCCCGACTCCAGAGGCTTCACGCAGGAGAGTGCCACAGGGATCCGTCCTAGGTCCCTTATTGTTTTTAGTCTATATTAATGATATAGTACATGATATCGCTTCTGTAATTAAGCTATTCGCCGATGATACTAGTTTAGCACTTTCTCTGTCTAACCCTGTAATCCGCGCTGATGATATCTTTAAACTCTGATCTGGAAAAGATTTCTGAATGGGCAAAGCGCTGGAAGGTTAAATTCAATGAGAACAAGACAGAACTGGTAAATATTATCCGAGATCGCGAACAAATTTATCCACTGACGTTCGGTAACACGCTCTCTGCAACCAGTTACTGCACACAATCATCTTGGTCTCTGATTATACAAAATAACTGTAAATGGGACGAGCATATCAGATGTACACAATAAAGAAAGTTAACATGTTGATAAGTTGCCTACGAAATTACAAATATAAGATATCGAGAAAAGCATTAGAGACCATGTTTACATCATTTATCTTGCCGCACTTTGACTACGCTGATATTGTCTGGGACAACTGCAGTGAAACACAAGCAAACATGCTAGAAAATATTCATTTAGAAGCAATTCGCATCATTATAGGAGGTGTCAAAGGCACAAGTCACAATAAGTTGTATGAAGAATCCGGATTCTGCTCTTTAAAAGAAAAGGAGAAGGAGACACAAACTAATAAAGTTTTATAAAATGGTCAACGGTTTGTGTCCTGAACACTTATGTAGCCTAGTACCAGATCTAGTATCAATAAGAAATCCCTATTCACGGCGAAGACCTCTTGACAGACATGTGCC
Source organism: Conus betulinus (assembly GCA_016801955.1). Classification (NCBI taxonomy): domain Eukaryota; kingdom Metazoa; phylum Mollusca; class Gastropoda; order Neogastropoda; family Conidae; genus Conus; species Conus betulinus. Next base: position 262,617 of record JADBJO010001030.1, read on the forward strand.
ACTATGTAAAACTGAAGTATACAAAAATTCATTTATTCCAACCGCAACTAAAATGTGGAACGACCTCCCTGACAACATAAAATCCACAAAATCACTTGGAGAATTTAAACGTTTTATTTCACGGGACGACTCAGTTGTTCCCTATTATTACTATTATGGAGAGAGAAATGAACAGATTCAACATTGCAGACTCCGCCTAGGAATGAGTGATCTAAATCAAGACCTTGTTAACCGTCATCTTAAAGCAGATCCGGTTTGTCAATGTGGCACTGGTTCAGAAACGGCCGAACGAACACTTTCTATTATATTGTCCTAAATACACTAACATCAGAAAAGACACGATTTCCACCCTTGCACCCAGTCTACTCGAAGTCGGTATTCTTCTTCGTGGCAAGCAGTCCCTCCGACGTGAGGATAACGAAGCTATATTCAAAGCTGTTCATCGTTTTATCAAACAATCAAAACGTTTTTTGAAAAAACATGTAAAACTTCGCATGCGGTAATGATATATGTTTATGAAAATGAAATCTTAGAGCAGAAAATCTCTCTCTCTCTCTCTCTCTCTCTCTCTCTCTCTCTCTCTCTCTCTAAAACGCTTCATGAAAACGTTAATGATGTGTGAGTGGTTGACTACCATGCATTTTATAGTCTTTAGTGTTTACTTTGCTTACTACTATCTTTTCTTATTTTTCCTCTCAATTTTGTACGTGTTTGCATTTATGTGTATGTGTAAAGTATGTTTATGTACATGTATATATTTACATTTTTGTATACGTGGGGGTATGTATTATGTTTGTTTGTTTCTTGCGTATTTTGTTTTGCATAGTAACTTAAAAAAGTATCCTGTCATTTCCTTGTCTACATGTGTAATTATAAACATTTGAACACACTATAAGCATAAGCTTGTTGATGTTCAAATTTTCACTGCTGCTGCTAGAAATGGCCAGGTTCAAGTGTCCCACAACGTTTGAAACCTTGTCCTTGATAAGGGCCTCAGGCCGATAGGACGTTGATCTCACCCTCAACGGTCAATGTCCCACAACATCAACCGCAACCTGAACAAACTTCAGACGACCGCTCAGCCGTCCTAATGACTTCACCTCCACCCCGACTCCTGCCTGACGACACCGTCTACCCCGGGTCCCTCCACCAGCCCGCAAACACGTCCAACCTCGGGCAAACCTGCCAGCCAACAACGTCTTGCCAGGACGAACGTCTCCATGCTGCAAGTTGCAGCGAAAACGTGTCCTAAAAAGCTTAGGCTGTGAGGACGTTCAATTCATCTTCTCCCTGTCTACGAAGCGAAACCCTGTGCTTTCTCCAGCGTAGAGTTCGCGTTCAAGGTCCTATTTTCTCCTGCGTTCGGTGTCATCTGTATTGGATGTCTCTCTCTCTCTCAGGTGCATGATAACATCAGTCACCTTGGGCCTCCCAGGCACTGACCAGTCCTCCTTGACCGGGGCTTCATGTCTATCAGTTCCCATCTTCTGCCCTGACTGACCATCGTGTCTCAGTTCAGTTGGGGGACTACTTTTTCCTCCCGCAGCACTACTTTTCTCATACACCTAATTCTTGAAAGAGGAGTGTGAATGCCGCACAGAATCAATGCCAATCAGAGGGGCGGTTTCATTTATGGTGAGTTTAAAACGAAATGACGGGATCGAATTTTCGAATACAAAAAAAAGAAGAAAGAAAGAGAGAAAAAAAAAAAATCGTTCTAATCTCTAAGCGTCTAAAAAAAAAACAATTTTCTTGTTTGTTTTATGTTTGTTTGTCTGTTTCAGGGATGAAATGAGGTTATCAATGGACGGTACCTGAATCAGAAAGAAGACTCTTTAAACCCTCTCTCTCTCTCTCTCTCTCTCTCTCTCTCTCTCTCTCTCTCTCTCCCTCCCTCCCTCCCCCCTCTCTCTCTCTCTCTCTGTTGATCTCTCTATTTATAAAACATCAATAGGTGTGTCGGTCTACCTTACGTGTTGACTCTCTGTCTGTCTGTCTGTCTGTCTGTCTGTCTGTCTCTCTCTCTCTCTCTCTCTCTCTCTGTCTCTGTCTCTCTCGCTCTCTCTCTTGATCTCTTCTATTTATAAACATCAATAGGTGTGTCGGTCTACCTTACATGTTGACTCTCTCTCTCTCTCTCTCTCTCTCTCTCTCTCTCTCTCTCTCTCTCTCTCTCTGTTGATCTCTTCTATTTATAAACATTAATAAGTATGTCAACCTACCTTACGTGTGTTAATTCGCTACATTTCGTCAGCTTCCTGGCCATTGGTATAAATCAGCATAAAAAGTCGTTCACTTGTTGCTGCAGCCTGTTTCTGACAAAAGGGAAAAAAATCAATTATCATCTTATTTACGATTTTGTCGTATAGGAATGCAGCCAACATCTGCAGCGAAATGGTATACAAGATGGTTGCTAACTGTTCTTTATAAGCCAGTTCAGGATGCCTTGCGCATGCGTAAAGGTGGGCAGTGTTTCCGTTCAGCAAACTTCACTAAATTTGTCTCGGTAAGAACGCCGAGGTTCGTCATTAGCGGCATAGGCCTAATTAACTATATGGCAGTCATTTTAATCCCATTATTAAAGCTTGCACATACAATCTTTGGAGATGATCTTAAAAGAAAAGAAATATAATCCGCAGGACGAAAGTGACAAACAAATTACAAGACAAAACACGACGCGCTTCGACATCTTTGGTCTTCTTCAGGCAAGATCTACAACACTCAGGACAATGAAAACGAGAACGAACGATCGCTTCTCTCCTCAAACTGGGTGCAACGTGCACGTTGCATTTGAAGATGATGATCTAACCACAACATCAGCGCGTGCGCGCGCGCGATAGTGTGTTGTGAACTTGAAGAAGTTCAAAGTCAAACTTTGTGATATGGTAAAGTCAAAGTAATACCTTTTCAAATAACAATACGAAACAGACACACGGGTTTTCAAAAGGAATGTCTTTCTCACACATCGCAAACAGCATGTGAAATTGCAGAAGAATGTGGATAATATACGCAAAACAATACCCCCAGACGATCCGACTGCCAGTGGGCAGAAAATTGCCCTACATTGCTGTACAGTGGCTTTCGTTCCTCTGCTGTGTCTCAATCTATCCATACCTGCTGGCTATAGGCTATCACAGCTGGCTGGGAGGCCATTAAATGGTCAAGGAGACTAGGGTCATGAATGGCTTTCGGCTAAGGTTCATTGCTGGTCAGGGGTGGAGGGGGGGGGGGGGGGGGGGGGGGGCACGGAAGGTGGTGGGGGAGGGGGTGGGTGGGTGGGATGGTGGTTATTGGTGTAATGTATTATTGTTTTATGTTTTATGTGTTGTTGTATTGTACTGCGTTCCCTTGCTTTGCCTCGCCTTGACTTGTGTTGTGCTGTGTTGTGTTGCATTGCATTGTGTTGTATGGCATTGCATTGCATTGTGTTGTATGGCATTGCATTGCATTGTGTTGTATGGCATTGCATTGCATTGTGTTGTATGGCATTGCATTGCATTGTGTTGTATGGCATTGCATTGCATTGTGTTTTTATTGCATTGCTTGAGGGGGCCGGAATAGCTCACTTGGTAGAGGGCCGGACTCGTAATCTTGGGGTTGCGGGTTCGAATCTCCGCCGGGCCGTTTCGGTACAGGGGGATTTTTCCCTCGGAGTTAACATTGGTTCTGACTCTATTCCAATACAGTCCTTCCAATGAGACTCTAAACCGAGGTTCCGTGTGTGAACACACGCAAAACATCTTGCACACACGTAAAATTCCCATCACCAACTTTCGGAAGAGAAGGCCAGTTTGGCCGTCGGTATGGATGACACGTTACACATAGCATGCACCTTCCCCGAAGATGGAGTATGGCTGCCTTAATGGCGGGATAAAAACACGGTCATACATACAAAACTCCACTCCCTTTGTTGGGTAGATGGGATTCATCCTTGCCTTTCTATATAGGGGATGTCTGCAGGAGTATCAGCCTGCATATACGCAGGAGAAGAAGAATTGCATTGCTTGGTATTGTATTGCGTTGTGTCGCATTGCATCGCATTGCATCGTGTTGTTGTGTATTGCATTGCATCGTGTTGTTGTGTATTGCATTGCATCGTGTTGTGCATTGCATTGCATCGTGTTGTTGTGCATTGCATTGCATCGTGTTGTTGTGCATTGCATTGCATTGCATCGTGTTGTTGTGTATTGCATTGCATCGTGTGTTGTTGTGCATTGCATTGCGTTTCGTTGTCTTGCATCGCATTTGCCGTGAAAAAAAAAAAAACCATTGAAATGTTGCCTGATGTTTATATATACCCACTAATTCGGTTTCGCTATGGTCATAATAAACTCCTGAACTGGCAGACGATTTGGAATACCTCACGATGAACGATTCTATCGGGACTGCGACCAGAATGACCTTGTGGTGATTTTCATTTTGTAATGAAATGCACCAGATATCATGACATTAGAAATCAGTTTATGCCAAGAATATTTACATGTATAAAGTCCGTATTTAACTATGGTCGTTTGCTCTGTGTGGTAACAAAAAGTGTTGCTAAACTTAGCGAAATTTCTAAAACTTAAACTTAGTAAAGTTGTGTAACATTATATTCAGTGTGTTAATTATAGGGAACATTTTTGGGTGTTTGATTTGTTTTATTTACATTTGTTTGATTTGTTCAAGTCCTCTGTGCCCCTATAGGGATCACAGGATTAAAATCTCTGTGTGTGTGTCTGTGTGTGTGTGTGTGTGTGTGTGTGAGAGAGAGAGAGAGAGAGAGAGAGAGAGAGAGAGAGAGAGATTGAAAACCAGCTTGTTGTCTTTAAGGCTTTGACATGAGAACGATTTTTATTTTTCTTGATCACACAATCCCGTCATTTATTTAAGGCCTGTATTATGTTCAGAATAGATGAAAGGTTCTCTTCCAGTGCCACCTGTTGTTAGCGCTGACCAAAGAACGACCCTGGAACATCTATTTTTAGGATACTGCACCCTGATTTGTAACAGTCCAAAAGAACCTCCAACCAAGAAGAAATGCGTGAGAGAGGAGAGAGAGAGAGAGAGAGAGAGAGAGAGAGAGAGAGAGAGAGAGAGAGAGAGAGAGAGAGAGAGAGAACGAACGAACGAACGAACGAAATGTTGTTTAATGAGGGAAAAGAATAAGCACAAGTCAGTGGCTTTTTTCATCCAGCCCTCAAACAATAAATATGTGGAAGAAATCATTGCATGCAACTGCATAGAAACTCATAACAATAATGAATACATAGCAATTTAAAATAAGAGAATGCACAATATAACTATAGGAAGAGAGTGTGGGAGAGAGGGAGGGATGGAGAGCGACAGAAAGAGAGAGAGAGAGGTGGTGACTTGGAGACACAGAATAAAGAGACGGAGTCTCTGACACAAGGAGAGACAGAAGAGGAGAAGAAGAAGAAGAAGAAGAAGAGGAGGAGGAGGAGGAGGAGGAGGAGGAGGAGGAGCATATCAAAAATTGGGCACACATCAAAAACGATGAGAGAGAGAGAGAGAGAGAGAGGGAGAGAGAATGAATGGTCATTTGACTCCAAGGATGAAGATAGTGGCGTGAGGCTTAATCTTTACCATCTGACCTTGTTTTGCACACACACCATTATTGTACGTGTCACTCACGATGACAAATCAACATCAAACACTTGTCAACATGATAATGTTGCACCCTCTGTATGTGTGTGTGTGTGTGTGTGTGTGTGTGTGTGTGTGTGCCTGTGTGTGTGGTGTGTGTGTGTGTGTGTGTGTGTGTGTGCCTGTGTGTGTGTGTGTGTGTGTGGTGTGTGTGTGTGTGTGTGTGTGTGGTGTGTGTGCGTGTGTGTGTGTGTGCATGTGCGTGTGTGTGTCTGTGTACGTGCGTGCGTGCGTGTGTGTGTGTGTGTGTGTGTGTGTGTGTGTGTGTGTGTGTGTGTGTGTGTGGTGTGTGTGTGTGTGTGTGTGTGTACGTGTGTGTGTGTGTGTGTCTGTGTGTGTGTGTGTGTGTGTGTGTGGGTCTGTGTGTGTGTGTGCATGTGTGTGTGTGTGTATGTGTTTCTGTGTATGTGTGTGCGCGCGCGCACGCGCGTATGTGTGTCCTGATGAACTCACTCACACACGTCACTGAACTCTGTCTCAGCAGTGAAAAGTGAATGACAGGCACAAATGCGTCTGTCAAACATCAGCGAGGGCTGCTCTGTCTCTCTCTCTCTCTCTCTCTCTCTCTCTCTCTCTCTCTCTCTCTCTCTCTCTCTCCAAAATTTGCATTCCCCCCCCCCCCCCCCCCCCCCCTTTTTTTTTTTTTAACAGTAAACTTACTGCCCTTTTGAAGGCCACCGTACTTCAGTGGGTGATATAAAATTAATACAGGTTAACTACCGTTAGATTGTGTGTGTGTGTGTGTGTGTGTGTGTGTGTGTGTGTGTGTGTGTGATGTGCATTAACGTCTGTTGGCATAGATGTACAGCCAGCATGTGTAAGCGTATGTGATTGCGTTGACTGGGAAGGGAAGGGACAATGGAATGGAATAGAAAGCTTATTTGTATACGCTCGCGCACCTCTAACTGTCTATACAGACATGTCTGCGCACGCACGTGTGTGCGTGCGCCTGTGCCGGGCGCGCGCGCGCGTATATGTAGCAAAGGTTTCAGTTCACAATTAATATTCCAATAATGAAATATATTGATTCACATTCTCGCAGCTAAAATTGTGGTTGCTAAATTAGAGCTACAACGACTAAAATACATTGCAACTAACGACCTGTCAACACACAGCAGAGAGAGAGAGACGGAGGGAGAGGAGGGAGAGAAGGGGTGCGGGAGGGAGGATCGAGGAGGAGGAGAGAGAGAGACGGGGTGGGGGGTGGGGGGTTGTGTACAGTATGGGGGGGATGTACAGTGGCGTGGGGATGGCGGAGAGAAGACTGTTCAATTTCAAAGTGGTAGATTGATTGACAGATGTCACCATCATCTGTTGCTGGGAGCGGTCCGGTGGGAGAGGGAATAAGAATGCCGAGGTCTCCATCTACCAATCAGTGGACACCTTACTATTTTTGGTATAAGCGGGACAAAAAGTAATAGCTTCGCGTTTATTTTTCGCTCTGGGGGCCGGAATAGCTCAGTTGGTAGAGCGCCAGACTCGTGATCCTGGGGTTTGCGAGTTCGAATTTCGGTACAGGGGTATTTTTCCCTCGGAGTTATCATTGGTTCTGACTACATTCCGCATACAGTCCTTCGAATGAGACTCTAAACCGAGGTTCCGTGTGTGAACGCACGCACAACACGTAAAATCCCATCACCAAATTCCGGAAGAGAGGACCAGTTTGGCCGTTGGTATGGATGACACGTTACACATAGCATGCTCGTTCCCCGAAGATGGAGTATGGCTGCCTTAATGGCAGGATAAAAAACGGTCATACACACAAAACTCCACTGCCTGTCTATACAGGCAGTGTCCGCAGGAGTATCAGCATGCGTACGCAGAAAGAAAGAAAGAACGAAAGAATTTTTGTCTCTATTTCTTTAAAGGCTGTGCCAGTCTTGAATAAAAGTTACTCTGTGTTAGGTTTCCTTATGGGAGCAAGACTTAACCAACTTGTTCATTGCTTTATTGTTTACTGTTCCCTGCCTCAACTTATTTTTAACTCCATTTCTTCTGTTCACGAATTCTATTGTACATGTTGGGCTCGCGGGTTGTTCGTGCAGTTGAAGATGGTCGGAAACACTTGTGACAGGGGAAACACTGGGTGGGGGGGGGGGGGGGGGGGTAGGGGGGGGGGGGGGGGGGTGGGGGGGGGGGGGGGGGGGGGGGGGGGGGGGGGGGGGGGGGGGGGGGGGGGGGGGGGGGGGGGGGGGGGGGGGGGGGGGGGGGGGGGGGGGGGGGGGGGGAGGTGACAAACAACCTGCACTGTTTGCTGCTCAGCTTGCACGAACGATCCAAAGTGAGCGCTGCTTACGTTGTTACAAAACGTCTGTCGCCGTTTTTCGCGGGTGTGGAGAAACCTGGACGTGAAAATAATGTTAGTTTCAATAAAGTGAGGGGACTTGCAGGCGGAAATTGACAGAAACTGAAAGAAAAAAAAAATCACTCTGCCGCCAAACGACAGAACAATACAAACAAACAAACAAACAAAAAGAAGAAGAAGAGGCAGAAGAAGAAGAGGAAGAAGAAGAAGAAGAAGAAGAAGAAGGAGAAGAAGAAGATAAAGATGATAACGATGATGATGATGATGATGATGAAAAGGAGAAGGAGGAGGAGAAGAAGAAGAAGAAGAAGAAATCACACAATTTGTCAGGTAATTTGTGCTTTTGTTTGGCGACAGAACAATTTCTCTTTTAAGTTTCTGAAATGATAGGCGACAGTGTCAAAAAACATTGACCACTGTATTATCTTCGGGTTAATACCTCTCTCTCTCTCTCTCTCTCTCTCTCTCTCTCTCTCTCTCTCTTAAGAGGCGAGCTGTTGTGTTTAGCTAATACGTGTATGAATACGCCGATCTTATATGAATACTGCTGTCTTAGAATGCATTTTGATATCTGAGTCAGTAGATTGTACTTCATGCGCGGGTGTAACAGATTGTACTTCGTTTTTGTCTATGTTATTGTTGTTGCTGTTACACTCATCATACCTTGTTTTGACAATAATCCCCCTTCAGAAGGGGCAGTGTGTCTGTTCTGAATTTCATTTCATTTCATTCTCTCTCTCTCTCTCTCTCTCTCTCTCTCTCTCTCTCTCTCTCCAAACGGGCTCTCTTTGTTAATGGCAATCGGGTTCGTTAAGGCCATAAACAGCTAGCCTGCCAGATAGGCGGAGACACTCCACATGTGCTTGAGCGACGTTCTCTTGCAGCAAAGTTCAGAAACAGCGATTTGTTTGCCCCCCCCCCCCCCCCCCCCCCCCCCCCCCCCCCCCCCACACACACCCACACACACATTGAGATGACTGGCTTGTCTATTCTGGCTGCACATCAAAAATTAAGGCGCCAAGCCCTTGCTTAAGGAGTCGACCATTTCTTGACTGGCGCATTTAAAATGTCTTGAGAATTCTTATAGTGTCTAAAAGGTAATTCTCCATCTTTTTTTTTTTCATATGGCCATCAGGTCACAAGCCAGGCGGTTCCAAGCAGACAGATTAAAATCAAAGGAACGGGACTATTTGGGCGCTTCACGCTAGTGCAAAGACAGGGTCACAGGTGTGCCGTCAACTTAGGGAAAGGTCATGTATTTGAAGATGGCTTGCGATTTCATCGGTGAATATCTCCCCCCCCCCCCCCCCCCCCCCCCAACAAGGGATACAACTGGTGTGGAGCTGTTCTTTTGACCAATTATCAGTTTTAACATTAAAAATGCTGGTTCAAATTTATGCTAGACCTCAAAACACTTACATGGATTATACGGAGTTTCCTTGACGAAATGAATACACGCCCATCACTTCAAACGAATGCTTGCTTACGACACCGAATCGCCTAGCACAAATTAATGACAACACAGAGCACACACAGAACAAACAAGGAGACATCCCCTAAAAAAAAAAAAAAAAAAAAAAAAAAAAAAAAAAAAAAGGATGTTCCAAGATTGCCCTTATACGCTGTACCTGACATATAAAGCAGTGCAACAACAACTGCTGCAGAAGTGAACAAACACAAATTAATGTATATTCAAGACTGGCGCAGCTGCCTTTCCTCATCTTGAATCGAGTTGAACAACCACGCGGACGAACAGTAACAAATACAGGCAACTTCGGTTTGATTGGTACGAAAGAGAAATCTTAAAACGAGGCAGGGAGCAGTGTAAACAGTCGATAACGAACAAGTAGGACAGAGAGAGAGAGAGAGAGAGGGGGGAGAGAGAGAGGGGGGGTAGAGGGGCAGAGACAGCAGCGCCCCAACACCTGTTTCA
>JADBJO010001030.1:292500-295000 GCA_016801955.1 Conus betulinus
AGTGTGGTCAAGATAAAAATGTGCCCTGTTTCTTTCCCAAGCTGGAGGAGAAATCAAGGCCACCTTCGCTAATGTCTCCACTGACTGTTGACTCTTTCAAAAGAATTTCTGTATAAGAACCAATGGTAGAATAACACAAAATAGTCTGAGCTCTTTTTGGATAATGAGATTCAGGTTTTATAGCAATCTCATTTTCGTTCACACTTATGAGCGTTGAACACTCCATTACATATTTGGCAAGTATTAACTTCCTATGTTCGTCTAATGGTAAAATATTAATTTCCTTATAAGTTCAGTAAGTTGAAGCATGGAACGGAAGACCAAGGCATCATTTATAGGCTTTACTATCTATGCTTTGTAGCTTTTGTAACGGGTGTTTAGGGGCACTGAAGAAAGCCTCTTGTGCATAGCATAATTTTGATCGGATAAGTGATGTGGCTAAATGTTTCAAAGTGTGTATATCCTGACACCAACTTTGTTTTGTGATAATTTTTTAAAGTTTAGTGTTTTTCTAGCTTTGTTCAGAAGGTACTGAATATGAAAGTTCCACGTTAATTTAGATGCTAAATATACTCCCAAAAATTTAACGAAAGTTTTGTAATCAAGTATGACTGCATCCATTTTAAAAGAAGGCAAATCGCTGTATCGGCGCATTGTTAAATAACACCATAATATATGTTTTCTCACAAGAAAACATTAGACCATTCTGAAAAATGTATCTGCCAAGACTGTCTAATTCAGACTGGTAAATTTCTTGTAATAGTTAAGTGTTCTTTTAGGACTATTTTTCCTTATTGAATATTCATCCATATGCACAGATCGTCAGCATACTGCGTTTTCACTTATATGTTTAGGAAGGTCATAGAGTAAAATGTTGAACAACACATTGGAGCTATAACAGAACCTTGTGGAATTCCCATTTGTAATGATTTAAATTCAGAGTTCGTATTTTCTACTTTAACTTGTAACTTTCTGGTCTTGAACAAATTCTTTGATATAATAATAAAGATCGCCAGACAGACCTATGTTTTTTTAATTTGAACAACAGTCTGGCATGCCAAACACTATTGAAATCTCTTTTGACATCAAAAAGATGTATCCAAAAGCGCTTTTTTTTGTTTTGCGAATTGGTTTTTAATTTTGTGTTGTTATTTTAACTATATGATCAATGACTGATCTTCCTTTTCGAAAACCGGCTTGATTGGTGGAATTACGTCATATTTATCACAATAATGAACCAATCTATTCAGAACTATTTTTCCCATTAGTTTTGAGACATGAGAGGTTAAAGCTACTGGTCGATAACTATTATATATTGTTACAGATTTACCTTGATTTAAGATGGGAATTATTACCGACTGCTTCCATATTCCTGACATAATACCTTCTGACCAAATCTTTCGAAATATTGTTTTGCAAAAAATTTTATGAACTTAGTTGGTGAGTGTTTTCAACATATCATTTGAAATTGCATCTAACCCTACAGATAGTGTTTTTGTTAGTTAATGAAAAAACAGCATCATTCAACTCAAGTATTGTAATAGGTGCACTGACAAAAAAAAAAATATCACTATTTGCATGTGGTTCATCATAGGGATATTTCTTTTTTCTTCCTCTTCTCAATGCTGCCTACATTCTGTGATAGACTTTCCATTCGCATTGTTTTTGAGAATACCTGCTAGCTCACACACCTGTTGACATCATCATCATCATCATCATCATCATCATCACCACCACACCACCACCACAGCGCCACGCAGATAATGATGATGTCACATGTGCAGTCACAGCCAGTTAATCACAGTCGTGTAATAATAATGATGATCATAAATCGAGCTTATATAGCGCTCTTCGATGAGAGAGGAAGACTCATCCTCAGAGCGCTTCACAATACAGGAAAAATAACAGTTTCCATAAACATTGCACAATATTGAGAAAAAAGGCACCTAAACAGTAGGTCACAAAGCAAGCACTAAAACAGATGCACAAGCCACATCCCCCCCCCCCAACTCTATCCTCCCCCCACCTCCCCCCCTCAAGAAAAGAACCAAACCCCCCCCCCCCCACCCCCCCCCCCCACCCCCACCACCCGCCTCCAATTTCGTGAACCCTGCACGGGGTACAATTTAAAACATGCAGAAGAGAGCACACACACACACACACACACACACACACACACACACACACAGGGCAAACTCAACGCGAAGCAACAAAAAACCCACGCGCGTAAACGCACACACGCAAAAGCACATAAGCATTCTTATTGTTTGTTGAGGAACAATGACAGCCAGATCCATCATTGTTGTGGGGTTGATTACGACAGCAGCTGATGATGATGATGATGATGAAAAGCGCAATCTCCCTGCCCCCCTCGGCCTCCCCCCCCCCCCCCCCCCCCCCCCCCCCTCGCTCTCCCGCTCCCACCCCACCCCCCCCCTTCCTCCATCACCCCCCTTCCCTACGTCCTCCTAACATAATTCTCATTTATTACCGAATAGAA
>JADBJO010001030.1:302500-310000 GCA_016801955.1 Conus betulinus
GTCCATAGTAAAGCTCCTGTCGCACCGTGCGAGTGCCAGAACGATCGCCTCTGTCCATAGGTAAAGTTCCTGTCGCACTGTGCAAGTGCCAGAACGATCGCCCTTGTCCATAGGTAAAGCTCCTGTCACACTGTGCGAGTGCCAGAACGATCGCCTCTGTCCATAGGTAAAGTTCCTGTCACACTGTGCGAGTGCCAGAACGATCGCCTCTGTCCATAGGTAAAGCTCCTGTCGCACTGTGCGAGTGCAAGAACGATCACCTCTGTCTATAGATAAAGCTCCTGTCACATTGTGCGAGTGCAAGAACGATCGCCCTTGTCCATAGGTAAAACTTCTGTCACAATGTGAGAGTCTCTCGTTCGAGTGCAAGAACAATGGCCTTATCCATAGCTAAAGCTTCTGTCACCCAGTGCGAGTCTCTTGTTCGAGTGCAAGAACAATGGCCCTGTCCACAGCTAAAACTCCTGTCACAGTGCGGGTCTCTCGTTCGAGTGCAAGAACAATGGCCCTGTCCATAGCTAAGGCTCCTGTCACACTGTACGAGTGCGAGAACGACCGACCTGTCCGTAGGTAAAGCTCCTGTCGCAGTGCGAGTCTCTCGTGCGAGTGCAAAAACGAGACGTCATCCTCGTGCTCGCTCTTGAACTGGCCACACCCTTTCATTTGTCACGCCAGGCGAGTTCGTTGCAAAGCAGTCCGTCCGCTACGTCTCTGGCAGAATCGAGATCGATTGGTCACCTGACTTGTTTATTTTTTTCTGCGGAGCTCATTCTTCACTTCTGGGCGTTTCGCTCTGTGTTGTTTACTCAGTGCACGCCGAGACGTTCTGAATTAGTCGTTTCAATGAAAAATACTAAACTGCGATAAAAGTGAAGTTTGACGAGGAGGCTGAAATCCTGGAGAAATTGAGGGCTTTCGCCTGCAACTGTGTTTGTAGATGAACAACTAAGAACAAAATAAAAAAAAAAAAATTGTGCCCAATGTATGATCGTAGCTTGGTGTCTGTAGTTTAGTTCCATAATAAATTTTCTTTTTTTAATGCACCCCCCCCCCCCCCCCCCTTAAAGTTTGCATTAGGAATTCATCATACTAAAAAAAAAAAAAGAAGAAGAAGAAGAAGAAAAAAGAAAAGAAAAAAACAAGGGTGAAAAAGCCAACAGATTAGAGTGTCTGATTGTTTGTCCATTCGTATGTGTGATTATCTGGTTGTTATTCAGTCTGTCTTTCCTTCTACCTGCCTGCCTATCTGTACCTGTCTAATTTTCTACTAGTGTGTCTGTGAGTGTGCGCCTGCGCGCTGTGTTGTGCATGTCTACCTTTGACAGTGTGTGTGTGTGTGTGTGTGTGTGTGTGTGTGTGTGTGTGTGTGTGCGTGCTCGCGCGTGCATGCGTACCCACGTTTGTCTGTTTGTCTGTCTGTCTACTCTTGACAGTGTGTGTGTGTGTGCGTGTGCGTGTGTGTGTGTGTGTGTGTGTGTAAATGAGTGAGAGAGAGTGTGTGTGTGTGAGAGAGAGTGAGAGAGAGACAGAGAGTGTGTGAGAGAATAAGAGAGAGACAGTGTGTGTGTGTGTGTGTGTGTGTGTGTGTGAATGAATGAGAGAGAGAGGACAGTCTTTGTCCGTGTACTTGTGTCTGTCAACCTACACACTGTTACCCCCCCCCCCCCCCCCCCCCCCCCCCCCCCCCCCCCCCCCTCCCTCCTGCAGGTGACCCTACAGTGTGTTTGGCAACCTGCCAGTGCCGGAGGCTGCCGAAGATGCTGTGGTGGAAGCGTTGAAGCAACGGAAATCCAACGGTTACGGCCCCTCCACAGGTATCTGACCCTCCCCCTCCCCACCACCCCCCACCCCCCATTCCCCACCTCTGTCTCTGCCTCTGTCTGTCTGTCTGCCTGTCTCTGTGTCTGTCTTTGTCTCTGTCCTTGTGTCTGCCTGTCTCTCGCTCTCTCTCTGTCTGTCTCTCTGTCTCTGTCTCTGTCTCTCTCTCTCTCTCTCTCTGTATGTATGGTTGGATATACTGTGCATGCTATTATTCTCTCTATTGCAAAACCGAAAAAAGGTTATCACAGACACACGCACACACACACACACACACACACACACACACACACACACACACAGAGTCTCAGAATCGGGTTCAGGGTCTGAAGTTACAGCATGCTGGGTCAGAAAGGACGTTTCGATCTGTGGCAGCTACACATGAGTTGTCCTCAAGGATTGCCACAGAGCGGTCTTACTTACTTAGGCCCACAGCTCAAGAGTCAGCATAGATCATCGACAACGCTCCGCCTCGGCTCTCGGTTCTTGGGCTGCTCGCTGAATGCCTGTCCAGTTTGGTCCCCTGCCTCTTCATCTCTGCTTCAGTGTCTCGCCTCCAGCTGCTGCGAGGTCGGCCTCTCTTCCTTTTCCCCTTGCGGGTTCCGTGTCAGAGCTTGAGTACAGACCAGTGTGGGTTGGACTCGGAGGGAGGGGTGGGGGGGGGGGGGGGGGGGGGGGGGGGGGGGGGACCGTGTCGATTCTTTTGACTTTGATGCTGGCTCTTTTCAGTTTGTTGACCATCTTCTCCATGTGTTGTTGTCGTTGAGGCTTTTTTTTTTTCACCTGCTTATATTTATCTGATCGTAGTTTTTTTTTTTCCCCTTGTTTTTGTTTTAACCTGTCTGTCAATGTATCAATCGTCTTTTTTTGTTGTTTATTCGTGTATCGGTTGATGTTTGTTTCTGTATTGTTCTTTGTGTTGTTGTTGTTGTTTTTTTTTATTATACCTGTCTGTCAATATATCAATCGTCGTTGTAGTTGTTTGTTTGTGTATCGGTTGTCGTTTGTTGCGGTATTGTTCTGATGGTAGTTCTTTGTGTTGTTTTATATTTACTCAAATGTACCAATCGTCCTTTAGCTGTTTGTTCGTGTATTGACTGTTGTTTTGTTGTTGTATTGTTTACCTGAGCTGTAACATCTCTCTTGAGGGCACATAAGACCGTATGGCGAAAGCTTGGCTGTGTCTGGAGTGGGCACTGTCTTCATCTGTCCGTGGGCAGGGGTGGTTGGGTCTGTGGGGTGTGCTCGACAGCTGGAGGGTGGTGTTTTTTCGCCGGTGGGCTCTGCAGTCATGAAATACGGGCTGGTACACCCACGGGGCTGCTACTTTAAGGCTGTTATGAGTTGCTCCTGTATCTAATTTACCTCTGTTCAGGAGCAGTTATGTCCCTTGATATCTTAATGGAGTGTCCTGCGCGTGCCTGTACCCATCGTCAACACAGCGCAGGCCTCCAAGGGTGGTACAGGACTGCTCTAAAAGCAGGTGGAGACAGTGCTTCTCTGGGTCCTCCCCAGCACCTTCGGGTGCTTTCTTTTTCTTCATCCGCCTCGTGTCTGTGTCGTTTGGACGCATTGCAGAACACATTCATACTGTCTCGCTAATATTTCGTGTGTATGTATGTGTGTGTGTGTGTTTCCCCAGGGTATGAAAAGTCTCGCAAAGCTGTGGCCGAATATGTGTCGACACCCTCTGCAACAGTGGAAGCGCAGGTAATATATAGATCTTTTTTTTTTTCCTTGTTTGTTTTTTTGTTTGGTGGCATCCGTTATCGATCAACGGAGCACCTAAGATGGTGACTTTTTTTCCTCCTAAGGCCGAAATCCACCTCTTCATTTTTTTTTTTTTTTTTTTTGGTGCTTCACATTGTCCTCATCATCTGCCAGAAAAAAAAAAAGTGAAAACTAACAAACCAAAAAATTTCCACTACCAATTTTTTTTCCTTAATTTTTTTTTTTTTTTTTTAAACTCCAACCAGACTCTTACACACCATGCAATGTCTGTATGTTCTCTCAAATGGGCATACTTTTGCCGATTTAAGTGTATTGGCGTTTGATACCAGTGTCTGGGTTTGTTAATGTTCTAATGTGCGGTGTGTTGGCACTGTCACTCCGATAAGAGGTAATGCGTAGATCTGTCTACTATGTCAGTAAAACGGATCATACACGCGGCAAAACTCCACCATTCCCTTTGTCGGTAGATGGAATTAATCCTGTGCCAGTCTTTACAGGGAGTGTCCACAGGAGTGTCAGCCTGCGTACGCGGAAGAAGAAAACGAAAAGAAAAGAAAAGAAAAAAAAAAAAACTATGGCATAGCGCACCTTGAGGGTAGGTGGGGGAGAGGAGGGGGGGGGGGGGAGGATAAGGAGGGGGATGACAGGCTAGGATCCACTGTGATCACTCTGAAATAGGACACCATATTTTCCGGCATTTTCCCGGGTTCATTAATCTGCGTACGTTGTGTGTGTGTGTGTGTGTGTGTGTGTGAATAGGACACCATATTTTCCGGCATTTTCCCGGGTTCATTAATCTGCGTACGTTGTGTGTGTGTGTGTGTGTGTGTGTGTGTGAGAGAGAGAGAGAGAGAGAGAGAGAGTACTGGGGAAGCTGATGATACGCTATGATTCAGTGTGGTCACTCAGTAACATACATGTTTTCCAACATTGTCTGGGTTTATGAGTCGGCGTACGTGGACATTGTGTGTGTGTGTGTGTGTGTGTGTGTGTGTGTGTGAGAGAGAGAGAGAGAGAGAGAGAGAATGTGTGCACGCGAGTGTGAAGTGCTTACGAGAGAGAGAGAGAGACGAAGGAGAGCGAGATGTTAATCTACAGAAAGCATGTGATCTTCCTGATCCGCGAACAAACCGAGAGCCCGAAACCAAAGAAGTCATGCCACATCGTGCGTGTGTCATTCAAACAACAAGTGACTTGAGCTCTGAGCAGGGCGAGACCTGTAGTCTCCACCCGTGTTGCCTCCCTTTTTTCAGTCATCACCTCGCTGTCCCACAAAGGAGACGAGAGGTTTCACTGTCAAATTCTTCGGGGAAGCGCCGAGTCTCCCATGGCGCTGTAGGGAATACCGCTCACCCACACAAATCTTTTACAGCCCCTTTGTCTTTCTCCGACCTTCGACCTTCAGTCCGAATGACACTGTCTGCTGGAGAGCTGGGATGGGACTCGGCACGTCTCGAGCGAAGCTCTCTGGGTGTAGGTGACAAGTCTGGGGTTTCTCCCTACGGCTCGGGGCAGCCACGAGTGATGTAGGTGATAAGTCCTATCGGGTGACAAGAAGGTAGCTATAGCTTAATAAAACAGTTAAAAAAAAAAAAGAAAAAAAAAGTGAGAACTGTCGTCTAAGTAGGCCTACCCAAGGTGTCGTGACCTTAGCAAGGGGGTCATAGGAATATAGAACGAAATGAACCCCTTTTTTTAAAATTATTATTTGTTAATGGTCACACTCATATTGGAAATTGTGTCGATATACATAGATCGGCTACAGAGACCTCGGCATGTATTCAAGGTTACACCAGAAAGTCTCCTTTGCTGCTGCTGCTGCTGATGATGATGATGATGACGATGACGACGAGGTTGAATACGACAACAACGACGACGACGACGAAGATGATGATGATAGTAATGACGATTAAGAGACGACGACGACGACGACGACGATGATGATGATTATGAGGGCATTAGCAATGATATTGACACAGAGGTCACGCGGTCTTGAAGACGTGCATTGCTGAGCGAGGCACATGCGCAGTCACTGAATCATTCCTGACAAACCATTTGGGAAAACAAAAATATTCCGAAAAAGAACTCGCTCCCAAGATCCCAGCTTTGGTCAGTTAAGTTCTAAGCGCTCGTGAAGTCTTAGCCGTTTGTCTGGTTTTATCTGTCGGTCAAACCTTGCTTTAGAAAAAAAAATACTAAGGACGTAACTTACAAACCTGTTAAAACCTTGAACATTGTCAGTGCAATTGATTGTTTCAGTAGCTTTGGGTGTTTTGCATCCATTAAAAAAAATGGTGTAATAACATCATGTCAGTAATCAGTACAATAAAAGCAATTTGATTTTTTTGGGGGGAAGGGGGGGGGGGGGGGGGGGACATAGCCAGAAGCGGATATATACAGGGCGCACAGTTTATCCTCAAAATGTCGCAATCTTAGGGAAGCTTTGATGCGAGTGTAGAAAAGTCTTACTTTTATAATTGTATGTCATGTGATCAACAGCGGTCATGGGACTGGAGAGACGTGTTTGAAGCTGTTGAATTAAATCAAGTGCAAGAAGGCTAAAGATCAAAATGATGGAATTATTTACTCACACTGAATTAGTCCAGATGTAGACTTAATAATGCTCCAGATAGGAATGTCTTTAACAGGGTTTTGAAGTTCAGTTTACAAGCCGTGACGATCTTTTTTCGATTGTACGAGATCTCCCAGTCCATACCTCGTACCAGGCCGTGAAGATCCAAAGCATTGGTAAAGCCTGGCTTCTCACTCGGCACGCGTTTGACCAGATGGCCTTCAGCTGACTCACAGCAAACCCAGAAGAACGAAAGTGGATCATTGTTCCCCTTGAAGAAAGGAATGCTTCCCAGCAGACAAATTTTTACCAGGCAGCTTGTGCACCGTGGGACTCCAAAAATGCCACAGAGTTTACCTTAGCCCTGCCCTTGCTAGTAGAAGAGAGCGATGAGGCCACGTCTCTGCTGGCTGCAACTCGTGGTGGTTATGTACACACTGATAATTTGTGGCTGTTCGCTTGTTTGTTAGCGTTCAAACACTGAATTCCTGAGGCTCATCTGATATATGCAGCTTCACAGATAAAGGCTATAGTTTCTTGCGTGTGTATTTCGTAGGTTCAAAGGACACTATGACGCTCTTTCTTTTTCTTTTTTATATATAACTTCTGACACACAAGAAGCCACTGAGTGATTTTAACGTGGTGACAGCCCTGATATGGCCCTTTGCGGTCGGCTGGGCTATAAGCAACATTATCTTATCTTATCCTACAAGAAGCCACACTCTGCGCAGGATGAAATTCCGGTCGAAAGAATTAACTTTGATTTGTTTGACTTGGAGCTCATTCAAGGTTGAAGGCAGTAGCCCACTTCTCCCTCCTTCCCCCACAAGGCATCATATCCTAGTTGATTTTGATAAGAGACGAATGCTACTATACAGATTCGTGGTTGTTGTTAAGAACTCATTAAACTCAACTGATGCGATGACGAACTGTTGCAACATCAACTGATGTAGTATCAGACGACGTAATATTAACTGAAGTCATATAAACTATTGTGATATCAGACTATGTGACAAGAACTTCTGTTATACCAATTGGATATGTTATGAATTAGTGTGATATCATCCGGTACCCTGTCAAGTGACATGCGATGCCTGTTGTGCAGGACGTCATTCTGTGCAGCGGGGTGTTCCGGGGCCCTGGACCTGTGCATCACCGTGCTGGCCAACCCAGGGCAGAACATCCTGATGCCTCGCCCCGGCTTCTCCATCTACAAGACCCTGGCCGAGTCCCTGGGGGTCTCCGTCAAGCTCTACGATCTCCTCGTAAGTGAGAGACATGGAAACGCGAGTCCTTCACACACACACACACACACACACACACACACACACACACACACACACACACACACACACACATACACGAACACCATCCTGCAG
>JADBJO010001030.1:315000-467500 GCA_016801955.1 Conus betulinus
ACTGGAACTGATTCACACCGAGGTATATAAACATTCAGCATGATGCTGATCTCCTCGAACATTGATGATCATACAGTTTGTGCCTTTTGTATGATATCCGTGTGGTGTGTGTAGTACCCGGCATAACAAAGGATAAAGTAATGTGGCGATTTGACTTGCAGTGCATGTGCAAAGTGTGCATGCAGTCTCTATAGTTAAGTAGCACAGGATCTTCACTACCGTGAAAGTGTGCATAGTTTCTGTAATAAGTCAGATCTAGTTGCAAAGTGAGACGACTGCAGGCAGAAATCTGCACAAATCTGAAATAAATGTTGGCGAACCGCCAAGAGAAACGTGGACAAACGATTCAACGCCTAGGTAATGGGAAAAGATGGTAAAAAAGAGTACCTGGGAGAGGGGATGACCGACGTTTCGTGTCAACGCCTACCTTGCGCTGAAGAGATCAAAGCTAATTGACAAAACTCATTCATTTTCGTCGTCCTGTTTGTTTGTGTCTTGCCTGAAGAAGACCTAAGAGGTCGAAACGCGTGGTGTGTTGTCTTTGTGACTCGTTTGTCCACCTTCCTCTTGGCGGTTCGCTAACATTTATCCAAGATTTCTGTGATTAGTTCGTGATCTCTAGAATTAAACAATAAATAGTAATGTGTAGTTTGTGATCTGTGTAATAAAGCTTCGGGACATAGTCTATAAATATACGGTGTGGACTCTGTGCAGCAGCGTGTAGCCTCTATGGTTCTCTATTGTGGAGTCTCTATGATCACACAAACTGTGTATGGTCTCTGTAATGTTCCAGTGTGTGATCTTTGTAACTGTATGGTCTGTGTCAGTACTAGTTTACGGTCTCAGGTATTGTGTAGTGCGTACGTGTCTGTGTGTTTGTGTGTGTGTGTGTGTGTGTGTGTGTGTGTGTGTGTGTGTGTGTGTGTGTGTGTGTGTGTGTGTTGTAATTACATTACGAAGGGAGTTGTGTTTATAACTATGTAGTATGTCATCTCTATAATTTTATAGCGCCTTCTCTTTGTGACAAAGATGCACATTATTAGTGTGTAATGTCTGGTCTCTATCGTTTCATGTTGTGTATGGTCCCAGTCGTTTGATGCGCCGTGTGGCCTCTGTCGTGACGTGTAATGTGTGATCTCCATCGTTTCATGCAGTATGGAGATCGTTATCATTTCATGTAACGTGTGTTCTCAATCGTTTCGTTTAGTGTGTAGTCTCGAAAGGTTTTATTTGATGTACTGTGTAGTCTCAATGGTTTAATGTAGTGTGTGGTTTCAATCGTTTCATGTCGTGTGTGATCATGATCGTTTCATGTTGTGCGTCCGTCTCTTTCGTTTCATGTAATATGTGCTCTTTGCGCGCGAGCGCACGCGCAGGCACACACACACACACACACACACACACACACGCCTACCTTTAAGCACGTCATCGTCCGTTTACGTATAGTATGTTTTCATACGTCATTTCCTATACGTATTTATTTGTTTTTCTTTTCTTTTGATGTCACAAGTCCTACGGTCTATGGCCGAAACGTTGTCGATATTTGTTCTGTTTTCTTTTCTTTTTTTCTTTCTTTTTTTTTTTTTTTTAAAATAAATCTGATGAGAATCCTCAATCCTGTGCAGTGTGTGATGGTGGTCCATGGTATCTATGTGTTTGTGTTATCACTGTGCAGTGTGTGATGGTGGTGCATGGTATCTATGTGTTGTGTTATCACTGTGCAGTGTGTGATGGTGGTGCATGTTATCTATGTGTTGTGTTATCACTGTGCAGTGTGTGATGGTGGTGCATGTTATCTATGTGTTGTGTTATCACTGTACAGTGTGTGTGTGATGGTGGGGCATGGTATCTATGTGTTATCACTGTGCAGTGTGTGTGTGATGGTGGGGCATGGTATCTATGTGTTGTGTTATCACTGTGCAGTGTGTGTGTGATGGTGGGGCATGGTATCTATGTGTTATCACTGTGCAGTGTGTGTGTGATGGTGGGGGCATGGTATCTATGTGTGTTGTGTTATCACTGTGCAGTGTGTGATGGTGGGGCATGGTATCTATGTGTTGTGTTATCACTGTGCAGTGTGTGATGGTGGGCCATGGTATCTATGTGTTGTGTTATCACTGTGCAGTGTGTGATGGTGGGGCATGGTATCTATGTGTTGTGTTATCACTGTGCAGTGTGTGTGTGATGGTGGTGCATGATATCTATGTGTGTGTGTTATCACTGTGCAGTGTGTATGATGGTGGTGTATGGTATCTATGTGTTGTGTTATAATTGTGCAGTGTGTGATGGTGGTGCGAGGTATCTATGTGTTGTGTTATCACTGTGCAGTGTGTGATGGTGGGTGTGTCACGTCTGATGGGCAGGTTCTTGGTGCCTGGATGGAGGATGGGTTGGATCGTTGTCTACGACAGGAATAACGTCTTTTCAGAGGTGTGTGTGTGTGTGTGTGTGTGTGTGTGTGTGTGTGTGTGTGTGCATGCATGCGTGCGCGCATGCGTATGCGTGTGTGTGTGTGTGTGTGTGTAGAGCCTTCAATTTAATGTCTATTCACGTTATGTGATCTTAGACAATAAAATAAAGAAGAATTTTAAAAATGAACTGAGCAGCAATTGAAAATAACCCAAGTAACATCAAACACAAAGATACAATATCTGCATCTCATTACAGTTAAGTAAAAATCGTGACTCTGAGTTAATGCTAATCCAGTGTCACATATTAGTGAGGATTTATGTAAAAAAAAAATCATCCAGGGAAGATTCAGATAAAGCAGACACTTTTTTTTTCCCAACTGCTTACATTTTAGAAGAATACGCATATTTGATTTTTCCACCACAAATGCATTTTATGTCATCAGTAAACTTTGTTTTCAAAGCATCAAGTTTTTAGTCTGTAAATCAAAGAGGTCATTGGCCTTACAAAATATGATTCATTTCGTGTTCTTTAGTGGTGTGTGTGTGTGTGTGTGTGTGTGTGTGTGTGTGTGTGCCAGTTTTTCTTAAAATGAATTTCATAAGATTTTTTTTCGTAAAACAACATCTTGTTTTGTACTTGTTCATTCTGCAGAAGCTACGTGATAGTGTTGGTGGCCAGGTCGTGAGACCAAAAGCAGGCTCTGACAGAGGCGTGAATTCTCTGTCGGTTTCGTTCATTGAAGTGAGATTGAGAAACAATCAGGGAAGGGAAGTGGGTCATGTGTTTCTGTTGACAACATTCCAGATGTACAGAGGCGCTCCTTGAGGTCGTCCGTGGTAATGCTTGAAAAAATCCGTTTGAATTCGGTGTAGAGGAAAACTCATTGAATGAAAGGACATTTCTCTGATCTGCGGAGGGAAAGGAGATTCTTCATCATCTGCGGAGTGAAAATACATTCTTTCATCTGTGGAACGAAAGGAGATTCTTTCATCTGCAAAGTGAAAAAGGATTCTTTCATCTGCAGGGTGAAATGATATCCTGTTCTTTCATCTGCGGAGTGAAATGACATTCTTTCATCTGCACAGTGAAAGAACATTCTCTCATCTGTGGAGTGAAGGGACATTCCTTCACCTGCACAGTGAAAGGACATTCTTTCATCTGCGGAGTGAAAGGACATTCTTTCATCTGCGGAGTGAAAGGACATTCTTTCATCTGCGGAGTGATAGGAG
This sequence comes from Conus betulinus, assembly GCA_016801955.1. Lineage (NCBI taxonomy): Eukaryota > Metazoa > Mollusca > Gastropoda > Neogastropoda > Conidae > Conus > Conus betulinus. Next base: position 318,642 of record JADBJO010001030.1, read on the forward strand.
ATTCTCTCATGTGTGGAATGATAGAGTCTTTCATATGCGGAATGAAAGGAGACTCTTTCACACACACACATGCAAATAAAAAATCCTTCGCCCACCCCCTCTGCAGGTACGGCGCGGGCTTGCTGAGCCTGTCACAGCGAATCCTGGGCCCCAATACCCTGATCCAAGCGGCCTTGCCCGACATCTTCCAGAACACTCCGCGTGACTTCTTCAGCACGACTTTGCAGTACATACAGGTGGTCTGCTTTTCTTCTCCCTGCCTTTGGGCTTCTTTTTTTTTCTTTTCCACTAGTAAAGAAAGACAGTGTGATGTTATTTTTTTTTCACCTTTGGCACTTCGGTTCCAGTGGTTTGTCGAATGATGGTGTCAGAAAATGTCAAAGTGATCATAAAGTGTGTAAATGAAACCATTTATGTGAAAGAAAAAAAAAAAGAAAGTCGTTTGCGTCGGATGAAGGGACATAATTCAGTCATCATTCATCACTGTTGCCCCTGTGTTAGGACAAAAAAATGATATAAATGTACAAATGAATGCTGTCAAATGAATGTCCTGCAGAGAATGGCTAAAAGCAAACAACTTTGTTAACGTAATAGTGCTAATTAGGTGTATACGCATTTGAAACAACTGTGATTTCTTTCAGCAAATGTCTTTGCATGAAAAGACGACTTGAAAACTTGTTATATTATTTTTGTAAGTGACCGACTGAAGCGTTTCCGTATGTCAGCAAAACTTTGCATTTATCTTTCCGTTTGATGAAGACAGACCAGGAGTGGAGTAGCGGTCACAAAATGTGTTGATGCTTGTGTCTTTTTTCTCTCTTCCATAAAATATTCATTGCTTGCGATTTTTGTCTCATGACAGAAAAATGCGGAGCGATTCTATCAGCGTTTCTGCAAAATTCCAGGCTTGAAACCCGTTATGCCGCAAGGTGCCATGTATATGATGGTAAGTAGCTTTCACGTACGTGTGCATCCAGCAACTTATCATACTCCATCTCATGCAAAATTGTTCCGTCTCGTATAACATGCATACACACGAAACGTTGGACAAGGGGCTGTACTGCTACTTAAATTGCATAGCACAGATCGAACTGTATCATTCAGTACTGCTGTACTGCATTGCACTGTCATTCGTATGTCATCTCAAGTGAATGAATTGCCGCAGCATGTGTGACATTATTCATGCTAGCGGGTGGTGCTGGGCACGTGTCGCATTTTTAACAACATGGCAGGTAGATTTTGCAACCAGCCGTGAAAAGGTTATCTTTCGTTGTCTCTCGTTCACTCTACTGCACACGACACACTTTGTGTGGTCTGCCCATGTGTCCACACCACTGAGGTGGAAGTGCTGCTGTCATAATAGTTCCAGACCTGGCATGCATACAAAGACGCATCATATGGTCACCAAATGAATTTATGGCACCGAATGTTGCATATTGCACAGATCATTTCATTGCCGCCATAAAAGTTGGAACTAGGCCTACACCCCAGGACCATATCTGCCTGGAACAGCCTTCCTGCTGAGGTTGCCCTCAGCTCCACCCTAGAGGGCTTCAATTCCCGAATCTGATCCCACACCCCTCCCCCCAGTCCCTACCCCTCCCCCCTTCCCCCTTCAGCCCAGCAAACGCTACCTCAAGTGGCTTCAGCTTCACACAAACCCCCCTTAGAGTCTACAGAATCTTCACAGTGATGAAGGTGGTAGTCAAGGGAAAGAAGAAGGACCCCCACCTCCAACCCTAGCCCCAACACACACACCATCACTCTATTTCCACCCACCTCACCCCCGCTTCTTTCCTTTCCCGCCCTAATCTTACTGACACAACGTGTATGGATATGCCATCGGCTAAAACTGTAACGGGCACATACTGCTGCCCAGCCCCGTTGAGTTCAGGGATCTTGAAATGGGCTTCTCTCCCTTTTCTTTTTCATTTGGATTTCTCTGGCTCTCGCCCAGAGGCCCTACCTTTAAACAGATTGGGGGAGGGGGGGGGGGGGGGGGGGGGGGGGGGGGAGACACACAAGAATGGAACGTCAGAATGTAAACGCAGCACACACACAAAAAAAAAAATCGAGTTATTACACTTTACTGAACTTACATGATGCACAAGCGTAGTTTGTTGTAAGAAGTACAATCTTTCATTGTTGTTTCCACAGAAAGAGTGGTGATGGAAAGAGAAATGGAGTAGGGGGAGAGATCGTTAACTGAGGTGTAATGGCATTTCACTCTAAAAGGGAAATGGAATGTGGAGGAGAGAGTGTTAACTGGCAATGTAACGACCATTTCACTCTCCATCTACGAAGCCATTCTGCCATAGTGCATTATTGTTGTTCAGGTGGGGATCGACATGGCCAGTTACCCAGACTTTGAGACTGACGTGCAGTTCACAGAGAGCATGGTGACAGAGCAGAGTGTGTGTTCTGCTTGCCGGCCACAGTGAGTGTTGTCTGGCTTCTGTCTTTTGTCTGTCAGTCTGTCCGCCACATTGTGTCGTTTCTCTGTCTGTCCGCCACATTCTGTCACGTTCTGTCTGTCTGTCTGCTACATTTGTCGTTTGTCTGTCTGTCCGCCACATTCTGTCGTTTGTCTGTCGGTCTGTCCGCCACATTCTGTCGTTTGTCTGTCTGTCGGTCTGTCCGCCACATTCTGTCGTTTGTCTGTCTGTCTGCCACATTCTGTCGCTTTCTGTCTGTCCGCCACATTCTGTCATTTGTCTGTCCGCCACATTCTGTCGTTTGTCTACCACATTGTTGTTTCTGTCTGCCACATTCTGTCTTTTTCTGTCTGTCTACCACATTGTTGTTTGTCTGCCACATTCTGTCGTTTGTCTGTCTGTCTGTCTGTCCACCACATTCTGTCGTTTGTCTGTCTGCCACATCCTGTCATTTGTCTGTCTTGTCCGCTACAGTCAGTTGTTTCTGTCGTGTATCGTGTCTGTCTGGCGGGCCTGGCTGTGTGTTTGTGTTCGTTTCTTTCTTTCTGTCTGCCACAATGAGTGTCTTCTTTCTGTCATTCGTCTTTCTGTCTGCCTGCTTCAGTCACTGTCACGTTTCTGTCATTTATCTTCCTGTGTGCCTGCTACAGTGAAAGTGTGTAGTCATTTCCTGTGTGCCTGCAACCGTGAAAGTGTATTTCTGTCATTTATCTTCCTGTGTGCCTGCAACAGTGAAAGTGTATTTCTGTCAATCTTCCTGTGCCTGCAACAGTGAAGAAAGTGTATTTCTGTCATTTATCTTCCTGTGGGCCTGCAACCGTGAAAGTGTATTTCTGCCATTTATCTTTCTGCCTGCCTGCTACAATGAGTGTACGTTTCTGTCATTTATCTTCCTGTCGGCCTGCAACAGTGAGTGCATGTTTCTGTCATTTATCTTCCTGTCGGCCTGCAACAGTGAGTGCATGTTTCTGTCATTTATCCTCCTGTCGGCCTGCAACAGTGAGTGCATGTTTCTGTCATTTATCCTCCTGTCGGCCTGCAAACAGTGAGTGCATGTTTCTGTTATTTATCTTCCTGTCGGCCTGCAACAGTGAGTGCATGTTTCTGTCATTTATCCTCCTGTCGGCCTGCAACAGTGAGTGCATGTTTCTGTCATTTATCCTCCTGTCGGCCAGCTTCAGCAAGTATCTTATTGCTGTCATTTCTTTTTCTGTTTACCTGCTACAGTGAGTATATGTTATTTTGTCACTTCGATGTCTGCTATAGTGAGTGTATGTTAATCTCATTTTCCTCCTTCTTGTCTGCCTGCAACAATGAGTATGTCTCTGTGGTTCTTTATCTGCCTGCAACAATGAGTAAGTCTCTATGGTTCTTTGTCTTTTTTTTTTTTTTTTTTTTTGCTGTCCCACTGTGTCACCTTAGTGGCAGTGCACTCATGCTGCTGATGCTGCTCATTCCGACACCCCGTCCACAGTCACAGCCCGGTCATCCTGCCGCAGAACAGGCACCAGCAATCCACAGGGAGCAGTCAGTGCCAAGTCGTCAAGAGGCAACCCACTGGAGGAGACACTGCACTGTTGTCGAGTCACTTCAGTGGTGTTCAGTGGCGCCTGTTCTGATCCAACATATGCAGCACACCACCTACTAAGCCCCCTACTGACGACAATTAATTGCTTAGTCACGGAGCCAGCGTGAGTGAGCTCTCCCTCCGGAGGGCGCCACCACGTCTGTCCAGTGACAGCCCCCATGGACTCGCCATTACCGGTGACCCTGACGGAAACTAAACCAAGGTCACAGACGTGGAGAGGACATCAAAACTGAGGTCACCATGAGAGCAGGGCATGAAGGGCCACAGAGTTTGAGACTTTTTTTTTATGCTGATTGATGAGAATGAGGATGATTAAGATGATGCTACGGATTTCCATTCTGGTCTGAGGCTGCATGACAGGGCTGTACTCTACGCTTCCTTTCATAATAATATATCCCGGCGTCATCCAGGCCCGAGAGATACAGACACCTGCAGTGTTGGTCAGGAAATTTGAGCAACACTCTCAGAGACGCATACCTTATGTGAATGAAACTCAACTGTGTGGTCCCAGTCTTCCCAACTGAGCCCGTAGCAAACTCAACTCTGGGTAGGAGCCGGTCGGAGCAGAAAAATCTCTCATGACTCTGACGTGAATCACGACTTCTCAAGCGGGGAGTCCGCGATGCTAGCCACTTCGCCACGGTGGCTGGTCGGTCAATTAATTTGTCTGCCTGCTACAGTGTCTTATTTCTGTCATTTGTCTTTTCTCTGCCTGCTACAGTGAGTGTATGTTTCTGTCATTTATCTTCCTGTATACCCGATTCAGCAGTATAGTACATATATATATATATATATATATATATACATACATATATGTTTTTCTTTTTGTCAGTTATCAATCTGTCTGACTGCCACTAGTGTAGCTTTCTGTCATGTATATTGCTGTCTCTGTCAGCCTGCTGCAGTGAGTGCAGGCTTCTGTCATTTATCTCCCTGTCTGTCCGCTACAGTGAGAGACTGTTTTTGACATTCATCTTTCTGTCTGCCTGTCACGGCGAATATGTTTCTGCCTTTCTTACCACTGCCTGCATGCCACAGTAAGTGTCTCACTTCTGTCACTCGCCTTTGCACCTGCCTTCGTCGTCTTCTGCGTACGCAGGCTGATACTCCTGTGGACACTCCCTGTATAGACAGGCAAGTATTAAAACTATCTGTTCAACGAAAGGAGTGGAGTTTTGTGTGTATGACCCGTTTTTTAATCCCGCCATTAAGGCAGCCATACTCCAACTTTGGGGATGGTGCATGTTATGTGTAACAACCATACCAACGGCCAAACTGGCCTTTCTCTCCCGAAAGCTGGTGATGGGATTTTACGTGCGTGCAAGATGTTATGCGAGTGCGTTCATACACAGAACCTCGGTTTATAGTCTCATTCGAAAGGACTGTATGGGAAATGGAGTCAGAACCAATGTTAACTCCGAGGGAAAAATCCCCCTGTACCGAAACGGCTCGGCGGAGATTCGAACCCGTAACCCCAGGATTACAAGTCCGGCGCTTTACCACTGAACTATTCCGGCCCCCCTTCCACCTGCCTGCCAAAGTGTTTCATTTCTCTTAAACATTTTTCTGTCTGCCTGCCGCTCTGAATTTATGCTTCTGCCTTTCGTCTTTCAGTCTGCATGCCACAGGAAGTGTCTTGTTTCTGTCATTTGTCTTTCTCATGTCTGTCTGCCTTCAACAGTGAACCTCGTTTTGTTGGGTATCTTTCGTCTTTCTCAACTTTCTCTTTACTGGCATCAGCAATCTCTCTCTCTGCCTGGGTCATTCTATCTTATATCTGTCATTTGTTTTCTCTTTGCGAAGCAACTTCTTAGAATAACATTCCCATGCTCTGAAGTATAGACAGTTACTGAGGTTGGGAATCAATATACGATGGAAATTGAAAACAATTAACAGACTCTTTTGTGCCCATCATTCTTTAATGAAACATTTGCTTCCATGACATACATTGGAAAATTCACTTCTGTGTTCCCAGTGCTTCCAGTATCCCGGGTTCTTCCGTGTGGTGCTGACCGTGCCCTCAGAGAAAGTGGACGAAGCCTGTGACCGCATTGAGCAGTTCTGCCGTGACCATTACCATGCATCAGGTGATCAGAATGAAATGCATGTCAATGGAGTCTGATGAGGGCGGGACTCTGTGCTGCGGGCACTGGACTGTACAGATGTATGTACTGGGGTGTGTAGGTCTTGAGGGTGGGTGGTCTGAGGAACTGCCATGTTTTGTTTGTGAACAGATCTGGAAGCTCAGAACGTTTTTAAGCCATAAATGTGTGGTAGGGCTGTGTGTTTCTTGCACAGCATGTTTTAGTTTGTTGTTTCCCCAAAAGGGCGGCACTTTAATGGTTTGACAGAAATGCTTATGTTCATGTTTACTGTTATCATGGAAACGTACCCATGTCGAAGCAGCAGCAGCTGTTGAAAAGCCGAGAAGCCTTTGCTCTCTTGACAGGTATAATCCCTTCAATGGCTGCTAATCAATTTGCATACTAAAATGCGTGTACGATAATGAGGAAAGGAGCAATGATCAATGCAAATATCCATGTTAACGTGACCCTTGATGTTCATTTCGTCGTGTTTTTTTTTTCTTGCTCCACTTTTTTAAAAGATTTTTATGGCCTGTTCAAACATTGCAAACCACTTTCAAAATACGACAAAAGGAACTTGTGTCTTTGCAGGCAGGATTAACAGGAACTCATGTCTTGACCAGTCATACCACCTCTATTCTGATTACATTCCAGCATGATGCAACCCGAGTAATTCACATTTCTACAAGCTGCCACCATTCCATTATGTTTTCCAATTCTCCAAGATTTTGACCTCAACGAACAGAAATACTGGTAAGAGGGAACAACAGGGATTGAAAGAAGAGTCCTACATTAAGTTTACATCAGATTTTCCTGGCCATCTACGTCCAGATTTTGGGGGAGATTGACGGGGGGTGTTTTTCTTCTTCTGCGTACACAGGCCGATACTCCTGCAGACACTCCCTGTATAGACAGGCAGGTATTAATCCCATCTGTTCAACAAAGAGAGTGGAGTTTTGTGTGTATGACCGTTTTTTTTTTTAATCCCGTCATACTCCATCTTCCGGGAAGGTGCATGCTATGTGTAACGTGTCATCCATACCAACAGTTAAACTGGCCTTCTCTTCCGAAAGTTGGTGATTGGATTTTTACATGTTTGCAAGATGTTATGCGTGTGGTCACACAAGGAACCTCGTTTTTAGTCTAATTTGAAGGACTGTATGGGAAATGGAGTCAGAAGCAGTGTTAACTCTGAGGGAAAAATCCCCTTGTACCCGAAACAGCCTGGCGGAGATTCGAACCCGCAACCCTTGGATTATGAGTCTGGCGCTCTACCAACTGAGCTCTTCCGGCCCCCAGGTGTTCTCATTTTCTGTCCCGCTCCAGTGGCGTTGCCCTCATACTGCCTAATCTGGCTTCCCATTCAGCCATACTCTGGCTTGTCGCATCAATCACACAGGGAGAGTCGGTGTCAAGTTGTCAAGAGACAACCCACAAGAACAGAGTATGCACTGTAACCAGGTCAGTTTGGTGGTGTTCAGTGGTGCCTGTTATGTTGCGCAGGAGGATACCCTATACTGAATCCCCAATGGACGACAATAATTATTTAGGCACCAGCCAGCGTAATATTCCAGAAAAAAGCAACCATATATATGTATATATATATATATCCATCTTTTTTTCTTTTGTTAGCAGCAAAAGAAGTGTACAGATGCCATCTGATAAACACAATTATATTTTTTTTTTTTAAACCACAGATATATGACTCGGTGGTGTAAACATCCTGTGAGTTATTGCTCTGGACATCACTTCAAATGTGTATACAGATGTAGGTAAACTACTTTAATAATGAATGTGAATTTACAGAAATGCACACAAAGCATGATTGGGTATTTTGATACTGAAGATTTGGTGAGAACCAGACTGTTTCCATTATCATGCCTATGATTAGACATGTAGCTGTGTGTAAATATTCATGTCCATGCTGTCACGTCTGACATATGAGGATTTTAGAATTCATTATCAGTCTAAGATTTTTGTTGTTGTTTTCCAGTCAATCTTGACCTCAGCCAGAAACGGACAAGGGCACATTTGAAAGTTTTCTCAAATTACTGTATAAAATTAGTAACAAAACTGACAGCTTAAAAGTCAGAACAGGGAAAGATTTCCAAACCACTCGGCCATGAAAAAAAACAGGATGAGCATACTCACCTGAAATTTAATAAAAAACAAAAACACAAAACAATGAGAGTGAGGGAATTCATTGCACAGATATGTCTTATTTGTTTTCGTTTCCTTTTGCTCCTGTCAATCAATCCAGAATATATGACTAATTCCCTCATGGGCAAGTCAGCTAGCCAGCTGGCAGAACACAAGCGTCTTGCTTTTGGAGTTTGTGAGAAGGGGGCTTAATGTCCACATGAAATTTACTGTTGCAGTGTTTCTCTTCAGACGTGACCCTTTTTTTTTTCTTCAGAAAGTGGCCGTGTTTTTGGACACTCCTTTGCTGTCAAGTACCAGTACGTTCACAGTCAAAGGCAGATTTGCATGTCAGTATGATCAGAACTGACAGCTTAAGTGTGACAAATTGAAATTTAATTTGGATGCAAATCCAGTTCTCATGCAATGCCAAGATCAAGCTAGTCTGTCATTCTAAAAGCTAAAGAACAAAATTTTTTTTTTTTTTTTTTTCAAAATCTAAAGTGAAGTATCAAATGTATGTGTGTGTGTGTATGTGTGTGTGTATGTGTGTGCTGGTTGCCCCAAATGGCACAAAAAGAAGTAGATTCAGAATGAAGTGATGCATGGTTCTGCCATACTGATTGAAAATTATGGCCGTTTCTGAAAATTATGGCCGTTTCTGATCCTGCAGTCTCTTTGGCATGTGTTTTTGGATGGGTTTGTGGTAATGAATTATGAGAAGTCTAATGCTGCTTTTGTCTAGGACATCTACTAAAAAAAAAAAAAAAAAAAAAAAAAAAAAACCCCCGACACATTTTGAGTAAATTCCAGTATCAACCTGACTGAGATTAAATGTCAGGTTGAAAACCGAGGTATCGCACTGTACTGTCTTAATCATTTGTCACAGATCTCTCGGGACGGTATGCTAATTCATGTTTTGCGTTGCTTCAGGTATATGGGAACAGGGGAGCTGATCTCCTCTTCCCAATTCAGTCAGTCAGTCTTTCTTCCAGTTCAAGAACAAAATGTCTCTTAAATGTATGCCATCACACAGCCAATAGCAGCATTCCTGATATCGCGTACATTCTTTCAGAAGTCGGTGAACAATTCGCAGCCTGAAGAGAAAACCAGTCTCCTAGTCATTCATACACATATATATCATGTTGGTGGGGAGTGAAAAGGTCTAGATTTGTCCACTTCATGACGGAATAGAGTAGCAAGACAGGTTCCCAGTGGCGTGACCAGAACACTGTGATAAGATCGGCACTGACCTTGACCAAAGAGGACACAGGCAAGGCGTGGCAGGCCTGACCCTGTCTCTCAAACTCAGTAGTTATTCTATCCGTCCGATGTCAATATCAAATGAAAAAAATGAACAAACAAAACTGCTTAACTAATGATGTAATGAAAAAATTTGTATATACATGCATACATTTAAATCTTGTGAACAGTATGTGTGCCATCCAGAAATCGTCTGAAATCCTCCTATGTTGTACATGCCAGTTCTGTTCAGATTCTGAGGTGCAGGAATGAGTTCAGTGGTTTTGAATTCAATGCATGCAATTTGTGTTTAACTCAGTTTTTTTCACTACAGGTTCTCTGTTTTAAGATTTTACGGTTTTTACTAATCCATGTGACAGTTTGTTTTTTTTTTTTTTTTTTTTGGGGGGGGGGGGGGGGGGGGGGGGGGGGGGGGGGGGGGAGATCTGTTTTTATATCAATACATTTGATGTTTTTGGTCACTGATTTATATCACTACTGGTATACAGAAGTTCACTGTTTACATGCCTGTTATTCCTTTTTAATTTCATCCATTTCAAATGTTCTATTTGATAGTGATAAGCAACAGAATGTTATGCTTCCCCACCAGTAATTATTCATGTATGTTTCAAATGCACAGTAACAATTGTATGAATCCAAGCATGTATTCTACACATTCCCGTTCTAATATGTAGACCAATTGCACAGTATTTTATGTTCTGATTCACAGTTTTACTAAACATGGGCTGATTGTAAAAATAAATACGTACTTCCAAAGGACAAAAAAAAAAAAGGGTTTGTACCGATTTTTTTGCATTGTACTTTGATGAGACATGTAAACAGAAAAGAATTTACACATCCACATGCTCATATGCATTTGTTTGAAGCACCAATACAAAATCTCCTTTGTACATTCACTCAGTTACAGACAAATCACATCAATGAACAAATCAACAATGACCGGACATCCTTTATTCCTCTGTCCTGCAAAACATGTTCAAAAGATGCTAAATCTCTCCCACATCAATACACCCTCACACTCTTGAACACAGCAGATGCAAGACAAGGTTCCATACTGCCAAATGACCTAGCTCTACCAGTCGCGCGAGCGCGCTGTACAATCTTTCTCTTTGTGCACCTCAACGCCAAGCAAGCGCTTTCTTTACAAGCGCTTGCGCTATCGCAATCACTCGCTTTATCGCAAGCGTTCTCTCTGTGCTGCTCCTACTTAGCCAGTTTCCTGTTTTCATTTAACTACCAAAGCATCTTTTCACAGGATTTTTCCAAAAAGAGCTCTACCTGCCTTGGAAATGTGTGTGTGTGTGTGTGTGTGTGTGTGTGTGTGTTAAATAAGTGTGAAGTGAATGCTGAAAACAGGACTTCAGTTTCTCGTTTCACTAGCAGAAGAGATGTAGGTTTCCCTGAAGCAACAGGCAATTGTGTACTAGACCATACAGCTTTCTGTACAACATCAGCATTAATAAGTTTATACAAATGCCTCTTCACAAATTACTATTACTTTTCATACTTCACTTCCAAGCTCAGACCTGACAAAATGTCATCAACCGTAAACCAGGCGCCAAATTCATGTCTGCGCTGAAAACTTGCCGACAGGAGAAATGACATCACAGCCCCACATTCCCTGCGGACTGTCTACTTCCCCTTCCTGAATCCTCCGGCTTTGCCCTTCTTCTTGCTATTCCCCTTCTGTTCCTCCGCCTGCACATAGTTCAATGCATATTAAGCTATTTTTTGAAATACCATTTATTTTTACAAATAATGCACAAACTGCTGCAAGACAACACAGCGCCCGTTACATCCATTTATGCAATAATCAGAGGGAATTTGCTCTTTCAACACCCGGTCAAGAAATGGCTGGATCTGGTCCTGGCCGAACAAACATAAAGTCCATCAGATTACATTTCCAACCTTTCACCCAGTGTCCCTAGCTAACTGGTTAAGACTTTGGTCACAAGCCAATCTGACCTTGAGGCACCAGGAGGTGCAGGTTCGAACCCAGGCAGCGGTAAACAAGAAAGGTGACAGCAGTAGGACATCCAGGAGTTGTGACCTGGATGTGGCCTGACCCTTCTGAGCGTAGGGGAGCTGAGAGCTGAAATTCTCGCATAAGCGGATCTCCTCTCAAGACACTCTGCTGTCCACCTCTCCCTTGAATTTCTTCCTTCAAGCCACAGGCAGCGAGGGAAAGGGCGATGAACAGCAAAGGGAGGGAATTTCTTCCTTCAAGCCACAGGCAGTGAGGGAAAGGGCGATGAACGGCAAAGGGAGGGAATTTCTTCCTTCAAGCCACAGGCAGTGAGGGAAAGGGTGATGAAGGGCAAAGGGAGGGAATTTCTTCCTTCAAGCCACAGGCAGTGAGGGAAAGGGCAATGAACAGCAAAGGGAGGGAATTTTCTTCCTTCAAGCCACAGGCAGTGAGGGAAAGGGTGATGAGGGCAAAGGGAGGGAATTTCTTCCTTCAAACCACAGGCAGTGAGGGAAAAGGCGATGAATGGCAAAGGGAGGGAATTTCTTCCTTCAAGCCACAGGCAGTGAGGGGAAAGGGCTATGAATGGCAAAGCAAGGGAAGACAACTGGAGAAGACGGTGGGTGGTTGTGACAGGAGCAGTCAGACTTTGCATGCAGTTCTGACCAAACAGATGGAGTATCAAATGGAATATACAACAGACTTTGCATGCGGTTCTGACCAACAGATGAAGTATAAAATGAAATCTACCACAGACTTTGCAGTCAGTTCTGACCAACAGATGGAATATAAAATGGAATACGTAACAGACTTTGCAAGCAGTTCTGACCAACAGATGGAATATAAACATACTTTGCATGCAGTTCTGACCAACAGATGCAGTACAAAATGGAATATGCAACAGACTTTGCATGCAGTTCTGACACACTCATGGAGTGTAAAACGGAACACATGTATGCAACAGACTTTGTGTGCAGTTCTGACCAACACATGGGCTGTAAAATGGAATACATAACATTTTACTTCTCATCTACAGACTGGAATACCAAGGTTTATGTTTGATGTACTTAGGTGATATTTACACTTTTCCGCCATCTTGTACAAACTGCTCACAGAAAGCCTGCCATGTCTGGTTAAGTGCAAGGGAGTTCTGAAACTGCTTCGACTTCAACCCTTGTGAAGACGGCTCATGACCTTTACGATTATGTACGGATGTTGTGACCTTTCACTTGTAATGGTGCCAAACTCTATCTTCCTCAAAAGCTTTTCCTTCCAAGGAAACGGCTCTCAAATATTCTTCACTGACAATCAAAGGCTTCACCTGACTATCACAAACGTTTCCATATTCTTAGACCTGATGTGTTTGTGTACGACAGTATGGATCCAATCCTTGATTTCATCTTGAAATATTGAAGTGTACCAATAATGCTTTAAAAAAAAATTAAAAAAAAAGAAAAAGAAAAAGACTGAATCTGACATGCACATTCACTGAATGCACCAATACACAACAATCACTAGTACCACTTTTGTTGATAAGCATATTTGTTGAACAATGTAAAATTCAAAGTATTTCCTGTAAACTATATATAAAACACATAAAAATCTTATGACTGCACAGGTCTGCTTACAATAACAAATCTAATCTACATGGACTATTTACTATATCTGGTGTTTTGTTCCTATCGAGTTAAGAGTTCACTGGGGGGGGGGGGGGGAAAGAAAAACCCTTAAAAACTACCTTAGCAGCCAGAGCATTAGTCCTGGTATCCCACAATCCCTCTCCCCATTCCTACCTTCCTCTTTGTGGCTGTGGAAGAGGACGTCTTGGAAACAACAGAGAAAAAGGAATCCAGGCGCCCCTGGGTAGATCCTTGCCGTGACTTCTGCAGCTTTTTGATCCCGTTTCGTATCCTGTCCTCACTGTGACAAACAGCAAAAAGACCTCAAGTAACATGCTGCCATGTCAGTCCCTTTTCTTCCACAATTTACAGGATGTTATTAATCAGGTGTGACAATTTCCTGTGGGGGAAAAAAAAAGAGGCGAAATGGATGCTCCGGGAAAAAAAAAAAAAAAAAAAAAATTCTTGCAGAAACAAGTAGAAGCACCCAATACATTGGAAAACAAACTCTGAGGAGCAAGTGGGGAGAAAATTTTCACCGTGTGCAATTTTAACTGAGCCCATCCTAACCATGCTGCAAACTATCGGAACAAAAGGCAACCCTGACACCCTTTTCTGGCAGCTTTTTAGCAATATGTTTAACTCATTTAAATACAATGATTCCTCTGCTTTTAGGGGGCCGGAATAGCTCAGTTGGTAGTGCGCCGGACTCTGGTGATCCTGGGGTTGTGGGTTTGCATCTCCGCTGAGCTGTTTCGCTATAGGGGGATTTTTCCCTCGGAGTTAACGTTGGTTCTGACTCCATTCCCCATACAGTCCTTTGAATGAGACTATAAACTGAGGTTCCATGTGTGAATGCACGCACATCTTACACACACGTAAAATCCCATCACCAAATTTCAGAAGAGAAGGCCAGTTTGGCCGTTGGTATGGATGACACGTTACACATAGCATGCACCTTCCCTGAAGATGGAGTATGGCTGCCTTAATGGCGGGATAAAAAAAAACGGTCATGCACACAAAACTCCACTGCCTGTCTATACAGGCAGTGTCCGCAGGAGTATCAACCTGCGTACGCAGAAAGAAAGAAAAAAGTGTGCTTTTAAAAGCTTATCAAGAAAAGTGTCCTTACGACAAGCTACAAATAACTGCTAACTGAAAAAAACTAAAACACTGTAAAAATTATTCTTTAATCTATCTCTTTTATATTCAATGACATGGAAAAAATATGACAAGCACAACTTGACTAACTTAATGTATATCAAGAGAACAACATAAAACAAATTAAACCAAGAAAAACAAAGTTCACTCCTAACTCTTTTGATCACCCTGATCTGACATACTGGTGCAAGTTTTAGTGGTGCAAATTTCAATCCTTGTGGTGTTGGATGATTACAACGCAAACTTTTACTGATAATCAAATATTTGTGTTAGAAGTTAAAACATTTTCCTGCTTGAACCGTCTTGCCAACATTCGATCACAGGCTACCCACTAACTTAACATTTCAAGCTACATTCCATTTCTCCATCACAGACAGACAACACCCAAATCACCATTTTCTCTGTTGAACGGTCACAACAGACCTGACACAGATAGCTCCCAGTAGACAGCAGCTCATGAGGCTTCAATATAACTGTGATGTGGCTGTGTATCAGTCATATAACCTTGGCACGGCTGTATACTGGTACACCAAAAAACACCATAAGCGCTGACAGCACATGGAACATGGAACGTCTGAAGCAACAAGCAAAAAAGAAGGGGAAAAGAAAAAAAAAAAAGGGAAAAGAAAAAAAGCTATATCGAAATAAGCAACAAACCCAACCCTTCTTTTTCCATTTTTTTGGGGGGGGGGGAGGTGGGGGGTGAGGGGGTGGGGGGGGGGGGGAGAGGGTCATGTCATCTTCCCTCTCTCTCAAATAGAACCTGCAACTAACTCCAGCTTCCTCTCACACAAGGCCCCATCACAGCTGAGCTACAGCGCCGACAGTCCAGGTGAAGTGATCAGTATCAACCCATCAGCAGCAGTTCATCACAGGAAACACCACACTGCTGCCAAGTCACCTCGGCAAGGTTCAGTCCTGCGTGTTCTGATCTAACATCAACAGGGTCACCACCTACCGACCACAACAGACCCAGTTCAAAAGGAGACCATCATCACCACGTCCATCAAAGAGATGTCTTGATGAACTAGCCAACACCAAAGATTGTGATAGAAACTGTTCACGGGAACTGTAACCGAGATCACCATGGGGGCAGAACAGGCCCCAGTGTGGTTTGAGATGACCTGATGACTGTTCTCCACATTCTCTCTCACAACCTATCCTGGTTTCAGTCAAACTCAAGATACAGACACCTCAGCTGTCAGTCGAGAAATACTTTGTGAAACTCATCCAATGGTTGGGTAGATGACAACTGACTGCGTCGTCCACACTCCCAATCTGTAAACAGCACATTTAACTCTGGGTAGGAACAAATTCCAGCAAACATGCACCTTAGTGGGCATTTGAATCTGAATACACCTCTCTGCCCAAAGCCACAACTCTCACCACAACACCACAGTCCCTTTGAAGGCATCTGAATACACTTCTCTGCCCAAAGCCACAACTCCCACCACAACACAGTCCCCCACCACAAAGCCACAACAGTCCCCTGAATACACACCACAACACCACAGCGGCTGGAGTCTTGGTTCAAGAGTTGGCAATGTAAGAAAACCATCAAAACAAAACCCAACTCCATGTTCAAACCTGAATGGTCTGTATGGTTAATATCTTGATTTCTCTCCCCTCTTTCGCTGTCAGCCATTCTTTGCTGGTCTGGGCACCAGTGCATGCACTGTGATGGCCACTTACTTGAAATTCTTCTGGGTGACCATGAACTCCACCAGCGCTTCTTCGTCAGGATCTGTCCACTTGATCTGAAACACACACACAATCCATGTCACACACTAAAGCCAACATTAAAATATAAATCCTTATGCCATTGTACCGTTTTCTTTTTGTTTTTTTTTTTGCTTTTTTACAAGAAAATACTAAATGCACCAATCATAACAAAATCATGGGCCTATTACCATCGATCTTTCACAACAAAAAGAAGAAATCATTTTGAATGCTTCAGAAGAACAAGTGATGGTCACTCATGCTTACGTCAATGTCTTCAGGGTCAGCCACTTCAGGCTCCTGAAACAGTTTGCGAGCTTCCTTGAACATCCAGTCCTCAGGAACCGCGTATTTCTGCAACAGACCACGGGGTAAAATGGCACTTCAACAAATTCCAATTAAGCGCGTTTTTTTTTCTACACACATCAAGTTTCCTCTTGACAGCTTATTTCCTCTTTGGACACAAATGTATACAAACACCACGCACCCCCCCCCCCCCCCCCCTTCCTTTTTTTTCTGCTTGGTTGCATTCAACATTCCTTTCTCATACAGCTTTCTTCTAAAAATCTTACAACAAAAGAAAGAACTGTAAATAAATGTGGATGATACAGTACTTATTCTTGGACAAAAGCCATATACAATAGCTTTGACTGACAGGAAAATAAATTTGGCAGCCCCAGTTATCCTTTTTTGTTAAACAAATTGTGAAATAAACAGGCCAAAATGCAGCCATCAGCACCTTGGGTCACCAATAGTCATCTGTGGATTTTTTTTTTTTTTTTTTTTTTAAAAAAGTAGTAATCTAAACAACAGAGTGCGATTCTTATTGACATTTTTGGTTGGAAGCACAGTCATACTGAACATTTGGTCCACAGTCAAGCTGATGTCACTGTCACTGTCTGTCAGAGTCCGACATTTCGATCGTAGTCGGAAGTTGATGGGATGACAAAAAAATCAATTAAAAATTAAAAAAACCACAAATTGCTGTTCACAAATGGCACTGATAAAGGGAGGAAAGACCCGGATAACGACCGGTTTGTCTTATTACTGTGGTCAGCCCAAATAAGGGAGGCACACCAAGACAATCAGCCAACTGAGAAACGGGCAGGACAGGACGGATCAGGAGCCTGACGAGTCAGGCGGAAAGGGGATACAAAGGTTAATGTCTAAGATCACTGACCGCGTCCAGCAGCGCTTAAAACAATGAACAGACTATGCACACTGAAGGTCCAGGACGATTCATACTACCCCCCCCCCCCCCCCCCCCCCCCCCTCCTTGTTACCTTCTGGTCCAGATGGTCGAGGATGGCTTCAATGTTCTTGTGCTGTCTGATCAGTTCCACTGCACGCTTTGGCCGATGCCTCGGATGGAGTCACAGTAGTCACAGCCCAGCAGGATGCACAGGTCGATGAACTGAGACAGGAAGGGAGGCAATCCGTGTCTACACTACAATCATAATCACCTTCACCTATGTACCCACTGAAATCATTGTTGCAGTCCATTTGATTTGCCTCATGTGTTCCCTTTCCAATCCCAAGCCTTTTCACTGTATTTTTTGTCCCTATCTGTGCTTACTCTTGACAGCACCATCACCACTATACCATGCAGAAGCATATCATCCCTGACTATAGATACCCCAGCACAAAGCATGATGTGTTCAGAGTTGCTAGCCTTCGGTCACAGTAAAGCTTTATGTTCAACCAAAATCAAGTGTGATATCTGAAACATGATAATTCTAGTTCACTTTTTTCACAGGTAAGCAATATTCGAACATAATGACATCAACAAAATTTGTCTATCTAAAAGAGAGATTGCAAGTACAAAAAATTATCCAAGTTCCATATCAGCAAGTAAACTGCCTGACTTAATTCTGTATTGCTGCACATCTATTCACAACTAGATAACTAAAAATAAAAAAATACGTACCTGTTTTTTTCTGTTCTTTTCAGAACAATAATTAAAGCATGAATATCAAAGCCGTAATCAAACCCAGCTTATTGTAATAAATTACATTCAATAGGCAAGAGTTAGCAGCTGTGAACATGAATGCAAAGTGGCAGAGAATCGACATTATAGAAAAAACAAAACACAAGAGCAAAAGCAAAAAGAATTACTTGAAATCAAGCCGACTTTAGAGGAGCAGGTTTTGGCTGGCTGGACAAGAGACTACAGAACACAAAATAAAATGTTAAAACAAAGGCCTAGATAAGGTGAAATTGTAATCTGTTCAGTGCAGTTTTCAAACACACACTATTGCCCCACATCAGTTAACCAACCCCCTCCCCCCCCCCCCCCCCCCCCCCCCCCCCCCCCCCCCCCCCCCGCCAATGGGGAAAATCCCTGCAGTGCAAATATGACAATCCACATGAAACTGGCCACTTCTATGTGTCAGACTGTAAACTCCATTTGAAACCGTTTCAGGCTTTAACTCAGGAACTGAAGTTTGTAAAAAGAACTGACAATCTGAGCAAAGCGTCGTAATCATTAACATGCAGTACAAAATGAAGACCTTGAAGTACTCACCTCATCCATAGATAATTTCATTTCTTCCAGCACTCTGTTCAGGTAAAACTCTTTGATGGGCATTTTCCTGGAGGAAAAACACACAAAAAACAAAACTAAAAAAAAAAAAATGAAACAAAAGCTAAAAAAGTGACAAAAATTTGCTATGTCCAACTGTTGTCATAATTCCAATCCACTTTCACACAACTGGCTTTAGCTGTACATAGACTCAGGTATTAAAACAAAAGATGCAAAGCATATAAAACGTACTTCCAGTATGTAGTACAAAAAAAAAAAACAAAAAAAAAAAATATATATATATATATATCAGTCACTATAGCACTTTCTCCCCTTTTGGTTGTAGAAATTTTCTAAGAGAAAAAAAAAAAAAAGGCTGCTCTCCCTGGCACAGAAATGAACCTAGGTCGCCCTAGTGACTGGTGGGGATACTAACCACTATACTACCGAGGAGCTTACAGAAACTGGTTACACTTAATTTTATAAACTGTTATTGCTTAAACTGTACATCATAAAATTATCATTTATAACCTAAGTAACGGCTATTTCTTGTAAAATAAAACATCGGGCATCATCCGTGACCCGTAAAGAACATACCTACAAATTTTAAGAAAGATCGGTCCCGCAGTTTTGTCTGGAGCGAGTGGAACACATTTTGACCACGGACGGACTGAAAGACAGACAGACAGACAGCATTTCTTCGTTCCCATTGTAAAGTACCCCTGTTCTATAAGAACTTTGAGTACAAAAATGGGCAAAACCAAAATGGCTGAAAAAAAACTCGGCTAACTCAGCCCCATGGAAGAGGCCAAGGTCTTCATAGGTCCAGACCTGTTTACTCTTAAAGTTGCCACTGGTGCACTTTTAGACAAAACTGAGCGCATCTTGAAACAAAGTATGTCTACAAATCTTCCACATTTCCAGTATAAAAGCTGGGGTGGGAATGGCGGTGGGGTGGGGTTTCGTTCACTGACTGCCACCTTGATCTTGCAAAGCCAGCGCAACCGGGCTTGCCTGATCTTCTAGTAGTACACAACAGTCAATAATAATCTTTTACACCAATGCACCCGATTCATCAGCGTATTTTAGCACAAACTCATCGACTCATGCTCTCTTGCTTTCCCCCCCCAATCTTCAAGGACCTTAGTCTCTGCTACTGTTCCTACATACTGACATGCTGTTGAAAAAGCAGACACATTCATATGTGATTTTTCAAGTGCATGAGTTTGCAAGAGTTGTCCTCCTTTGGTTAAAGCACACTAAGGTAAAACTCTACATGTGTACTGACTGCCTGATTAAGCTGTTAACTTTTTTTTTTTTCCATTACACAATTTATGAGCTATAAACTGGCATTGCCTTGAATTTCAACAATAAAAATTGGCTTCTGTAAAAAACAACAACAAAAATTCACATCCCAGGCAATCATGTTTGGTTGCAGATTGTTTAAAACAGATGAGTTATTCCTGATAAAATGGCTGAGACGACCGAAATCTTCCAGGCTTGAGACAAGGTCACTTTCTGTCAATTCAGAGGACAGGTCCTGCAGAATGCTGGCCACAGCGGTCAACCTGCTGTAGCCCAAAGACACGAGAGCCACCGGCACAGGGGGGGGGCGGAGTTGGAGTTTAGGTTTAGACTGAAACCATCTGACACCCTGATGCTTGATCTGATTGATCAACAGAGGACTCACAAAGGAGACATGTCATTCATGGTATGAAGTTGCTCTCATGTACAACACACACTGGCCTGGACTTGTCAACATGTTTATCTCCTCTTTTCAAAAAAAGCTAAAACAAAAACAAAAAGACACCAAATCCCTACTTTTTCAAACAAGATATTTGTAAACTTCTTAAATTCTGGATTTTTTTTTTTTTTTTTTTTTTGGGTGGTCATTCTGATATCAGGAATCATCTTAAAATCATGGGAATTCTTATTAACAAAAAAAAAAAAAAAAAAAAAAAAAAAAATTCCCGAAAAAAAAGATACAAGCGTTGGCTCCTATGACAGCGCTACCGTCTAGATACTGTTTGACTTAAAAAACCTGGAGCTTGCATGTCTGTGCCGTTAAAGGCGCCGCCATGTTTCTTTCCGCCACAGAAATATGTTTTTAAAAAAAGTCAATGTATTACTCTTTTAATGTGTACTTGCAAACATTGACCCGGGCTTTATGCTGAATACCCCTGAGTGAATTTCAAGCTTGCAACTCAGTTCAGAGTTACGAAGACAGCTATCCATACTCTGCCTCCATCTTAGCTCCTCCTTCCTACAAACACTCGCTGTTCTTGGCAACATTTTTGTCCTTTAGCCTGTCAACATTAGCCCCGACTGATTTATGAAAAATCTGGGTGTATACGACAATCTACATAGCATTTCAGCTTATGCTTGTAAGCACAAAACAACACTGGAACAATTATGTTCACAGTTATTCTAATTAAATAAAAAGAAAAGAAAAGGCTGCCCTTAAAAGACTTGTATTTGAACAAACTCTCAGGTAGAAGACTAACTCACACAAACGGACATAAAAATGAACCTTACCATTTCTCGTTTGTTAATGTGCATGAACAGAGTAAATCATACAAACAGTGTATTAGATATCCATGGATCTTATGTCCACATCTAGCCACAATCTAATCAAGCACTATTTGAATTTCTCTATCTCTACTCACTGACTTGCCTTACAAAACCACTAACTATTTGCAGAACAACAACACCGTCCCAGCTTAACTCTCCTACTGCTGTCGGCAGATAGAACCGCTGACAATCTCTGCTATACACAGGAGTAAACTGTGGGCGGGCACAGCTGCCGAATGCCTGCGGCCATTCTGGTGTTCTCCTTCCATCCTTCTTTTTTGCGACCTTCATCACATTTTCTGTTAATACACACATGCACAGTCGAGTCCTGATGGACTGGCTTTGCAAATGGCGGTTTGTTTTTTGGTTTGAACCAAAGAAAAAAGTTGTCTTTTTTTAAGCATTTTTTGCAATGGACACGAACAAAGACTTCTGGCAACAGCTGCTACAAGATGGAGCGAGACGACTTAAAAACTTTCAAGGTTTTTACTGCTGAAGTTAAATTAGTGAAAGTGAACTTCAACGCCACAGAAATATGATCATGAGGTGGCAGAACTTTGAAGCTTATGTTGATTATGGGATCTTTTGAGTGATTCTCAGAACGAAGATCTATGCAAAAAAAGTAACAGCGATCCATCTGTGTTTACCCATGATTTTGATCATTAGCTGAGAGATTTTGAAATAGACAACATTCGAAAAACTCATATCCAATTTATTTTTATTTCATATTTTAATTCATCCATTTCTGCACATGAACACAAAATTTCATGCAAATTCATGTATAACTCTATTTCTTATGATTTTTTTAATGAAAGCAAGTGAAAATTTTCACAAACTTTACAGAAATACTTGGTTTCCAACAGTAAGTAAGCAGCGGAAAGCCTTGGTAGTAGGAGAGTTAAGCAAGCAAACACTCAATCATCAAAACAAGCCAACCGCACGTTCAGAGATCCAATCAATACTGGGAAGGTCAGCACTGACCTGGCTTCACTGAAGGTCAGGTGTCGCAGCAGAACTTTGGAGCCAAAGGTCAAGGCGTCCATGTCCTCCGTGCCCGTGGCGTACACTTTGCCTGATTTAACCAGAGCTGCGCACTGGGCTTCTGCTTCACAGGGGGCCTGTAAATGAATATACAGGTTTGGGACAACACCATAATGAACAGTGTGTGTGTGTGTGTGCGTGTGCACGCGCGTGTGTGTAAAGAGAGATGAGAGAGTGTGTTTGTGTGTAAAGTTTGTGTGTGATGTGAAGAGAGAGAGAGAGTGAGAGTGAGAGAGTGAGTGTGCGTTTGTGGGGGAGAGGGAGAGAAAGAGTGTGTGTGTGTGTGTGTGTGGGGGGGGGGAAGGAGAGAGAGTGTGTGTGAGAGAGTTTGTGTGTGTGTTTGTGGGCGAGCGAGTGTGTGTGTGTGTGTGTGTGTGTGTGTGGGGGGGGAGAGAAAGAGAGAAGTGTGTGTGTGTGTGAGTGGGGTGAGGTGGGGGGTGTGGGTGTGTGTGGAGAGAGTGAGAGTGTGTGTGTGTGTGTGAGAAAGAGTGTGTGATGTGTGTGTGTGTGTGTGTGTGCACGTGTGCATGAGATGTGTGAGAGGAAAAGGAGAGTGGTGTGTTAGACACGGAGGACGGAGAGGCATGGCCACCAGGTTCACATCACTGGTTCAGCTGTGTACCTCACGTAAGGCACTCCCATCAGTTTTCAGCAGCTTTTTGCATTCGTCGTTGTGCTGCTTGGTCACCTTCACCAGGCGCCGGTTGAAGCGGTCGATGTTCTCCTCATCTCCTTTCAGACAGAACGCAAACGGATATTGACATAATGATCCACACACAGCCGCCACAGCTGTTCATCTTTAGAGCTGCAGAAGAATTAACCCATCCCTCTTTTTATTTCATTATCTAAGTTTTGTTGTTGTTGTTGTTAAGTTTTTCTTTGGTTTTACACAATCATACATACCACACCACTAAATAATCATCACTGAATCGACAGCATCTGAAAAACAAGTTGGTTTCTCTGACGGTAGTTTTCTCACCATGTCAACATCCTATGTCCAATGTAAGACTCGGAGAGAAATGCTGAGGTCTTTGCCTGGAACGTGGACTGTCAAAGGCCAGTAACATGACAACCGGTATTCTGGCATTTTTGACCCTTACTCAACTTCAGACAAGAACTGAACACGCGGCAATGACTGCAGGGATAGACAGCGTGACTGTCGACCAATTCTCATCATGCACTTAATTAAATTCAAAAACGTCAACTGGAGGATCAAATGTCACATGGTTTTTTTTTTTCCTCAATATGCTACTTTTTTCTCTGATAGCAACATTTCAGTGCAAGCAGAATGTGAATGCAACAAAGACACTGCCATATCAAAATATAGTGAAACCTGTCAATCATACCCCCACCCTACCCCCACTCCTGCCCCAATGTCCATTCAAAATTGGGTATTACATGTAAAGAAGTCTTACTGGGAGTATAGTTCCAGCATACAGTAGAACGGCACTCAGGACAAATCACACATCAGTTAAACAATCCTGTGCTCACTGCATCCAAACTGGAATCCTAATCAACACCAAACCTTACAAGCTCCCAGATATCAATACGCCAATTTAAAACATCTTCTTCTTAATTTCCAATCATAATTTTCAATGAAATTTCTAATATACGGCAATGTTTAAGAAAGTGAACAATTTCTGGGAAGATATCAAAATTTACAACGTAGTCCTTCAACCCAGCCACACTCAATGTTCCCACCTGGTGTCGTTCAAATCAGTTTTACCATTTGTGTGTGTCATCCTGCAAGCCAAACCACAGAATGCAAATGTCAACACTATATCCTTTGTGGGGGTAAAAAAAAAATAACAGAAAAATGTTCCCATTTCCATCAATACCTGCTCCCCTAACATCTCAAAGCCCCTACAGCCTTGAAGTCCTGTCACTCTCAGACTTTGGAAATACGACATCAAACAGGGTGCTCATTTCTGAGACTCACAGAGCCACTCCTTGCTCTGCACAGTCATTTGGTGTCCATGACATGCACACCAATGATGCTGCAAGTGGTCTACACTAAAGGAGTGACACAGGAGAGCATACGAGTTCACACTAAAATATACCAAGAAGAACCTGGTGGGTGAACTTTAAGATTCAACATTCAAATACAGTTTTAAGTGAAACAGGTTCGCTTAGAATTTGCTATTCAAATACCCACACTTGAAAAGCGGTGTTTTGAGTGCAGAGTGGACACATCAAGTATGCACTCGCCAAGCAATGCCTCACAGTCTCTACAGTCTACACATCATGAACACAGGCTGCAGGAGCACAAGGGACAATAGGGAGAAACCTAAAAACCTGACCTGGCCTGGTCCCAGAACATCCTCCAGTCCTACAACCCCAATGTTCAGTAGTGTCATGGATGTGTTCAGTAGAGTCATGGATGTGTTCAGTAGTCATGGATGTGTTCAGTAGAGTCATGGATGTGTTCAGCAGTCATGGATGTGTTCAGTACAGTCATGGATGTGTTCAGTAGTGTCATGGATGTGTTCAGTCGAGTCATGGATGTGTTCAGTAGAGTCATGGATGTGTTCAGCAGAGTCATGGATGTGTTCAGTCGAGTCATGGATGTGTTCAGTCGAGTCATGGATGTGTTCAGCAGAGTCATGGATGTGTTCAGCAGAGTCATGGATGTGTTCAGTCGAGTCATGGATGTGTTCAGCAGAGTCATGGATGTGTTCAGCAGAGAGTCATGGATGTGTTCAGTAGTGTCATGGATGTGTTCAGTCGAGTCATGGATGTGTTCAGCAGAGTCATGGATGTGTTCAGCAGAGTCATGGATGTGTTCAGTAGTGTCATGGATGTGTTCAGTCGAGTCATGGATGTGTTCAGCAGTCATGGATGTGTTCAGCAGTGTCATGGATGTGTTCAGCAGAGTCATGGATGTGTTCAGCAGTCATGGATGTGTTCAGTAGAGTCATGGATGTGTTCAGCAGAGTCATGGATGTGTTCAGCAGAGTCATGGATGTGTTCAGCAGAGTCATGGATGTGTTCAGTAGAGTCATGGATGTGTTCAGCAGAGTCATGGATGTGTTCAGCAGTGTCATGGATGTGTTCAGCAGAGTCATGGATGTGTTCAGCAGTGTAAACACGGCAGTATTTCCACAATGTGTAGCTCCTCAGGTCCTCTTCTTCCTTATAAGCGACACTGAGACAGAACTTACATTTAAAGTAATATTCTTGATCTTAATATATCGTTTATGTTTATTTCTACAAACAAGAAGCCAAGTCACAAGTGATTTGATTGGTATTTGTGAATGTGACAATCCATCAGGTTTTGTAGATATATTGTGTTTTAAAGATAAATTTAAACATCTTAACTACCATTGTTGTTTTTATCATCAGAATTTTTATATTGCACCTATCCTTAGCTACAGACCAAGCACCGAGTGTTTTACACAACAGGCTACTTACTTATGTAGAACCGACTGAAGCGCTGCCTGCTGGCGTTACATTCAGCCATTTTGTGTCATTCAGTCGATTGTTGGTCACTTAGTTTTTCAGCCAGTCTTTGTTTCCACAGAGGATGAATGCTATATGTAAATATATCACGATACCAAACGCCAACCTGGTTTTCTCTTGCAAAGTCCCTTACCTGCTTCCTCTGCCTTCTCCAGCTCCTTCTGGGCAGCCTCCCTCATCTCCTTCCTCCTCTTGGCCACTGGAAACAAGTGGACAGCCAACGCTCACAACAGTCACCTTCATTTTGAAAAACAGATCACGAGCATAATGAACTCGTAACCTGGCGTCCAGGACAAAAAAAAACATGCATGGCCAGCTCAGCCAGTCTGACTGTGGATTTCTCCCCCATTCCATGATGGACAGGTACAAATCGTTAGTCAGCCACGTTTCATGGTTGCGCCAGGGATGAGGCAGTAACATGTGCTGCTGGCTTCTCTCCTTCCTACAGTCCTAAACTCTTCTTTATTACACAAGCTCAATGGAACTCGTTTCATGTCAAGTACCAGTACCTGATATGACGGGAAGCATGGATCATTTCCTTTTATCCCCCTTTTCTAAACTTTCAAAATTTCAGTAGCAAAAAAAAAAAGCCTATTCTAGCATTCATTATCAAATGGCTAATAATCATATAATAAACAAACCAAAATACTACTGACTTATCAGCGCCAACACTGTACATTTCAAACTGCGGCATCTGGGTCTGGCTGGCCCTGGGGTAGCACATCACTGTTGTGCCAAGGGCTGGAGTTTAATCATCACTTAACACAGCCGCGCTGAAAACGATTTTCTCTTTAGACTCAATTAGAGTTTGCATCTGTGCTGAGTCCGGTCCCTTTCCAGTCCTTCAGAGAAGACCACTGCCATCCCGTGTATGAATGCAAGCATTTTAACATCTTGTGCACATAATTATCAAATCCCATCCCATCTTCTGGAATAGGCTATCATGTGCCAGATATATTATATATATATATATATATATAATATGAAATAAAACACATGTACACTGGTACCATGTTTATCCCCCCCCCCCCCCCCCCCCCCAAGACAAAATGTGATTACCATAACGATGAGACTAAGAACTGTTCCATATGTATACAACATCTCACCAATGGTAAATGTTGGGAGTTCTAGTCACGAAACGAAGACAGACACACCTGCACCATCAAGGACAATTACCTCTCCAGACTTCATCTCTGGTGGCTTGCCATCGAAGACGTAGACTGGCTTGATTCCGTTCTCCAGCATACGGATGGTTCGGTAGAACATCCCCATCAGGTGACTGCCACAGACACAATAATGTTAACAGTCTGAAAAAAATGACACACTCAAAGTGATCAACGACATTGCACTAGCTTGCTGAAGCAGACACAACAGTCTGATACAACAATAAATTGACTTATCAAATGATCAATGACAAGGCACATTCACATCAAGATTAATTAGTAGACTGATACATCAAGTGATCAATAAGAATGTTCTATTGTATCTGATATTAAAATTAATCCATCCCTAAAGTTAGATTTATTTGCACAGTCAATGTTAGAGATAGCCTACTGCAAAAAACAAACAAAAATGTAGACAAACAAATCACAAGACTGGATACCAGTGTCTTGTGTTTCATATTTCTACTGGTTTTTTTTTTTGTTTTTTTTTTTTGTCGAATGCTGTCACTAACATTTAAAATTCAATCACTAAAGGTTAATCTTTGGCAGTCTTGCTTTGCCAAATATGTTGTTATCAAGTGCAATTCACATTAAAAGTACAACAAAAACACCGATCAGACGTTTCTGCCTTCTATAATTTCTTTTTTTTTTTCCTTCTTCTCTCTTTCATTTGCCTTTTTCCCCATGGGATGTGAGATTTGGAGGAGAATGACCCACGTTAAAACATCAATTTCATTATTAGAAATTTCCATTATCCAATCTCCATTTCAAAGAATAAACTTGTAACATAGCAATTTACTTCAGTGAATTACCATCGTCAATGTTGATGAGTAAAAAATATTAAGGTTTATCTGGATACTATATATACATATAAAACTGTGAGTGCATAAACGTGCGTGGGGGACGGAGGGGTGTACATCCTTATGGCGGTGGGAGGGGGGAGGAAAGTAAAATGTTTACTAAACGACACTGAATCAAAATAAATTCAAAACAGAACACATACTGATGTTTATAGAACGCAATACAATGTGGATAATTGAATTTTTGACTAATACACGTCATTTACACCTCACAAATAACACACTACACGGGGGGGGGGGGGGGGGGGGGGGAGGGATAGGGAGTTGGGAGTTGGGTAGAGGTATGGAGAAGAAGTGAGATGGACCTCTTCAACCATAAGTTATGCTGGGAAAACAGCATTGCAAATAACTTGTGAGGACAGATACACACGTCACTTTCTGTTTAAAGCCTAGCCAACCACAGGGGTTTTATTAGTGCCGTCGTCACATAAACAAAATATGTGTAAGGAATTTAAATGTCTACAGGGGCTCTATTACTTAGTGCCGTCATATAAAAAAAAAACATGTGTAAGGAATTTAAATGTCCATAAGGGCTCTATTAGTGCCGTCATATAAACAAAACATGTGTAAGGAATTTAAATGTCCATAAGGGCTCTATCAGTGTTGTCACATAAACAAAACAGGTGTAAGGAATTTAAATGTCTATATGGGCTCTATTAGTAGTGCCTCACATAAACAAAATATGTGTAAGGAATTTAAATGTCTATAGGGACTCTATTACTTAGTGCTGTCATATAAACAAAATATGTGTAAGAAATTTAAATGTCTATAGGAGCTCTATTAGTGCCGTCATATAAACAAAATACGTGTAAGGAATTTAAATGAGATAGGGGTTCTATTAATTAGTGCTGTCATATAAACAAAACATGTGAAAGGGATTTAGATGTCTATAGAGGCTCTATGAGTGCTGTCATAAAAACAAAATATGGTAAGGAATTTAAATGTCCATATAAGGGCTCTATCAGTGTTGTCACATAAACAAAAACAGGTGTAAAGAATCTAAATGTTAGCCCAAAAGCAAGACTGAGGAAGTGTCACACAGCTTAGGCGACTCACCAACAACCCTCTGACCCCTGGGCAGGCTGTGTCCACCCTATCACCGTGTGATGAAAGGGAATGTGGGGAAAATTATTAACAGATCAGTTTGAAGAACTCTGAGAGGGAAAAAAAAAGAAGTCACGACTCGACTAATACAGAAACAGCTGCAAAGCTTCCTTTTTAAAGCCCCACCATCACCATCACCACTCTCCAATTCACAGGGATGGAAGGGAATAAGGAGAAAAGGAATGTGGGGGTGGGGGTATCCATTAGGAAAGCAGCAGGAAACAATGTCTGAAAGTGCATACCTATAAATGTAACAAGTAATCAACTGTTTCTATCAACAACACCACAGTCTTGCTTCTGTCTTGCAAAGCTGACCCAGAAAATAACGCTATCATTGTGAGTTAACATCGACTCAAAGCTAATAGAGTCACTGAAAACTGTAGCGAATGATCAACCTTGTAGTTTCTCCCTCTCCATTGGTCAGTTGACATTGTAAGTTAACATGGACTGAAAAGTAATACAGTCACTCAAAACAGAAGAGAATGGTCAACCTTGTAGTTTCTCCCTCTTCATTGGTCAGCTGAGACCCGTCCTGTCGGACAGCAATCAGGAACTGGTAGATGCTCATGGAGGCATCAATGGCCACTTTACGACCTGGGTAAACCAAGCAAAAATGTTCAACATCTACTGAACATCTAATACTCTAACTAAAAATAAATAAACAAATGCAAAAGAAAAGACTGTAAGGAACCATAACATTACAAATCTAAAACATAACTGAGACCTCATATGGCCCAGAAAGCCAGATGAAATATGACAGTGAAACTCTAAAAAAAAAAAAATAAAAAAAAAAAAATTTGCGTGTGTATGCATGCATGCAAGTATACGGATAACATCAGACTAAAAAATACCAGAACAAAAATAGATTCATCCCTCTCTAGTGAGTGCAGGACTCCTTCCTTGGAATCATACCAAGTCCCTGAAAACCAGGAACCTCCTAGAACAGTGACACTAAGATTCATTAGGGAATGTAACCATGCATACACCAACACATAATTAGCATACACACAGAGATATTTTAGGGCATCATTCAATTAGCAACATACGAGACCCTGGCTCCTCTTCTCATCTTTCTATTCCACAAATTGAAAGCTGCTGTTGCCCTTGCTTTTGTTGTTGTTTAAATCAAAACATAATTTACTTACATAAAAATGCAAATGACAGTGATTTTTTTCCATTAGTATATCTTGGAAACAGCAATTAATTTTTTTCCAAACTGAATAACATTTCGTGTGATCAAAGTCTCACAGAAAGCTTTGTTTGACAGAATCAGAATCATCAATGTTTCTGTATCAGAATGTTTTTATTCATCATAAAGACTTCCAATCTGCTTTACACTACCCAAAGTCACTCCTGTATCATAACCACACCCTAACTTCAATAAGTTTGAATATTTTTGTAGATCCATCTCATAGGTGCATCCATACATTTTTCCAGAAAACTCGACAGTAATTACTTTTCCAGCAAAAAGCTTCAAGCACAAGGATTAAACTCAATGTTTGTAAAAACAAGGGGGAGGACGGAAGGGGACTTCAACCAGATGACAAGAAAGTAGGTTAAACTAAGAAAGGGCGATTGGGTGTGATGGGTAGTAGGGGTTGTCCCTCTCTCTGTTTCATCGAACAGCAGGGATATATTAAAAGTTTTGCTTATGTTGCCATGGTAAACTGTTAATTATCAAAAAAGCCATCATGGACAGTTTGTTATCAAAGAGGTATAAGTTCTCAATGGGAGCATACTCTCATGGTCCAGAGCCAAACTAATTTCAATTTCATCTACCTAGCCTTACTGTTTGTCATTGACTCTTAACTGAGTTTTCTGACTTCTGGTAATTCAAATGCAAAGATAACAAATCTCCATAGTCTAAGCACTAAGAAATGAAGCAGTTTGATTTTATCATTCATTATATTTCATTTTTTCATAATTCTGGCTTCAAGGATATAATCTCATTACAGCCCATTACTTTACTTTGTAAACTAATCAACAGTGTCTGAGTCATGTCAGTTTCTATCAGTTTCTCACCAGGTTTTGTTTGATGGCACAACTGACAGAGCTTTGCCTGTGTGTCTTGTCCTGTACTTTGTTTGTCTATGTCCTTGGCGGCGGCAACTTACCCCCTCTCTTTCTAAATGTTGTTTCATTTTCCGCCCTCAGTCACTCTGTTTTCAAACTTTGCCTATTGGGTATAAATATCACTGCAGTATGGTTGTTGTTGTTGTTGTCATACCCTGGCTAAAAGACTCCAGGGATCATCCGAACAGCGGAAGTACTTGAACACTTTGGTACAAATGCATCAGCTGGGGATGAGAACATTACGTGTTTGACCATTTTTGATTACCCCACCACATGGGCAGCCACATTCCAACTTTGGGGGATTTTGGTGACTGATAATGTTATGCTTGGAGCTTATCACAACTGAAGACAATCCCCGCATAACTATGCAGAGCATAATAACATTTTGATGTAGCCTTGGTGTTCTAGCCTATGTCAATTAGCCTGACACAGCCTTAAGCCAAGGCACACTGCAGTGTGGTCAATCCTGTAGTTTGTAAATTAATAACAGTGACTGAGTTATGAACCTGTTCCCCGACTGCTTTCATTTGACTATAAGGTAATGTTGCTTATAGCCCAGCCAACTGCAAAGGGCCATATCAGGGCTGTCACCATGTTAAAATCAACTCACAAATCATTCATTCACACAACTCTTTAAAAATACATCTAAAAACCCACCCGGATTTTTAAAAAAAAAAAATCTTTTCACTGTAAAATCTCAGATCCGATGAAAATGTTAATCTCTTTCAAGAATTCAAAGATCGCATCAGGCGGAACATCTCTGAACAAGATTTTCATGGAATCCTCTGTAAAATGTTTTGTGTCTCATTACGTTTCATTTGACAGGACAATGGACTGAGTCTTGTCTATTAATTTTTATGCCCAGCACTGTTGCACTTAACTTGCTGTTTTTTACTTACTTATATTGTCTGAATCTCAATCTGCTGGACTGACAGGAAGACACGTATAGATCTACAGGCATATTCCTGATTGTAAATTGACCCTGAGTGACCGGACTAGGCGTTCTGGAACATCCAGCACCTGATGCACACTTCCTCGCAATGCTCACATATGCCAGAATATATATATATATATATACATATGTATGCGTCAGTAACGTACACGGACATATCAGATTCGATCTGAAGAAATGCAGATGATAATTTGTTTTTCACTACAATTATTTCAACTGCTGAGCATCACTCCAGGAGTAAGAGACAGGACAACATTGGGATTCCAGACCTGAGAAACAACCAGAATAACCTGGTACAGGACCCTGAAGGAAAAGCAAATCTACTAAACAGTTTTGTTTTGGTTTTCTCAAATCCCAAACCTTTAATTAACATTAAACTAAAGCATGATGACAAACTCCCTGAAATGCAAAACATTAAAGTAAGCAAAGCAGGAGCATTTAAGTTACTGACCAACATCAATGAAAACAAAGCTACTGGTCCTGATGGCATTCCTGGCAAGCTCTTAAAATTATGTGCCAATGACTTGACTGAGGTATACCAACTACTTTACCAAGCTTCACTGGACCAGGGAGTAATACCTGATGAGTGGCGAGATGCTAGCATTGTCCCTTTATTAAAAAAGGGTGACAAAACAAAAGCAGAGAACTATAGACCAGTATCTCTTACATCCATATCAGCAAAACTACTTGAACACATAATATATAGTAGCATAATGGACCTCTTGACAAAATGACTTCTTAGTAACGCCTAGCATGATTTTAGACAATGAAGGAGTTGTGAGACTCAACTATAACAACTCTCAATGATTTTAATAACTGTCTTAACAACAGACAGCAAACAGATGCAATTTTATTAGGCTTTTTCTAAGCCTTTGATAAGGTTGACCATGAGGGCTTGCTGCTTAAATTAGAAACACACTGGCATTGGGGGTTCTTTGCTAAAATGGTCTAGATCATTCCTCGTTGGGAGAACGCAGAAAGCTGTTGTGGAAGGGTCGTCATCCCATTGTAAACCAGTCTTGTCAGGTGTACCACAGGGAACTGTTCTGGGACCCTTGTTTTTCTTAATTTATATAAATGATATAAGTAGAAATCTCTCTCCTGGAACTACTATAAGACTTTTTGCAGATGACAGCTTAGTATATAGAACAATCAGAAGCAAGAATGATACACACATTCTACAAGAAGATCTAAACGGTTTACAAGAGTGGGAAAGAACTTGGAAAATGGAATTTTCATCCCAGCAGTGCCAAGTGTTGCGTATATGTAATAAACGCTCACACAACTAGATCAGAATATTCTATTCACATACTATTCTTAAAGAAACCGATGCTGCAAAATATCTAGGCGTGATTTAGATAGTCGTCTCAAATGGAAAGAACATTACAATTTAGTATGTAAGAAAGCAAATAACATCTTAGCTTTCTTATACAGGAATATCAACGACTGCCCCAAAAGGTTAAAGCCGACTGTTACAAAACACTGGTTAGACCAGTACTGGAATATGGTTGCTCAGTCTGGGATCCATACCATCGAAAGGACATTGATAACCTTGAAAAGATTCAGAAGAGAGCAGCATGGTTCGTAACAGGGAACCATATCAGAGAGAAGGGGGGGAATACTAGGAAGAACATGAGGAAATTAGAATGGAAACCCTCAGAAGAGAGAAGAGCTTTATCAAACCTAATATCTTCTTCAAAGGCAGAGCTAAACTAGTTGATATACCAATGGAACAACTGGTATTGAATAAAAGTAGCACTACGAGTGGCGGTCAATCTTATGCCATACCTGCATCAAACATTGACAGCCATCTGCATTCTTTTTACCCTAGTTTCTGTACGGTACGGCTGTGGAGCTCACTGCCGGATCGCCACAAATGCAGTCTCATTCAAGAAGCAAAATGATAAGACAGTTTTGAGATCTTCATACTGACTAATTTTTTTGTATTGTACCTGCCCTGATATTTTATCGTTACCTGGGCCTGAATCTGGCCATTGCTTTTAACTTTTTGAATATCGTGTGCGACTCCTTGTTGCCAAATTTCGCTCCAGGGGCCAACAGGCTGAGTCGCACTTTATTTTTTTATTTTATTTCATTTTATATTTTACTTTTTAACATGCGCGCTGGTGACCTACTCATTTTTTAATAATAAATAAATATAAAAATAAAATAATTAACTGAATTACGACGTGCATTGAAATCTTCACACTTTACCTATGACACAAAAATCATACTCACCAAAATAGTTTTTGATGTCGTTTTCTTTTCAATGAAGATGGAGCATAATCCCCCAAAACTTTTGACAAACCCTGAATACCCATTGTTCTAGCGCTGAGACTGAACGCACGTTGGACACGCCAGATAAAAGCGAAGCGGACGACTCCCGCCAGTCTGGCCTCCGACCATATCACAGACTCGCTACTAAACACCGGAAACTGAACAAACCTATCAGAAACCATCAAAATCTTCGTCAATATCGTCACGACTCAAACCCACCGGACGAGGACCGTTGTTTGAATCCTATGTGGAAATATTATGCTAATATCTTGTAACTCTCAAGTCAAGTTATTTAAAGCATTTGTTAGGCCCCATCTCGAATACGCTAATGTAATTTGGAGTCCCCATCTCATTGTGATGCCACTGTTCCGTTTTCAAAATCAGCAAAGAATCTGGCGTTGTTCTTGACTCACATCTGACAATGAATGCTCAGGCCATGAACGTAATTCGTACTGTTAACTTTGAACTCCGTCGTATCAGCTCAATTCGCCATTTACTCTCGACTGAGGCAACAAAAACTCTCGTTTCGGCATTTGTGCTCTCCCGTCTGGATTATTGCAATGGCCTTGTAAATTGCCCACAAGAACTTATACAATGAATACAGAGTTTACAAAATACTGCAGCACGCCTGGTCTTGAGGGTTCCCCCGTAGAGACCACATCACCCCGCATCTCCACACTCTGCACTGGCTCCCCATAGAAGCACGCATTAGATACAAAATTACATGCATGTGTTTTCGTGCCATCAATGGATCTGGCCCTGTCTACTTTTCTCACCTGGCTAGCATATACACACCGGCAAGAACACCTCGCTCATCATCCGACACTCTCACCCTCTGCAAGCCACGCGTTTCAACAAAAACCTATGGCGAACGTTCCCTTCTTTTTTGCAGCTCCTTCTGTTTGGAACTCTCTCCCACTTTCGATCCGCTCTGCCAAAACTGACTCTGCTTTCCGCTCTGCACTCAAAACCCATCTGTTTAAGGGATTTTTTCTTTGTAGAAAACATTTTGTCCTGGTGTTGGGTGTGTCATTGCATTACGTGATGTAAGTGTTGCCTTTGAAAACTAACAATGTGTGCGTGTGTGTGTGCGTGCGTGTGTATGTGTCAGTGTTGATTGGCCAGCCCTCCTCCCCCCCCCCCCCCCCCCCCCCCCCCCCCCCCCCCTTGCTATGTTGCTATGTTTCATTGTCATAATTGATGAGGTGACTGGGTTTATGGTTTAGTATAGTGATTTCTGTTTTTACATGTTTATAGTTAATTATTGTAAAAGCGCTGTGAGCTCTAGTGAGAAAGGGCGCTCTATAAATGTACGTTATTATTATTATTATTATTATTATTATCTCAAGAGACAGTCAAAAATGATAGAAAATGTACAAAGGCAAGCTACTAAAATCCTGAAAGAGCGTAGTAATTTAAAATGTAAAGAAAGATTACATTATCTCCAATTACACTCACTGAAAGGAAGGAGGATCAGAGGAGACCTAATCCAATTTTTTTTTTCAATATTCCATAATTATGATGATGTAAATGTGCATGCGCTTTTCAAATTCCCAGAAGTGGATTGCACGAGAAATAATGAAGGCAAGGTTTTTTTATCAGACATTGCCATACTAACAAAAGAAAGTCTTGTTTTGCTTTCAGAATTGCTAATCATTGGAATGCACTGCCTACTAACACCAGATATGCACCTTACATCAACAGCTTAAAAAAAATTCCTAGATGAAGACCCTAAATTGAAAGACCTTTTCTTTAATGTGGATTGAATATAATGTTAATTTATAAGATAGGCATGCAACCCGACCGAAATAAAATGGAAAAAAAATAATGAGGGGACGCAACAGGCCGTAAGGCCTTAGGCCAAAAAGCCGGTCCCTCCTCCTCCTCCTCCTCCGACTACTACTACTGCTACTACCTCTCGTCTGATCTTCTTTAATGTCACGACGTCCAACACTTATGCCTGTCCTGCCGACACTGTCCTTTACTGGTGTCCCCTCCTCGACACCCTGAGCCACTCCACATTAAGGCCTACCTTTCCCTGTACTCTCTGCCAAGACCCTGGCCTCTCCCTGTTATCACACCTTTTACTCGTTCCCCGTCACACTACGTTGCTATTCTACTCTTTCGATTAGTCCACCTCTTTTCCTGTACCTTTCCCATTTCTTTCCCCACCATCCATCCTATGCCTCTTTCCCACCCCCATCACCTTCTCACCCTGTCTTCTAACCAATCGCCCATCTCTCTCTCTTTCAAATCCAGCCTTTTCAATTGTCACACGCCTTCCTTCCCGTCCTAGAGCGGTCTCCTTATCATCACCCACTCACCTGATATGAGTGATTTCAAAAGTTCATACACGATTCATGCAGTGATCATCATCAAGAAAACAGTAACGGTTACTGTTTTCATGTTTACAAAAAGTTAATCATGATACATACACACACACACACACGCGCGCGCGCGCGCTCGCGCACTCGCCTAATATCACGAATAGTGGATAGACGTTAAATGAAAGACACACACACACACACACACACACACACGCGCGCGCGCGCGCGCGCGCGCGAGAGAGAGAGAGAGAGAGAGAGAGAGAGAGAGAGAGAGAGAGAGAGAGAGAGAGAACATAAATGAATGATCATCTGTGCCAAGAGCTGCAGTTCAGAAACAATTGAACCAGGGAGGAAAGTTTTCCCCACAGAATCAGACAGGTTCCATTTCACTGTCCGATATTATCTTCCAGAAGATTGTGGTTCAAACATATTTGCTTTAAACATGGCATTCACCACATACGATTTTCCTTATTTTGTGTGTCACACGACATTTGTACGCTCACTCTGGTTCTTCTCTCTTTCACGATCTTTCCTCCTACATTCACTAATTTGTCCAGAACCTTCTTACATTTCACATTCAAACTACCATGCCAACATATTGGGAAAAAAAAAGTTACAACAAATCTAAGAAAGCGAGAACAGCTCAGTTGGCAGAGCGTCGGAGTCGTGACCCCGAGGTTTACGGGTCCGAATTTCGATACAGGGGGGATTTTTCCCTCGGAGTTAACATTGGTTCTGATTTCATTTCCCACACAGTCCTTTGAATGACACTATAAACCGAGGTTCTATGTGTGAACGCACGCACAACATCTTGCACACACGTAAAATACCATCACCAACTTTCGGAAGAGAAGGCGGGTTTTGGCCATTGGTATGGATGACACGTTACACAAAACACGCACTTTTTCCGAAGTTGGATTATCGCTGCTTTAATGGCGGGATTAAAAAAAAAAAAAAAACCGCTTCTACACACAAAAGTATCAGAATCTTCAATTCGATAAAGGTGGACACTCAAAGAAAGAAGGAGAAATTGAGAATATCGGCACTTTTACATCCAGTCCTCGCCCTGAATAGGGTCAACATAAGATAAGGCAACAAAAGAAGCATGCAAAAAGTGACTAGAACTACAATAATACAATACAAAAAAAAAAAAAAAAAAAAAAAAAAAAAAAAAAAAGAGAGAGAGAGAGAGAGAGAGAGAGAGAGAGAGAGAGAGAGAGAGAGAGAGAGAGAGAGAGAGAGAGAGACGAAGGAGCGAGAAGAGAGCGAGAGGGAGGGCGAAAGGAGAGCAGAGAAGGGGAGAGAGCGAGAGGGAGAGAGGGACAAAGAGGCGAGAGTGGGTGCGGGAAAGAGCGTTAGAACAATCTGACAATCAAAACATTCCAAGGAGATGCAAGACAAGCAATTTGAAGCACCAGGGGGAAAAATGAAAAAAAGCACAAAATCGGGGGGAGATGCATAATGATGGCCCAGTCACCACGTCGGGGGGGGGGGGGGGGGGGGGGGGGGGGGGGGGGGGGGGGGGGGGGGGGAGGATGTCATATAGATAATAAATCAAGTCATTCCAACAGAACTGTGTATGTGTGTGTGTGTGTGTGTGTGTGTGTGTGTGTGTGTGTGTGTGTGTGTGTGTGTGTGTGTGAGAGAGAGAGAGAGAGAGAGAGAGAGAGAGAGAGAGAGAGAGAGAGAGAGAGAGAGAGAGAGAGTGTCGCATAAGAATACAAGCATACAAGCATAACAACATAATGAAAAGATTGCAGGTAAAAAAGTAGAAAACACACACGTGCGCGCGCGCGCACACACATACATACACACACACGCGCGCGCGCGCGCGCGCGCAGGCGCGCGCGCGTACTCGTATACAGCATACTTATTAAACGGAATAACATGTGCATTTCAAGTACAAAACACTTTCTAAATAGTCAGGGGTCATACAAAAGGCAAAGAGGGTGTTGGTGGTTGGTGGTGGATTTATGGCGAAGTATGCAAATATTGGCACATAAGATGTTGAAATAATGGTGTTTGAAGGTTGCTATGCATTGGGTGTGTTGGTTGATTCAGGGAGCGAGTTCCATTGACAGGAACCTGAATATGTTAAACTGGATTTGAATAAATCAATTCTAGGAACAGGGACATGAAGTTTGGGTAGAGTCCTTGAGGAATTAATTGAGAATCTGTGAACTAATGTTGAGGGTGCCTTCCCAGACACAATCTTGTGCATTATGATCCCTTTGTTGTATTCTAATCTCAGACTTAAGGGGAGAACTTGAATCTTTATATAGTCCGAGTCCAGAAGACTACTGCTTTTTAGGAGGACTAATTTGAGTGCTCGCTTGTGTAGGCTTAGCAATGGTTTGAGGGTGTTAGCGCTAGCAGAGTCCCATAGAGTAGATCCATAGTCTATGTATGATTGGATATGAGACTGGAAAAAGAGCTTGCGTGAATGCAGGTGCAGGTCGAGGAAGCGTTTGATTCTGGAGAGTTGATAAACTTTCTGCGAAATTTTGCTGCACAGTGAGGTTATGTGAGTTTGCCAACTAATATTGTTATCAATTGTTATTCCTAGCACTTTGAGGAATGTAACCTGTTCAACTGGTACATTTTTAAGATGTACAGGAGGGAACTTAATAGTGAGATTTTGTCTTTTTTGCCTAGTTGTGATAAGCATGGATTTAGTTTTTTGAGGGTGAAGTGACATGTGATTTAATTCAGTCCATCTTACGAGGTCATTTGCACTTTCTTGTAAAGTTTGTGCAAGAACAGTAACATCAGAATGATTTGTGTGTATTGTTGTATCATCAGCAAAGAGTTCACAGGTGGATGTAATATAGAGAGGTAGATCATTGATGTAAATGGTGAACAGTAAGGGACCCAGGATAGAGCCTTGTGGGGACGCCATAGGAAAGTGTTTGAAATGAAGAGAAATTTGTATTAATTTTCACACATTGTTGCCTATTTGTGAGATATGAGCCAAAAAAAAGAGTAAGAGTTTTTGTGGATAAGCCATACAATTTCAATTTTCTGAGAAGGAGGTTATGGTCTATCACATCAAATGCTTTTTTGAAATCAATAAATAGGACACCACAATATCTGTTGTTGTTAATGCTATGCTATTTAGCCAGTCATCAACGAGGTTGATTAGGGCTGTGTGGCATGAATGGTTGTGTCGGAACCCGGACTGTCTTGGATGAAGCAAGTGGGAAAGTATTAAGGTGGTGTAATGTGTGTGTTTGTTTATGTGTTTTTCCAAAGGTTTGGAAAGAGTGGAAGTGATTGAGATTGGTCTGTAGTTTGCAGGGTCTGAGTTGTCACCTGATTTGTAGATAGGTATGACTTTCGCTTTTTTTGAAAAACTATCGGGAAAATGATTTTTGTCGATGCATAAATTGAAGATGTATGTTAACGTATCTGTATTGCTGGAGCTGCTAGTTTGAGGATTTTGCCATCTAGGCCATCCACCCCGCAGGCACCTGACTTTTTTAGGTGCGTTAGGTAGTGATAAACTTCAAAGACTGTTACTGGTGGAATATAAAGTTCAGACGTGATGTTTTTATCTTGGCAATATTGTTTCAGTTTTTGAAGGTCGTTTGATCTGGAAGAATCTGTCGTGACAATGTTACTGGCTATAGTGCAAAAGTGGGAGTTCAGCTGTTCGACAGAGATGTCTTTAATTACAGTTGATTTGGAAGAAGATTTATTGTTTGTAAGTTCGTTAATAATAGCTCTCCATACAATTTTGGGTTCTGGTTGATGATATTAGTTCTCGATAATATTTCGTTTTTTCTCTGCGCTTCTGTGAATTTATTGCATTTCTCAGTTTTTTAGATTCCTCTTCATAGCCATGTTGTTTAAGCATATCTCTAAGGTAACCTGCCTCCTGTAACTCTTTAGTGTACCATGCCGGCTTAGGATCATGTCGTACTCTAATCGTTTTTAGAGGGGCGTGTTTGTTTGTCATATATTTCTGTAAATGTTTTAATCCAAAATTTCAACAACAGCAAGATCTGGATGAGTTATGTTGAAAACTGAAGAGAGATTTGAGTTAAGCAAGTCATGCAGAAAATCTTGGTTGTTAAAGTTTGTAAAGCAACGGTAGGTTATTGTCTTGTGTCCCGTTTTGGGAATTTTACTCCTTTTTTGGACCATGTGATACAAATTGGGTAATGATCACTACAGTTTAGAACAGGGACGCAGGCTTCTGCTACGTTAGTTTTATCTGAAATATAAATATGGTCGATAAGTGTCTTCGAGTTTGGTGTGACTCTTGTTGGAGAATCGATGAGTTGATGCAAATTAAATAGGTTGAATGCTTGTGTCCATTGGTTTTGCATTTTTCAGAAGATCTATGTTAAAGTCTCCAAGTAAAATGATTTCCTTGGATTCTAGCGAGACTGCATCATCATTGTAATAAATTTGTCGACCCAGTTTACCCTTTCAGATGGGTTCCTGTAACAGAATCCAACCAAAATGGGGGGTTTCTTTTCAGCTTAACTTCTATATCCAGACACATTCTACATCTTTACTTTCTAGGTGTAGAAGTCGTTTGAAGGTAAGAGTTTCGCTGATGTAGATAAGAAGACCCGTCTCTTTCGGTTGTGTAGGATCTTTCCGGATTGTGTTATATCCTGGAATAGTTACATCATTGTCGCTAATGCGTGCAGCTAATCTGGATTCAGAGAGTCCTAAAATATGAAAGGGTTTTCCATGATTCCAAATCAGTGTTGATATATCTGATGTCTTGTTAACTGCATGTTGGATATATTAAGGTGACATTCGGAGTCCTTCTTTGCATGGCCATGCAGACTGGTTCTTGCTCATTTCTAGTTGTGTACTGATGTGATGATAATAAGAGACGGCGATTTTGCTCGTTGGGTGACGTTATGATGTGTATTATAAAGGAACAGAATAAAATCACAAATCACATAAAAGAGAAAATGGGGCTGGTTTATACACCGTAACAACTTTTAGGAAACCAGAAGGGTATGAAAAAAAAAAAGAAAAAGAAAAAAAAAAAAAAGGAAATCTTTACAGTATCTGTCCGTAACTCCTCGGCCAGATGGTATACTTATGGATACACGTTTCTGAAATGAAAATATACACTTCCTCACAAAGGAAGCAGTTTTAAAACAAGAGATTACTTAAGGGGATACAGAAAGAGGTGAAAAAAAAAAAAAAATGAAACTTAAGAAACACAACAAAATATCAAAGAACCAACAACTCAAAATGAAAACAAAAAAAAAAAAAAAAAAAAAAAAAAAAAAAAAAAGCCACTCACTCACAAAATACAAGTCACGTAGCCGCACTTGTAGTTACGAGTTGGCAATGCAAATATTGCCTCGCTTGCAGTAAGCAGTAGTTTTTTTTTTTAATTGCAGAGTCTGCTGCTGTAGAGCTTTGTTCAGTCTCTTTCTATAAGGCACACAGTCTTGCGCTTTTACAAAGTCTTCTGTTGTATACTTTTTTTTCCACAGCACACAGTCTTGCGCTTTTCCAAAGTCTTCTGTTGTTTACTTTTTTCCACAACACCACTGAAGGCACTTCTTGATACGAGAGTAATAAGTCGTATAGTATGATGCAATACATATGACAGGCACACGACAGACTGCAGCAGGCATACAAAACAAAAACAATCAAACAAAAAAAAAAACACGTAAACACACACACACACACACACACACACACACACACACACACACACACACACACACACACACACACACACACGCACGCGCGCGCGCGCAGACACACATACACACGTGTGTGTGCATCCACACACATGCATGTAGAAAACTATTAATGCGCTCACAACAATTAGATATGCGCAGACACACATAGCACATGGATTATGAAATAGCTTATTGCAGTACATATCTATGTGCTATGCATTGGATATTAACATTATGCAATGACATACAAATATAAGGATGCATACAGTGACATATCA
Organism: Conus betulinus; assembly: GCA_016801955.1. Lineage (NCBI taxonomy): Eukaryota > Metazoa > Mollusca > Gastropoda > Neogastropoda > Conidae > Conus > Conus betulinus. The sequence goes on from JADBJO010001030.1 coordinate 360,908, forward strand.
ATTCAATTCAATGAGGACATGGGGAGAGGAGCTGGTTGGTGTTGCTGTGACAGGAACTGAGCAGTCATTGTGTTCAGCAACTGAACAGCAAATGGATGTAGCGGGCTGGGGGGGTTGTGCTGACTGCAGTGGGGATGTGCGTGATGGTGGGGGGTCGGAAGTGTAATGTGTTGGATGGTGGTAGGAGTGTTGTGTTCGGAAGTGTAAGGTGGTCATTGTCTGGAGTTGGTGGATTGTATGGGGTATTAGAGGGTGGTAGTTGTGCTGTGCTGGGAAATTGTGGCCAAGCTGTGTTGTGAGGTTGCAGCTGAGATGTGTTTGGAGGGTGGGGTGTGTTGGTTGCTGCTAGTGTGTGGTTTGGACATGGAAGGGGGTGATGTGCTGTGTGGGTGGAGGGTGCAAGTCACGTTTCTGTACTCTTTATATTGATGTTTGTCATTTCTATTCCCTGGGGAAGAAAAGGAATACATGTGGGGGTAGGGGATTGTAGAAGGGGTTGCTTTGTAGGGCGTTGATGCCGACCTAGCATATTATACACCCTGCGAGAGTTTGGATTTTTGGGAGTGTTTGCTGGGAAATCAGTTTCGTAGTCATAGCTAGGGGGACTGTTAGTGGTCACAGGGGGCGTGTTGTGTTGCAAGACGGTCACTTCTGCTCTTTGTGTGGTGGGCCTGACGTAGCTGGGATGGTTGGGTCTTGTGGTAATTAGTGGGACAGATGTTGGAGGCAAGGACTTTGAAGCCATATGAACTGGGATGTAGTCTGTCCTGGTACATGGCTTTCTTTGGTGCCCCAGATCTGGCGAGGAAGGAGGGGGTGTTATCTAAGTAACTGATCCCCCTCTTGACGGCAGGAGAGGCGAAGATTGGCCGTGGATCGTGACGCCATGTCCTTAAGGGGGTGTTGACCAAGGGGAGGAAGAATGGAGGAGGCCTGCAGTGAAGCACTGGGGAACGCTTGCCTGAGTAGGTGGATAACTCAGCCCAGTCTGCTACAGGCACTGGCCTTTCGTCACAGCTGTTGATCCCACATGGAAAGTGACCCGTTGGATGTGGGGTGATGGGGGCTGTGATTTCAGCCACTGACACAGTGATGGACTGTCAGGCCAGGCACTGACAGATTTTTCACCCTGTAGCGCTCTGTTGACATTTGCTTCTCATCTACCCCTTTTAACACAGAGTCTCCTAATAGTAGCATGTTACAATTTTCTGGGATTGTCTTTTGTCGTAGGATAGCTAGAGGAGGTGGGGGATGTGGATTCTGTTTGTTGATGGCAGTGGGGATTTCTGTCATTGTGTTTGTGTGTGGTTTGTTCTTGTTGTGTAGAGATTTGGTGATGGAACGGAAGAACCTGTGTTTTGCTCTGTAGAACTGTCTGACAGCACACTGTATGTATTGGATGTTTCCACAGCATACTCCATCTGTGTAGATGATGTAGTAGTTGATGTGTCACTGTGTGTCTGGATTGTTTGGTTGTCTGGTTGTTGTGTTTGATTGATTGGTTTGAGGGCGTGCATTCGTTTCCTAATGTCAGTATTGATGTGTTTTGACTGTCTTTGAATGATTGCAGTTTGCTTGTGCTGTCTTTCATCTGGCGCTGTAGATGTGTGTGTTCATTTTGTACTTGTTTGATTTGTTGTGATAGATCTTGATTTAATGACTTTATGGAATTTTTTACCCTAATCTCCATATCACCCGTGTTCTGAGTGTTCTGTTCAACTTGCTGGGATGTGTGTTCAAGTTTATTTTTCAGTGTTGTTGTGTCTTGCTGCATGTTGGAGATAGTGCGTGTGGCTGAGATAAGCTGGTTTTGAAGGTGTGTGATAACGGCCATGCTTGCTAGCTGAGAGAGAGTGGGGGGAAACCCGATGCTGTGAGCTGGCACTCTGGGGGGTCAGTGTGTTGACAGAATGGGTAGCAGACTGAGGGTCAGTACTGGTGGGGGAGGGTGACAACACACGCTGTTCTAGAACACACGGGGTGGGCGTGGGGGAGGATCAGATGGGGGGTCAGTGTTTTGCTGGGTGGAGGAAGGGACTGAGGAGTGAGAAATGTGTCAACAGGGGATGAAGGGCTGTTGATGGCCGGGAGACTGGAGGGATGCAGGTGGCGATTCCATGCTGTCTGGGGCGGATGGAGGGAGGGAGTGTGGCATGGGACGTGTTGGAGCTGACAGGCAATTGGGATTCCTGAGTTAGTGAGGGGGGGAGAGATAGTGGGGGGTTGAGGGATGGAATCACTGACTCGAGCGATGTTTCCACAGCTTCATTAGTCCGTGCATCACAGATGATCAATGGGTCGGAGGAAAGGAGTCTGTGACATTGTCAGGGCATTCGCAATTGACAATGTCGTGACATCTGGTGTACACAGAGATGAAACACAATTTCTTTTAGTTTATCAAACTCCTGCCGTACCCATTCTTGACATACATGTCCTTGTACTAAGATTTTGCCCGTTGCGTAGTAGATATGAATTGTTAAAAGTTTGTGTTCACTGTTCAAAACAATTTGAAAGGATGAATGCCACAACTCACTGGGCAGTGGGGTGACAAAGCTCGGCGCCAAATCCAAAAGGGCTTTGTTGTTCTTGTTGTATTCCTTCAATACACTTGAGGTGGATGGTGGGCGATATTTACCACAATACCTTTCACACAACACATATCTCCATACAGGCAGGTGGGTGTGGGGGAGAGTCGAACGTCACTTGGCATGGGTCTTTTGGTGAGCTTGATGGTCTCGTTGGTTAGATATTTGGCGCTCATAGAGCGCGTGGTGAGAGGCATTTTTGATCTGTGTGAGAGAGAGAGAGAGAGAGAGAGAGAGAGAGACTTCGAATGATGCAATCGTTGTTCTGTCAGTGTGTTACCTAAAATTCTCTCGTGCAATACCTGTACGTTAGTTTGTTTGGATATCGAACATTCGCGAATGAACTCAAAGTTTCGAACGGTGCGAAGAAAATTCGGGAAGGATCGAGATTGTGTCGTCTGCTGGAAATTGTCAGTTCTCAGCCAATGGGAGTCAGGCAAGCGCGCTGCATCGCTGAAAATATCAACCAATGATATTACAACGGATATCTCCGCAGTCATAAAACGCTATTTTTAGTGCTCCAGAACCATCTACTAGCATCGCACATCGTCGGAAAAGTTCTAGAAAAGAGCAAGCAACGGGCTTTAAATGTCGGTCCTGGGCTTGCATTGGCAGTTACCAGAAAACACCACAGATCAGAAGTGATCGCGCGAAACGTCAGGAGAGAACAGAAGCGCCTCTACTGAGAGCGACTCTACAAACAGATACGAAGTGAATTTGACTCGACTGAACTTTCCTTTCTTCCCCGAAGTCAACGAACGAGTTTTCGTCTAGAAAGACAAGGATCAGTTTGCTCTGCTCTTGTACATTGCATCTGATTTGCTATCACACAGCCAGGTGGACTGTTTGTCAGAATTATACCTGACTACAGAACAAAGCAGCTTAGTTGGTGACAAACAAACTATGGCTCCCCATAACCGCCAAGGTCCAGCGATCGGCATTGACCTGGGCACCACGTATTCCTGCGTGGGGGGGTGTTCCGCAACGGCCAGGTGGAGATCATTGCCAACGACCAGGGGCAGAGAACCACACCCAGTTACGTGGCCTTCACGGACACAGAACGCATGGTGGGGGATGCTGCCAAAAACCAGGCCTCCTCCCTGAACCCTCAAAACACCGTGTTCGACGCCAAGCGACTCATCGGCCGCCGCTTCACTGACAGCAGCGTGCAGAAGGACATGAAGCACTGGCCCTTCAAGGTGGTCAACGACAGCAGCAGCAAACCCAAGGTGCAGGTGGAGTACAAAGGGGAGCAGAAGACCCTGGCCCCTGAAGAGGTCAGCTCCATGGTGCTGGCCAAGATGAAGGAGACGGCGGAGGCTTACCTGGGTCAGCAGGTGACCGATGCAGTCATCACTGTGCCGGCTTACTTCAATGACGCTCAGCGACAGGCCACCAAAAAGACGCGGAGTCATTGCAGGCCTCAACGTGCTGAGGATCATCAATGAGCCCACAGCTGCAGCCTGGCCTATGGTCTGGACAAGAACGTGCACAAAGACAGTGACAAGAACATCCTCATCTTTGACCTGGGTGGAGGGACATTTGATGTGTCCATCTTGACCATTTCTGAAGGGTCTCTTTTCGAGGTCAAGGCCACGGCAGGTGACACACATCTTGGAGGTGAGGACTTTGATGACCGCATCGTGCAGCACTTCGCCCAGGAGTTCCAGCGTAAACACAAGAAGGACATCAGCAAGAACGCCAGAGCTCTGAGACGACTTCGTACAGCATGTGAACGTGCCAAGAGGACCCTGTCCAGCAGTGCAGAGGCCAGTGTGGAGATTGACTCTCTGTATGAAGGCATCGACTTCTACACCCGCATCACCAGAGCCAGGTTCGAGGAGCTGTGTGCAGACCTGTTCCGCAGCACTCTGCAGCCGCCCGTGGAACAGGCCTGAGGGATGCCAAGATGGACAAGCGGCAGATCCATGAGGGTGGTGCTGGTGGGAGGGTCCACCCGAATCCCCCGCATCCAGAAGATGCTGCAGGAGTTCATGGGCGGGAAGGAGCTGAACAAGTCCATCCACCCTGATGAGGCTGTGGCCTATGGGGCAGCGGTGCAAGCTGCAGTACTGAGTGGTGACCAGAGTGAAGTCATCAAGGACGTCCCTTCTGGTGGACGTCGCTCCTCCTTTGTCTCTGGGCATCGAGACTGCCGGCGGGGTCATGACAAAACTGGTGGAACGCAACACCACCATCCCCACCAAGACCTCACAAATCTTCACCACTTACGCCGACAAACCAGCCCGCCGTCACCATCCAGGTGTACGAAGGAGAACGTGCCATGACCAAAGACAACAACCTGCTGGGCAGGTTTGAGCTGACCGGCATTCCTCCAGCTCCACGCGGCATTCCACAGATCGAAGTCTCCTTCGACATCGACGCCAACGGCATCATGAAGGTGACAGCCCAGGACAAGAGCACAGGCAAGTCCTCTAATGTCACCATCAAGAACGACAAGGATCGGCTCAGCAAGGAGGACATTGACCGCATGGTCGGTGAAGCGGAGAGTTTCAAAGAAGCGGACGAGAGGCAGCGGCAGCGTGTGGAGTCCCGCAACAAGCTGGAGTCCTACGTGTTCTCTGTGCGACAGGCTTTGAATGATGCCGGGGACAAGCTGAGCACGGAGGACAAGGACTCAGCCAGCAAGGCCTGTGAAGACACCCTGACCTGGCTGGACAGCAACTCCCTGGCCGACAAGGACGAGTACGACCACAAGCTGCAGGAGCTGCAGAAACTCTGTTCGCCCCTCATGGCCAAGGTCCCACTCCACGGGAGGCAACTCCGCCTCCTCAGACTCCCAGGGAGGTAGCAACGGTTGTGGCCCGACAATTGAGGAAGTCGACTGAAATTGTGATCGTAAGGTCGCTGAAGTGACAATGAGAAACTTGAGATGGCCGATGGTGAACGTAACTTTCTGTGCATTTTCTCGCTGTACAGACAGTATATCCATGTTGAGTTGTAGAGTTTGTTAGGTGGATCTGCTCTATACCTCATGTACACTATATACTATTCTGAACACCGAGACAGTTTATCCATGATAAACGAACTGTTGGCTAAGATGTCTAAGTTGGCTGCTAAGATTATGTTCTACTTTTTATTTCAGTCAGCCTTTGTGTTAATCATTCTGTAAATTAAAACAAAAAATTGATATGCTGTAAGAAATGCCGCATGTGCTTTCACTCCTTGTCCCCAACGTCCTGATACGGAAAATAAATGAAACAGAACATGAAATGAGACTGAATGTTTTCTTTCCGTGCGTGAGCCTTTTACTCTGTCTGTTATGTTTCGTGTGTATGCGAGCGTGTGTCGTACTGCTGTGCTTCTCTCTCTGTTTCTCTCTGTCTCTGTTTCTGTCTGTCTGTCTGTCTGTCTGTCTGTCTGTCTCTCTCTCTCTCTCTCTCTCTCTCTCTCTCTCTCTCTCTCTCTCTCTCTCTCTCTCTCTCTGTGCCTGCCTGTGTCTCTCTCTGTCTCTGTCTGTCTCACTGTCTTTATGCTGAGTGCATCAACATGTGCGTGTGTGTAAAAGTCAGTGAAGCTGGCAAGAAAAAGCGCAAATTGTTTTAGTAAATACGAATTATAAATAAAAGCTACAAATGCTAGGAAAAGAACGAAAAGAAGAAGAAAAGAACGAAAAAAGAAGAAGAAAAGAACGAACGAAAGAAGAAGAAAAGAAGAAGAAAATATAGTGAGAAGTGAAAAGGAAAAAAAGCCATGAAAAAAAAAAAAAAAAAAGCCATCGAAGAGAAGGATGTCATGCATTCAAAAAAAAAAAAAAAAAAAAAAAAAAAGGACAGAGTAAAACAGGGGGTGGGGTGGGATGAAGGGGCCGCGTAGCCTGCATTCAACAGAGGAGGCACGCACACACACACACACACACACACACACACACACACACACACATGCACACACACACACACTCTCTCTCTCTCTCTCTCTCTCTCTCTCTCTCTCTCTCTCTCTCTCTCTCTCTCTCTCTCTCTCTCTCTCTCACATGCGTGCGCGTGCACATGCGTGCGCGTGCATGCGAGCACACACACACACACACACACACACACACACACACACACACACACACACACACACACACACACACACACCATTTTACAGATCAGATATTAAACAGTTGATGACAAAGAAGCTAGATAATTAATAAAACTGCCTCTCGGTGAGTGGGTTAGACATTCAGAACTTTCAAAACACACACACACGCGCGCGCGCGCGCGCGCTCGCACACACACACACACACACACACACACATTTTGGAAATTAGATATCAACCAGCTGATGACTCAAGAGCTAGACAATTAATCAACATCCCTCAGAGAGATCAAATTGTCTCTTATTTAGTGGGTTAGACATTCAAAGCTTTGTTTTGTAACATCCAGATTAAACACAAAGAGAACAACGTCGTTAAACATTAATTTATCGCGGCCACAAAAAAGATAAATAAATAAATAGAATAAAATGAAACAAATAAAAGCCCAAGTTAACAAGTTTAGTAGCTGTCGCTTAGTGGCTAACATCACGTTTCCCACCGCACACTGGAAGGCAGTTCGTTCGATTCTCATCCGAGCCGTTTATTTATATGATTTCTATTCTTACCCCAACTGATTCCTGCGGTTTGCTATGGGCTGAAATAAGAAGACTGCAACCAAGTGACATTCACTTCAAGGATGCATATCTGAGAGTATTGCTCACATCACTTGACCAACATTTGCAGATGTCTGTATCTCTCGCATAATAATGCATCGTCGATCTCACCTACCTGACATATGAACACAAAACATGCACAGGTGCGCTCTCACGGAAAATCCCCACCCCATCCGACCTCCTCCCTGTCTTAAATCCATCTCCCCCCTTCATGCAAGTGCAAACACGTATGCTATTTCTCTTTCTCTCAGATTCATGGATGTGAGAAATATGATCAGTTCTTACTATCCCAGTTATAAAGAACTTGCTTTGTCTTGCCTACCTGTCCGTCTCAAACACACGCGCCCGCGCGCGCACGCACGCACACAGATACACATAGATATACTTCACATCAACACAGAGGGTAACTGAACACACACACACACACTTGCACATGCATGAACGAATGCATACAAGCGTCGTACACACACACACACACACACACACATACATACATACACGTGTGCATGCACGCGCGCGCGCGCGCGCGCGCACACACACACACACACACGTTTGGACGCGCGCGCGCGCGTGCACACATACATACATACACGTGCACACACACACACACACACACACACAGTAAACTGCGCTTCGTTGGCCAGTCTGATATAGCAGAATCAAGCCATGAAAAACACGTATACAATAATCCTTCAGTTCTTCCCTCCCAAACCTGCCTTTTTTCCCTCCTTGCCTGGAGAACGCCCAACCCAAACAATGCCGTGAAGAAGAGACCTCTTTCTTTGCTCCACGAAAATAGACACAAGGAAAGTGATTTGACTGAATATAACTCGTGTTATCGTATTTTGATGCTTATGAACGATATAGCGACTGTAGAGAGGTGTATTTTTAGAGACGGGGGTTTGTGTGTTTCTGCATCTGTTTTAGAGTGACTCGTTCTCTCTCACCCTCTCTCACTTGTGTGTGTAATGCGTTGATATTATTGATGCGTTGTTGCCGTTATTTCAAAACCCTAAACAGTAGGTAGAATGTTAATATTTTGAGAAAGAAATGGAATGATTCTTTCGTGCGCACTGCTGCAGTTGATGCATTGTTACGAGTTCATTAATAAAGCATAGTTGGAGGTAGTATACCAATAAACCTACCGACAAAGGCAAAAAGAAAAAAGAAAAAAATGTAAAGGCAAATCTCTCTCTCTTTCCTCTGATAATTAACATAACAATTGCTATGTATTTAAAACGTATTTTTTGTGTACGTTTGTTGTTTTTAGTGTTTCTCCATTTTTAAATTCATCTGTGCGTAAATGTTGATGGAGAAACAAGTCATCAACATTTTTTATGTGCTTTTGAAGATATGCACGTTTATCGAAAGTCTTTTAAGTTTTAGTTGCCGGTTGTGCTCAGTTGCAAGCCTGGCTTAGTCCTTGACCAGGGAAAGTGCTGGATGAAAAAAAAAAAGAGGAGAATTTGCCTCTTTGTTGCCCATAGATATCAAAATCATCATCATCATCATCATCATGTATTTGCCTCTTTGTTGTCTGTCGATATGAAAATTATCATCATCATTGTCGTCGTCATTGTCATCATCATCATCATCATCTCTCTCTCTCTCTCTTGATTATGCATGATTAAGATAGAATTCAGCATCTACATACTGTCATGGAATGTTTTGTTGCAGTCATGGTAAAATTTAGTTCTAACTGTATAAAATGGATTTCTTTCTTGTTGCACTCATGTGAATAGGCTGATGGCCTCACATTAAAGTCACGAGTCTCTCTCTCTCTCTCTCTCTCTCAATGAACAACCATCTGTGTAGGCCAGAAACAGTTTTAGCAGGTCTGATACCCTATATTGCATTTGCAAAGGAAACTTACCTTTTTTCTCCAAAAAATTCCTTTAGTTTTAGCTGGTCTTTCTCTCTCCATGAGACAGAGACAGAGACAGGGAGAGGGAGAGAGACACCTCCATACAGAATATAGCCCGGCATCAACCAAGCCAGAGAGATAGACACATGTAATATTGATCAGATTTTGTGTTATATGTGTGGCACTTTTTTTTTCCAAATGTATCATCACGCAGACTACATGTTGTTTCCTCTTTAAATGGATATTTCTTAAAATTAAAAAAAGTCCAAAATTTAAAAATGGACAAAAAAGAAACAAGGAATAAAAAACAAACCAAAGAAGAAAAGAAAAAAAAAAAAAAAAAAAGGAAATGTGGGTGGAAAACTTCAGCAACAAAAATAGTTGTTCTAAGAACAAGTAGGGTTCTAATCATTCTGGAGAATTCTTGAAAAGGGTGATATCCATCTGAAATATATGACTTACACATCATCAGAAAACTACACAGACTCTCTCTCTCTCACTCTCTCTCTCTCTTACACACACACACGCGCGCACACACACACAAAACCACAAACGCGCGCGCGCGCACACACACACACACACACACACACACGCGCACACACACACAAAACCACAAACGCGCGCGCGCACACACACACACACACACACACACACACACACACACAAGTCTGAAAGACAAATCAAAACGGTACATTTCTTTGACTTTATTTGGACTGAAATGATAAAGAATTGTCTTGTGTAAAAACAAATATAACCATAAACATCTATAAAAAACACATACTAATTATTTCTCTATGTATCTATAACGTAACCTGCAAGAGCAATGTCAGATTGACACAGATAGAGACAGGATGAAGAGGGAAAGAGAAGGGGGTGGGGATGGGGGAGGTGGGACGTGGAAAAGGGAGGGAGCCCTGGAGAAGCGAGAGAGAGCAGAAAAGCAGGTAGGGTGGAGGCCCTCTCATAAAGAAAGGCACAGGCATAAACTCTTCCACCCCACATCTCTCTCATATCCTGTTTTGGAGCTCTTTACATCTCATTTGCCAGTTCATTTCCCGAAGTAGGATTGTACAACAGTACAAAACACTAGTGTTCTTCCAGAGATGTCTCGGACTGGAACTACTCATGGAGAAACTGCCCAGAAAATAACACTCTCACCTACCAACACTGGGCCTCTTCAGGGCTACAAAACTTAGGGGGGAAAAGTTCACATCCTGATAAAAGGTCACATCCTGATAAAAGGTCACATCCTGGAAAAGCTTCAATCCTGAAAAACCAGGAAAAGCTAAACAAAGTCAATACCCAGTTCATGACATCGAAGCTGAACTATTGGCGTCCTTAAGGCGAGTAAGACTAGGCGGTACTGAGAGTGCCAGCCATTCCGCTTGATTCTTCAGTAACAATTTAAAACAAAATGTAGAAAACAAAACTTAAAAAAAATTAATTGTAATACAAACAACAACCACAGATACAAAAGGCCATCTAGGCAAACTAACACTATAGAGTGGTCAGCCAGTATCCATCTTGGATGGTGTGTACTATTTTTATGTCCTAGTCACTAGATAATAATTACAAAAAAAAAAAAAAAAAAATCAAAGCTGGCACAGCATAAACTGTGTCCCGTAAAGAAGAGTGTTTGAGTTTCTGACACAAACACTGGGCAATGGTACTCTACAGCAGAACATAGTACATGAGATGGTGAAAATCTGGACGAGAAGAAAAAGGGCCAAGTCAAAGAGACTGACAGACAAGAGGAAGTTACTTGCACAGAACTTCCGGTTGGCAGTCGGTGCCATTTGTACTGACCCCGACCCCGACCCCCTCTCCCCCCCCCACCCACCCACCCGCATCCCAACAGGAACAAGCTACAAGGAAACTGCTCTGGCAACATTTTGTCATAAAGTAAAACCCCTTTGACAGATCTACACATACACTGCCCTGGCAACATTTTGTCTTTTAGACAAATCTAATCATAGAGAAACAGAGGAGCAATACACCCTACATTGGGAAGAGTAGCTCTTGGTTCACACAGAAAAATCCATTTAGACGAAAAGAAATCTTTTCATACAATTCACCATACGGTACAACAGAAAAATGAAAATCAAACTGCCGAGCTCAACAGCTGTGCCTTTCCAGATATTGACATGTCGGTGACAACTTCCATCCTTTGAACATGGTCATGTGAAATGTGCATTTTTCTTCATCCTGCCACAGCTGCAGCCTGCTGCATCAGTGCAACCTGTCAGTGAGGCATCATGACCCTTTACATGAAAAAAAAAAAAACAAAAAGGGTATTCAGCAGGTTTTGACCGTGACTCCAGTTTCCCCTCCACCTAGATAATAATAATCGATAATGCAGCGTCACTTGAAAGCTCTGACAGTGTAAACATTCAGCTCAAACAGATTGCCATCTTTGAATTTTTAAAAACAATATGTGTGCATAGTTTCCATGTTCAACATGATATAAATTCTAATAAGCAGTCTCATGTATAATATAAAGATGCACAGATCAGGAAAAAGAACCTTTACACGTAAAACGTTATTATCAGGTACGAAACAGATAAACGTACCTTTTTATCACTGTACTGGCGCTATACCAACAATACAAACAACATATTATTTCACACTGAAATGGACTAGAATAACAAATTATCCCTGGCACCAAAAATAACTGCGTCTGACAGGTCATACATGAAATCATTGAACATGAGCAATTTACAATCATCCTAGATACAAAATGGCATTTATTCAGACCAAAACCACAAATTCTTTATTGACTGCCCAGTAACATGATCAGACTATGCTAAATTGCCTTTTTTCTAATGTACAAAAACACACACACAAAACCCCCCAGAACAAATTGGGCATTTTTAAAATGTACATGAAATCAACATAGTTGTTGAAACAAATCGTAAATAAATGTTAGCAACCCGCCGAGAAAACATGGACAAACGAATCACAAGACAGAACATGACGCACTTCAACCTCACAGGTCTTCTTCAGGCAAGATACAAAACAATTAGGACAACAAAAATGAAACAGCTTATCTTGAATCACTACAGGGCTTCCCAAAATGGAGTAGGGCTGCCTTAATGGCGGGATAAAAAAACGGTCATACACACAAAACTCCACTCCCATTGTTGGGCAGATGGGATTAATCCTTGCCTGTCTATACATGGAGTGTCCGCCGGAGGAGTATCAGCCTGTGTGTGCAGAAGAAGAAGAGAAGAAGAATCGCTACAGGCGTTGAGTGAAAACGCCTATCTTGCGCTGAAGTGATTAAAGATAAGTGATTGCTCGTTCATTTTCGATGTCCTAATTGTTTTGTATTTTGCCTGAGAAGACCTAAGAGGTCGAAGCACATTTGTGTTTTGTCTTGTGATTTGTTTGTCCGCATTTTTTTTTTTTGCAGTTCGTTAACACTTATTTCAGATTTGTTTAGATATCCGCCTGCAGTCGTCTCACTTTGCAACTAGATCTAACATAGTGTTTGTTTTTCTTTTTTTTTTTTAACTGACAGTCACAGAGACGTTATACACAAAGTGCACAACTGTCACATCAAGAAATATTACCAGATGAGGAAAAGAAAAAAAAATGTAGTGAAAACAAAACAAAAAAGAATTACATTTGCATATTCAGAAACTAACATCCATTTTTTTTTTTAATACCAGTTCGAGACGAAATTCCCATTGTGTGTATCTGAAAGATAAAAGCTAAAAAAAAAAACGGGGGTGGGGGATGGGTGATGGTGACTGGACAGGTTTGAGAGAGGGGGGAGGTATGGGGGGATTGGGTGATGGGTGACTGGACAGGTTTGAAGAGAGGGGGAGGTATGGGGGTGGGTGATGGGTGACTGGGACAGGTTTTGAAGAGAGGGGGGAGGTAGGTGGGGGAGGAGAGGTGGCAGTGCCAATGAGGAAGGAAAAAAAAACAGGATGGAAATTACCACAACCAATGAGCTAACCCAACCAAAAGAATTCAGTGAATGAGAAAGTGGGGGGTAAATGTGTGTGTGTGTGTGTGTGTATGTGCGCGCGCGCACGTGCAAGTGTGAGAGAGAGACTGTGTGTGTGTGTGCATGTGTGTGTGTGTGTGTGTGTGTGTGTGTGTGTGTGTGTGTGTACACAACGCGCATGGAAGTGAGAGAGACGTGTCTGTGTTCACCAGTGTGTGGGTGTGGGTGTGCGCATGCAAGCATATGTACATGCCCTTGTGTGTGTGTGTGTGTGTGTGTGTGCATGTGTGTGTGTGTGTGTGTGTGTGTGTGTGTGTGCTTGCGTGTGAGTGTGTGTGTGCGCGCATGCGCGTATGTGTGTGTGTGTGTGTGTGTGTTCTTGCCAGCGTGTGTATTGAGTGTGTGTGAAGAGGGGTGGAGAGTAGGAGTAGGAGTTGGGGCCGGCAAGCAGCAGGACACTTAGAAAAAAAAAAAAAAGAAGAAAAAAAAAAGGTTTGGTCAGTGCCTAGTCGTTTCAAAACAGGGTCGACCTGTGATGCAACATTACTCAGAGGGCTGGCAGAATTATGCAGCAGGGTATACGGTGGGAAGGGCAAGTAAATAGAACTGGGATACCAAGACGGGTATGCAGAAAAATCGATATACAGTACACCTAACAACAAAGACAAAATGGAAAGAAAACCAGATTACGAACACAGTATATACAACAACGACCAGTGTCAGAAAAAAAAGGAAAGGGGGTACTGGCAATACTGAGCAGGAGGACTGATGGAGAGGGGAGGAGGAGAAAGGGTTGGGGGGGGGGGGGGGGGAGGGTGCTACAGGGTGGGGGAGGACAGATAGGATGTGGGGGGTGGGGGGGGGGGGGGTGGCTAGGTGGATGTTAAAAAAGGGGGGACAGCAAGGTGGATGCAAAAAGAAAAAAAAAAAACCCACACATGTATACACTTTTTTTTTTTTCTCATTGAAAAAAAAAAAAGAAGACAGAAATTGTACAGATAAAAGTACTTTTTAAGTACTTTCAGAGAGACAAGAATGTACATTCATCGCTCAAATCTTGAAGTGTGATCAAATTATCACAAGAGAATCAATCAGACATGTAAATAAATGTACACAAACCTAAGCCTACCATATGTATTCAAACTGAACTGTTTACACACACACACATATATATATATATATATATATATACATACACACATCATATCTAATTATGTTCCAGCTGGGTGAATAAGTAATCTGACAATTCACAAAACACAAAAGCATAAAGACATAAACACACACCCATCACCCTCTCATCACTTGAATCTATTCAGTCATCACTTGTGCAGGCTCATAAATCGCCACAATCCCTCACACACACTGAGCGCCTGTGGAAAACATCAAGACTTCAAGGATGGTTATTAAAAAAAAAAAAAAAAAAAAAAAAAAAAAAAAAAAAAGAACTCACAAACAATAGTGACCGCTATGATACAAAATGAAATGTTTAACCCTTTCCCTGCATTGTTGGCAGACAAATTATGTACATCCTTCAACTGAAACTGACTGATCTAACAACATCAGAGCAAGGCAGCGCCTTGAGGATTCATAACATGTAGTAGTAACCCTGTAATGCCTCGATGATCCAGCTAGGGGATGGGATGTGTATGACATGTAGTCCTATAAATTCATACTGACCGTCCTAGCCATTACCTGTAGTCCTATAAATTCATACTGACCATTCTAGCCATTATGTGTAGTCCTATACATTCACACTGACCATCCTAGCCGTTATCTGTAGCCCTATAAATTCGTGCTGACCGTCCTAGCCGTGATCTGAAGTCCTATAAATTCATACTGACTGTCCTAGCCGTTATCTGAAGTCCTATAAATTCATACTGACCATTCTAGCCATTATCTGTAGATCTATAAAATTCACACTGACTGTCCTAGCCATTATCTGTAGTCCTATAAATTAATACTGACTGTCCTAGCCATTATCTGTATAGTCCTATAAATTCACACTGACTGCCTATAAGCCATTATCTGTAGTCCTATAAATCGACACTGACCATCCTAGCCGTTATCTGTAGTCCTATAAATTGACATTGACTACCCTAGCCGTTATCTGTAGTCCTATAAATTGACATTGACTACCCTAGCCGTTATCTGTAGTCCTATAAATTGACACTGACCATCCTAGCCATTATCTGTAGTCTATAAATTCACACTGACTACCCTTGCTGTTATCTGTAGTTCTATATATTCACACAAACTGTCCTAGCCATTATCTGTAGTCCTATAAATTCACACTGACTGCCTATAAGCCATTATCTGTAGTCCTATAAATTCATGACTGTCCTAGCCATTATCTGTAGTCCTATATAAATTGACACTGACCATCGTAGCCATTATCTGTAGTCCTATAAATTGACATTGACTACCCTAGCCATTATCTGTAGTCCTATAAATTGACATTGACTACCCTAGCCATTATCTGTAGTCCTATAAATTGATGCCGACTACCCTAGCCATCATCTGTAGTCCTATAAATTGACACTGACCATCCTAGCCATTATCTGTAGTCATAGAAATTCACACTGACTGCCCTAGCCATTATTCAAGGACATATGACACTAGGTATAATGCACCTACGACATGCTAATCAAACTATGCTGCGAGGATGGATATTGTGTGTGTGTGTGTGTGTGTGTGTGTGTGTGTGTGTGTGTGTGTGTGTGCGTGCATGTAACTCTTGTTTTTTTTTTTTTTTTTTTTTTACTCCTGTATGCTGCATCTGGAATACAATACAATGCACCATTTCTCTGCCAGTGGGCAACTTCAAACTATAAGCTAAAAGTTGCCTCAACTCGTAGCTCTTGGTGAACAGCTGGTGCTGGGGCAGTGACAGAATGAGCATGGGTGTAGCTGTGTAAGTGGTTAGGACGGAGATGGGGGAAGGGCAAGGTGCAGGGGTAGGGTGTCACTGAAAGTCATTACTTTTCGTCTAGTGCAAACAGACACTAGTAAAATGGAGAATTTGAAGATGCGACTTAGTTTTCATCTAAAATAATTACGAGTTAGACCGTTTGCATAGATAAAGAGTACAAGTGAGTACTGAGAACATTACACATTCGCTAAATAATACATGAATGTTGCTGCTTAAATATTCATTTTAAAGACTTTTCTTTCTAAATGGACCATTCTTAACTCGGCATAACATGTACTTATTGTTGGATGTGGAAAAAAAAAAAAATCATAGCTAGAAAGCAGAGTTAATTTGGGTTCAATGTGACCCAGTTCTGGAGATAAGACATCGAAAAATGGCACATTTTTTGTTTTCTTTCCTTACTATGAACCATAATTTCTGTGAGACACAGCAGTCATGGCACCAACCATTTTTGTGAACTGTTCATTTTCCAATTAAGACAAACATTGTTTTAGTCTTCCTTCAGTATTCATTTCTAGAACTGTGATTTGTACTCAGAATAAAACTTAAAAAAAAAGAAAGGCATCTGCTTACATTTTTAATTACCGTTAACACACAATGCAATCTACAGAGTTCACATTCAACTAGAAGCATTCGTTTGGGGCTTAATCTGTCTTTTGTACATGTATATTCATGCTAGAAAAAAATACCCATGGTGGAAACACTGAAAACTGAGGCATTTTTTCATTTTCCAGACTTACCAGTTCTTGAAGCCTGACAATAGTCAAAACCTGTCGCATGGGCGACAACTTTGACCATAAATCATGTGCAGGAGTTGGCCTTCACACACACCTGAGACTGAGAACCCCAAATGACTTGACTGTGTTTAATGCGCTCCAGAATACATGACAACTCGGTCAGATTTGAACAAAAAAAACAACAACAAAATCATCATCCTGTAACCCAAAACACATAAAAATGAAATTTTTCTGGCAATTGTTCTCAATCTGGTGATAAAACCCGGGTAAAATTGGAAAAGGAAACTATCGTTATTGTTCCTAGCCAAACTCTGGCGACTTTGTCCACCTGAGCTGCTCATGAGTCGGACCTATACAGGCAAAAAAAAAATGCAGTCATCTAGCTGGCACAGCTCTATGACACTGCTCCATGAACTGATTTGAAAAACGGGCAGTGACTAGATCATACTTAACGTCTAAACGAGTGCAGCTTGCAACATCTGCTTCAAACATGAGTACATGCTACACATAACAAAAAGGGTGAAAAAAAAACCAAACAAACCCAGCAACAAAGGAGACAGGTAACTGTATAACAGGGCAATCCACTTTTGTACAGAAAATCTTGACATGAAGTAGAAAAAAAAGATATGAAGAATCTTTTGGCAGAATATCCACCACACTGATGGCCGGAGGTCAAAGGTAATGGACGGATGAATAGGTATGAAGATTTCAGGAGACTCTCACCACCACACAAGATGCTGTGAAAACAAGACTTCCATGACTGCCCAAATGTTTCGCTTGATGGACACACTTCCCCGAGGATTCATCAAATTAATCTCTTCTTCAGCACCGTACACAAATATATACACACACACAAATCACAATAATAAGATAAATGTGACTGTTAAATGTATAACCTTAGATATACACTTGTAAATAAGTGAACTTCTCACTGAAGCTGAAAAACAATTAGAGGTCAATGTAAAAAAAAAAGAAAATTGTCAAAGAGTATTTACAATGCGCAAAGCCCAAAGTATTCAGAGTATTCTGTCGAGTCTTTTTTCATATTCATAATATTTTGTTCTAAAGATCAGTAAGAAAGGGTAGCGAAGAAGGAAAAAAAAAAAAAAAGAATCATGCAAAATGTTTAAAATCTGAACAGAAGAATGATTCTCTTGGTGTTATCGCCCAAAAGTCCGGCATCCTTTTTCTGTGTTATTTGACTACATATTGGAGGTCTTTCACTGATTAGAGACTATCTGACCACTTGGGTAGCCACATTCTGTCAATGGGGATTTTGATGTCCAGTCACTAACAACCTTTAATTAATATAATACCGTGGAAGGTGTACAAGTATATCTTCACGACTAGGCATGCACATATATCGGCACATCTATTCTCGCATCTGTGAGTACACATACATTGACGCATGTGGAGTGAATGTAACTGAGTGAGTGTAACTGCGTGTGTATGACAAGCACATGTTGTCCTCGTTGTTTTTCTTTACTCTCTTTCTTTCCTTCTGTGTGTGTGTGTGTGTGTGTGACAAGTGTATGACAAGCGTTGTCGTCATTGTTTTTTTTTTTCTCTCTTTCATTCCTGTGTGTGTGTGTGTGTGTGTGTGTATTCGTGCGTGCGTGTGTGTGTGTGTGTGTCTGTGTATGTGTGTGCATATGTGTGTGTGTGTGTGTGTGTGTGTGTGTGTGTGTGTGTGTTGTTGTTCTTTGTTTTGTTTTCGTTTTTTTGCAAGGCGCAGAGGAGGCACCAAGGCGTGTGCATGTCTGACCTCATTAGCAATAGTATCGCATCAATATGCCTGATCAAAAATAAACATATCAATTCGCCTGGAATTTTAAAGTTAGACCTGGTTTGTGATTGTCCTTGCAGTCAATCTGAGTGCACATGCACGTCATCATTAATTCTTCATTTATGTATCTCTCTTTCCTTTTCCCCCTCCCCTTTTAGGACAGAAACAAACAGAAAATAAAATCAATCCAGACCACACCAGCACCTGCTCTAAGGCAGCCTGTGAAATGGCTACACATAGCTATCATCATAAGTTACACACGTTCTGAACACATGATTATAATATGTCTGCACTATTTCACCAGTCCAACAAATATGTACATCACAAGTAATGCATACCAAAAAAACATCCTCTGGCCATGCCACTCGCATCACAGGTCATTCCTTGACGGCCTCACAATCATCATCCTTTTGCACCTGACCCAGCATGATCTGGAGTCTCTTCAAACAGCAGCAGTCACAAACAATCCATACCAAAATGACTTGTATGTTCAACATGTAATAGGTGTCTACAATAAACACGCAACATTCCTCTTTTTTTTTTTTCCTGATATATATTGTACAGACATTTCATCCAGAAGTTTCCTCCAGCTACTAAAATGTTGTAACACCAGCACTATGACTAATAAAACGTATAATCAACAGGTTTTCTTTTTAACCACCTGTCATGGTGCAATGGTTAGCACTGCAGGTTGCTAGCTGGAAGATTGCTGGTTCGAGTCCCATCAAAGCCATGTGTGTGTCTACAGGCCTTTTCGGTTCCCATCCAGGCTTCATGAGTGTGTTTTCAGGCTAACGAGGGAAGACTGACACCACACAGTCGGAATTTTGTTCTCTGATACATGGATCTTTGAGAGGGATTCCGAAATTCCAGGCCAAAACTGCAGATGTCTCTGTATCTCTCAAGCCTGGAGGACACTGGAATATATCATGAAAGGCAGCACAGAGTACAATCCTGTTATGGAAATCCCTCGTCCGTATTATCCATACCGTTCAGCCCTGATATGGCCCCCTCTGTGGTCGGCTGGGCTATAAGCAACATTACCTATCCATACCGTTACTGATCATCATTAATAATAAAAAAAAAAAATCCAAGTCAGAAGCCCTTCATTTCTGCTGCTCTCAGCAGCAACCTGATCTCTCTTTTCCTCTCTTGTCCATCTTCCTGGCATCAGCTGGTGGCTTAGCTGGCATCTTGCTGGCATCAGCTGGTGGCTCAGCAGGCATCTTGCTGGCATCAGCTGGTGGCTTAGCTGGCATCTTGCTGGCATCAGCTGGTGGCTCAGCAGGCATCTTGCTGGCATCAGCTGGTGGCTCAGCAGGCATCTTCCTGGCATCAGCTGGTGGCTTAGCTGGCATCTTGCTGGCATCAGCTGGTGGCTCAGCAGGCATCTTGCTGGGCATCAGCTGGTGGCTCAGCAGGCACCTTGCTGGCATCAGCTGGTGGCTCAGCAGGCATCTTGCTGGCATCAGCTGGTGGCTCAGCAGGCATCTTGCTGGCATCAGCTGGTGGCTCAGCAGGCACCTTGCTGGCATCAGCTGGTGGCTCAGCAGGCATCTTGCTGGCATCAGCTGGTGGCTCAGCAGGCATCTTGCTGGCATCAGCTGGTGGCTCAGCAGGCATCTTCCTGGCATCAGCTGGTGGCTCAGCAGGCACCTTGCTGGCATCAGCTGGTGGCTCAGCAGGCATCTTCCTGGCATCAGCTGGTGGCTCAGCAGGCATCTTCCTGGCATCAGCTGGTGGCTCAGCAGGCATCTTGCTGGCATCAGCTGGTGGCTCAGCAGGCATCTTCCTGGCATCAGCTGGTGGCTCAGCAGGCATCTTCCTGGCATCAGCTGGTGGCTCAGCAGGCATCTTGCTGGCATCAGCTGGTGGCTTAGCAGGCATCTTGCTGGCATCAGCTGGTGGCTCAGCAGGCACCTTGCTGGCATCAGCTGGTGGCTCAGCAGGCATCTTGCTGGCATCAGCTGGTGGCTCAGCAGGCATCTTCCTGGCATCAGCTGGTGGCTCAGCAGGCATCTTCCTGGCATCAGCTGGTGGCTCAGCAGGCATCTTCCTGGCATCAGCTGGTGGCTTAGCTGGCATCTTCCTGGCATCAGCTGGTGGCTTAGCAGGCATCTTCCTGGCATCAGCTGGTGGCTTAGCAGGCATCTTGCTGGCATCAGCTGGTGGCTCAGCAGGCATCTTCCTGGCATCAGCTGGTGGCTCAGCAGGCATCTTGCTGGCATCAGCTGGTGGCTCAGCAGGCATCTTCCTGGCATCAGCTGGTGGCTCAGCAGGCATCTTCCTGGCATCAGCTGGTGGCTTAGCTGGCATCTTCCTGGCATCAGCTGGTGGCTTAGCAGGCATCTTCCTGGCATCAGCTGGTGGCTTAGCAGGCATCTTGCTGGCATCAGCTGGTGGCTCAGCAGGCATCTTCCTGGCATCAGCTGGTGGCTCAGCAGGCACCTTGCTGGCATCAGCTGGTGGCTCAGCAGGCATCTTCCTGGCATCAGCTGGTGGCTCAGCAGGCATCTTCCTGGCATCAGCTGGTGGCTCAGCAGGCATCTTGCTGGCATCAGCTGGTGGCTCAGCAGGCATCTTCCTGGCATCAGCTGGTGGCTCAGCAGGCATCTTCCTGGCATCAGCTGGTGGCTCAGCAGGCATCTTGCTGGCATCAGCTGGTGGCTTAGCAGGCATCTTGCTGGCATCAGCTGGTGGCTCAGCAGGCACCTTGCTGGCATCAGCTGGTGGCTCAGCAGGCATCTTGCTGGCATCAGCTGGTGGCTCAGCAGGCATCTTCCTGGCATCAGCTGGTGGCTCAGCAGGCATCTTCCTGGCATCAGCTGGTGGCTCAGCAGGCATCTTCCTGGCATCAGCTGGTGGCTTAGCTGGCATCTTCCTGGCATCAGCTGGTGGCTTAGCAGGCATCTTCCTGGCATCAGCTGGTGGCTTAGCAGGCATCTTGCTGGCATCAGCTGGTGGCTCAGCAGGCATCTTCCTGGCATCAGCTGGTGGCTCAGCAGGCATCTTGCTGGCATCAGCTGGTGGCTTAGCAGGCTCTTGCTGGCATCAGCTGGTGGCTCAGCAGGCATCTTGCTGGCATCAGCTGGTGGCTTAGCAGGCATCTTGCTGGCATCAGCTGGTGGCTCAGCAGGCATCTTCCTGGCATCAGCTGGTGGCTCAGCAGGCATCTTCCTGGCATCAGCTGGTGGCTCAGCAGGCATCTTCCTGGCATCAGCTGGTGGCTCAGCAGGCATCTTGCTGGCATCAGCTGGTGGCTCAGCAGGCATCTTGCTGGCATCAGCTGGTGGCTTAGCAGGCATCTTCCTGGCATCAGCTGGTGGCTCAGCAGGCATCTTCCTGGCATCAGCTGGTGGCTCAGCAGGCATCTTCCTGGCATCAGCTGGTGGCTCAGCAGGCATCTTCCTGGCATCAGCTGGTGGCTCAGCAGGCATCTTGCTGGCATCAGCTGGTGGCTCAGCAGGCATCTTCCTGGCATCAGCTGGTGGCTCAGCAGGCATCTTCCTGGCATCAGCTGGTGGCTCAGCAGGCATCTTCCTGGCATCAGCTGGTGGCTCAGCAGGCATCTTCCTGGCATCAGCTGGTGGCTCAGCAGGCATCTTGCTGGCATCAGCTGGTGGCTCAGCAGGCATCTTCCTGGCATCAGCTGGTGGCTCAGCAGGCATCTTCCTGGCATCAGCTGGTGGCTCAGCAGGCATCTTGCTGGCATCAGCTGGTGGCTTAGCAGGCATCTTCCTGGCATCAGCTGGTGGCTCAGCAGGCATCTTCCTGGCATCAGCTGGTGGCTCAGCAGGCATCTCTGCTGGCATCAGCTGGTGGCTCAGCAGGCATCTTCCTGGCATCAGCTGGTGGCTCAGCAGGCATCTTCCTGGCATCAGCTGGTGGCTCAGCAGGCATCTTCCTGGCATCAGCTGGTGGCTTAGCAGGCATCTTGCTGGCATCAGCTGGTGGCTCAGCAGGCATCTTGCTGGCATCAGCTGGTGGCTTAGCTGGCATCTTGCTGGCATCAGCTGGTGGCTCAGCAGGCATCTTGCTGGCATCAGCTGGTGGCTTAGCAGGCATCTTGCTGGCATCAGCTGGTGGCTTAGCTGGCATCTTGCTGGCATCAGCTGGTGGCTTAGCTGGCATCTTGCTGGCATCAGCTGGTGGCTCAGCAGGCATCTTGCTGGCATCAGCTGGTGGCTCAGCAGGCATCTTGCTGGCATCAGCTGGTGGCTTAGCTGGCATCTTGCTGGCATCAGCTGGTGGCTCAGCAGGCATCTTGCTGGCATCAGCTGGTGGCTTAGCTGGCATCTTGCTGGCATCAGCTGGTGGCTCAGCAGGCATCTTGCTGGCATCAGCTGGTGGCTTAGCAGGCATCTTGCTGGCATCAGCTGGTGGCTTAGCTGGCATCTTGCTGGCATCAGCTGGTGGCTCAGCAGGCATCTTGCTGGCATCAGCTGGTGGCTTAGCAGGCATCAGCTGGTGGCTCAGCAGGCATCTTGCTGGCATCAGCTGGTGGCTCAGCAGGCATCTTGCTGGCATTAGCTGGTGGCTTAGCAGGCAGTGTCATGAGAGAGTGCTGGCCCAGAACAAGTACAATGGCTCACCCCACCTTAGTTACACCACAGAAGCCTGTTGTCTCCTCAGGTGAGCAGCCTCTTAACAACTGACTTTTGACTGTACAGCCACTGTCAACACCATAGCTCACTCCAGCTGTGGTGAAGTAAGGCAAGGTAATGTTGCTTACAGCCCTACCGACTGCAAAGGGCCACATCAGGGCTGTCACCATGTTCAAATCAACTCACAAGTAAAAAAAAACAAACTAAAAAAAAAACCTTCACACATCTTTTTAAAAATACATCTTCTAAAATCATACCAGAAACTTCGTTAAAAATCTTTCTTGGCTGAGGATTTGAATGGGAAAGCTTGAAATCATGAAGAGAAGGTAAGATAAATGGTCAAATCACTCTAATTTTGTGTGTGTGTGTGTGTGTGTGTGTGTGTGTGTGTTTTGTCTCCAATCAGCTGATAAGTAAAAAAAACAAAAAAAAAAAACAATGTTATGAAAATCAATAAACCTGAAATAGGAGACAGCAGAACTGCTCCTTGCATTGAGTATATTTCATACATTAAAAAGACTCCTACTTGCAAAAATGTGAGTTTAGAGGCATATCAAAACAAACATTTTAGAATAAAGTCACAGTTTCTAGTCACTTGACCAGTTCCAAAAACCAAAAACAAAAAAGTCTGGCACAATATGTAGGATTCTAGAGCTGTGGGAGATTCTAGCCCAGCAGCTTGACGTGGCTGAATGTAACAGAGCATGTCCACAGCCATGACCAGATAGAGATTTGCGCCTCACTGTGGGAGATTCTAGCCCAGCAGCTTGACGTGCTGAATGTCACAGAGCATGTCCACAGCCATGACCAGATAGAGATCTGCACCTCATGCACCTTACCACCTGCAGCATTGCTCTCAAAAACCTCAACAGTGAAGATAAAAAAAAAAAAACCAAAAAAACAACCAACCACTAGGCTTCCTGTTGTTAAGAAATGAATGGGTCTGCATCTCTATATCCGTAAGTAAAAATCTGGAAGTGAGGTACGGATTCATCACCCTGCCCTCTCCTCCCCCCCCCCCCCCCTCTCACCCACCCTCCCTGCCCCTGTCTCAACCCAAAAACAAGGGGGGGGGGGGGGGGGGAGAGAGAAAGTCCTTACATTAATCTAGCTCATCAGATGTAAAACATTGTTCTCCAACTGCTAACACGCTTTGTACACAATAAAAACATTGGGGGATTAAAAAAAAAAAGACAGTTGTTTGTGCATGAAACTTCCCTCCACCCCCTGTTCAGATTTCAACATGATAATGAAAGCGTCATGAGTTTCCCTCCGGTGTATCCAACCTCCTTTAGTTTGAATGGTGGGAACCCTGAGATATATAAAATGTTGGATGACATCTCCCTTCACACGCAGCAAGACACTGCCTGCTGGTCACTGTGATGGTCACCAACTTCCTGCCAGAGGATTCCAGTCTACAAGGCCGTTTATGTTCGTTTCAGCAGTAACTGCAAACTCAGAACATACTGTCCATGGTTTAACGAAGGCAAGTCTTCTAATCCATTCTTGAAACAAGCTTACAGCATCCTCACAACCTCAAAAAAAACAACCAAACCAAACCAAACCAAACCTAGAACTGACAAAAAAAAAAAAGACTCCCAGAAAAGAAAGTGTTTTCTTAGAAATTCAATAAATTTGCCAACCTGTTCATTGCACTTCTATGCCATACAACAATCCATTTATAGCACCATATGCATAAGAAGTCTTCAATACCCTGACAACTATAAATATCAATAAAACGATCAAGACTAGCACGTTGTAACTTGGTTTCAGTCCACATATCAATCTGAAAACGTCACCTTAAATCAAACCCCCACCACATCAAATGTCCACAATCATTAACCACAAATGGTCACCGACAACACTATCTTCATGATTTCAAATTTCATGTCTGTCATCCATCCAAACACACTGGACAAAACAAATTCTTTCCACAGTGACGACACACACATACAGGCCTGATCAATGTACAAGACACACCACCAATGTACAGTGTCCACTCCCCCAACTTCCCCACTGTGGTTATGCATTGTAGCAAATGCTGTAGTGGCTGTGTAGACTGCTCAGAGAGGCCCACTCGGCCTGCACTTCAGGGTCCTTGTGCAACTCGTCAATCTCCTCTGGCTGCACGCGCCGCCGCTCCGACCTCAAGGAGTGTCCTGATCGGTTGGATTTGTTGCTCTTGGTGGACTTGGCAGACTTGGTGCTGTTTCTCCCGCATGGACTGGCGCTGAAGGAGGTTGTGGGAAACGCGGTGGAGGTTTTTTCTGCGATGAGGAGGCGGCTCCAGAAGCCAGCCATGGGTGGCGAATGGCTTTGGAGGCCGAGAGGCGTTCAGTGGGGTCTACCACCAAGGTCTTGTCGATGAAGTCTTTGGCCAGATTGGTCACATCTTTCCAGTGCTGCCAAAAATACAAACATAAAACAATTAGAAAAATACATGCAACGAGGGCTAGAAAGCGGTGAGGGATGGGGGTGGGGGGAAAGAGAGGAAGGAGAAGGGGAAATAATCAGAAATGTCATCACTGCAAGCAACTGCCTAGAATGCATATAAACAACACCAGCCATCAGTGCCCAGAGTCTGTGCTCTCCATGTTGATAAGGAAGACGATGGCGAAGGCTGGATCTTCACTTTGAAAAGTCAAGATGCCCTCTTTCAGACATGAGAACTCATGATGCTCTCTTTCAGACATGAGAACTCATGATGCTCTCTTTCAGACATGGGAACTCAAGATGCTCTCTTCCAGACTTGAGAAATCATGATGCTCTCTCTCTTTCAGCCATGAGAACTCTAGATGCTCTCTCTCTCTTTCAGACATGAGAACTCATGATGCTCTCTTTCAGACATGAGAACTGTAGATGCTCTCTTTCAGACATGAGAACTCTAGATGCTCTCTTTCAGACATGAGAACTCAAGATGCTCTCTTTCAGGCATCAGAACTCTAGATGCTCTCTCTCTTTGACATGAGAACTCAAGATGCTCTCTTTCAGACATGAGAACTCAAAATGCTCTCTTCAGACATGAGAACTCAAGATGCTCTCTTTCAGACATGAAAACTCAAGATGCTCTCTTTCAGACATGAGGACTCAAGATGCTCTCTTTCAGACATGAGAACTCAAGATGCTCTCTCTCTCTCTCTCCCTCTCTCTCAGACATGAGAACTCTAGATGCTCTCTTTCAGACTCAAGATGCTCTCTCTCTCAGACATGAGAACTCTAGAGGCTCTCTTTCAGATATGAGAACTAAAGATGCTCTCTTTCAGACAAGAGAACTCAAGGGCGCTCTCTTTCTGACATGAGAAGAAGTCAAGATGCTCTCTTTCAGACATGAGAACTCAAGGACGCCCTCTTTCAGACATGAGAAGTCAAGATGCTCTCTTTCAGACATGAGAACTCAATGATGCTCTCTTTCTGACATGAGATGTCAAAATGCTCTCTTTTCATACATGTATGAGAAATTAAGATGCTCTCTTTCAGACATGAGAACTCAAGATACTCTCTCTTTCAGACATGAGAACTCTAGATGCTCTCTTTTCAGACATGAGAAATTTAGATGCTCTCTTTTCAGACATGAGAAATTAAGATGCTCTCTTGCAGACATGAGAACTCAAGAAGCTTCTCTCTCTCAGACACTGTACAGTAAGGTTTGAGCAGATGCAATCAGTAATGGTTAAATGCATTGCCAGGTTTGTTAGGAAAATGATCAGTCTTTGAAGTCACAATGAGGTCAAAAGGGTCAAAGGAAGTCCTGACCTATTATGCAGAGCATCTGACTGTTTAGATGCTTTCAGGGTCAAATAAGAGGGAAACAACTGCAAAACTCACCACCACCAGTGGGCATTGAACAGGATGATCTCATGAGAGGGGATGGGGAGAGGAGGGTTGGAAAGGAGGGTGGGCAGGGCGGACAGGGAGGGTAGAGAGCTTGCACAGCCTGTCACCCTTGTGCCTTGACTGTTTCTTTTCCCCTTATTTCATCAATTTTGCGAATTCGAAAATCTTGCTTAATTCAATCTTCACCAAATGACATTATTGTCTCAACTGCATTAACTCTCTTCAGTTCTTTCCCTTGAATTTCGATCACTGGTGATCTACCGTTTTCTTCCTGGAATTATGGTATTTTAAAACAACATTTTTGTTATCTGAAGCAATATAATATATCGCCTAAAAAACCCGAAACAGACACATTCATCCAAAAAATATTATTACTTTTGAAATAATGTGCAGAATGTTACGAAAAAAAAAGAACAACCATCACACAAAATGCAAAATCCCAAAAACTGTTGAGAGTTGATCAAGATATTTGACAAGAATTAGTGTCTAAATCATTACAGGTAGTAACAATTCAATGCTTTCTGCCATTTTCCTGGTTGATACGGCCAGTTTAGTTAGAATCAACCTTGCAAGTTCTTTGGCAGCATGATCAAATGAACTGGGATGATGTCCATTCAAAAGCAAAAATCAATGCTGATTGGCTGTTACAACTTTAACTGACAGTTGAGACATACAATGCAATGCACATCCACTTGAAAAGTTTGTTATTTTGTGGAGCTCTGCAACCTCCAAATGGATTCAACACCGACAACTGATTCTCCACAATATCTGACATCAGCTGACTGACAGACAAAGCACCAGGGGTCGTTTCAATTTCTTGTGTTGCACTAATGGCACATCTCACCAACAATGTGTTGCGCTAATGGCACAGCATGCCAACAATGTGTTGCACTAATGGCACAGCATGCCAACAACGTGTTGCGCAAATGGCACAGCACACCAACAACGTGTGTTGCGCAAATGGCACAGCACACCAACAATGTGTTGCGCAAATGGCGCTCAATCAGCAGGTAACAGTTGAAGCATTCTGTTTCATGAAGAGAACTCTGAGTGAACCCCCCAGCTATACAATAAAGATGTAACCCCCATCCCCTAACCCCATCCCCATCCTGACCCCTTCCAGCACATAAAAGTCTGGGACATTTGAACATTTTCTGTCTTGTATTTTTCTTTTTCTTTTTTTAAAATTTTTTCTTAAGCAATTAGAAAGGATGTAACGTTTTGTGTCCAAAGGCACTTACTATTATTACCTCCCTGGCAGAAAATTAATTTGTCTTAACTCTCGAAATCTGATGATCTTATTTGTTCATGCAGAGAAAATTAAAGAAAAAAAAAATCATACATAGAAAGAAAGGGGGAAAAAAAAAAGGAAAAGGCCTATCTACCGACTTGTTTTCCCTCCCATGTTACCATAGAGACATTTGTTCATGCTCTTCTTGTTTGTTCATCTCGAATATGAAGTAGCACCAGCTTAGAAATATGAAGGTGGATAGAAGTTTAGGGTGTAGGTAGTGGAGGAGAAAGGGGAGTTTGGGTGTGTAGGTAGTGGAGGAGAGAGGAGTTTGGGGTGTAGGTAGTGGAGGAGAAAGGAGTTTGGGATGTTGGTCGTGGAGGAGAAAGGGGAGTTTGGGGTGTAGATAGTGGAGGAGAAAGGAGTTTGGGGGTGTAGGTAGTGGAGGAGAAAGAGGAGTTTGGGGTGTAGGTAGTGGAAGAGAAAGAGGAGTTTGGGGTGTAGATAGTGGAGGAGAAAAAGGAGTTTGGGATGTTGGTCGTGGAGGAGAAAGAGGAGTTTGGGGTGTAGATAGTGGAGGAGAAAAGGAGTTTGGGGTGTAGGTAGTGGAGGAGAGAAAGAGGAGTTTGGGGTGTAGGTAGTGGAGGAGAAAGAGGAGTTTGGGGTGTAGGTAGTGGAGGAGAAAGGGGAGTTTGGGGTGTAGGTAGTGGAGGAGAAGAGGAGTTTGGGATGTTGGTAGTGGAGGAGGAGTTTGGGGTGTAGGTAGCGGAGGAGAAGGAGTTTGGGGTGTAGGTAGTGGAGGAGAAAGAGGAGTTTGGGGTGTAGGTAGTGGAGGTGAAAGAGGAGTTTGGGGTGTAGGTAGTGGAGGGAGGTGAAAGAGGAGTTTGGGGTGTAGGTAATGGAGTGAAAGAGGAGTTTGGGGTGTAGGTAGTGGAAGGAAGTGAAAGAGGAGTTTGGGGTGTAGGTAGTGGAGGTGAAAGAGGAGTTTGGGGTGTAGGTAGTGGAGGTGAAAGAGGAGTTTGGGGTGTAGGGTAGTGGAGGAGAAAGAGGAGGAGTCTGGGGTGTGGTAGTGGAGGGAGGAGAAAAGAGGAGTTTGGGGGTATAGGTAGTGGAGGAGAAAGAGGAGTCTGGGGTGTGGTTGGTAGTGGAGGAGAAGAAGGAGTTTGGGGTGTAGGTAGTGGAGGAGAAGAAGGAGTTTGGGATGTTGGTAGTGGAGGTGAAAGAGGAGTTTGGGGTGTAGGTAGTGGAGGTAGAAAGAGGAGTTTGGGGTATAGGTAGTGGGAAGAGAAAAGAGGAGTTTGGGGTATAGGTAGTGGAGGTGTGAAAGAGGAGTTTGGGGTGTTGGTAGTGGAGGTAGAAGAGGAGTTTGGGGTGTAGGGTAGTGGAGGAGAAAGAGGAGTTTGGGGTGTAGGTAGTGGAAGAGAAAAGAGGAGTTTGGGGTGTAGGTAGTGGAGGAGAAAAGAGGAGTTTGGGATGTTGGTAGTGGAGGAGAAAGAGGAGTTTGGGGTGTAGGTAATGGAGGAGAAAAAGGTGTTTGGGATGTTGGTAGTGGAGGTAGAAAGAGGAGTTTGGGATGTTGGTAGTGGAGGAGAAGGAGGAGTTTGGGGTGTAGGTAATGGAGGAGAAAGAGGTGTTTGGGGTGTACATAGTGGAGGAGAAGAGAGGTTTGGGGTGTAGGTAATGGAGGAGAAAGAGGTGTTTGGGGTGTAGGTAATGGAGGAGAAAGAGGTGTTTTGGGGTGTACATAGTGGAGGAGAAAGAGGAGTTTGGAGCGTAGGTAATGGAAGAGAAAGAGGGCAAAGGATGGGGTCGGAGGGCTAGGGTGGGGGGGTGGGGGGGGGGGTTTCCAGGAGAAAGCAGCCAGAGGGGTAAGGGGAGGAGCAGGGGTGAGGGTTGAAAGCACAGGAAATCATCAGTCCTCCTGACTTTCCCAACAACTATACGGCAGTACGGCTACAGCTAAAGATAGCGGAAGGATTTGAATATGCACAAGAAAAGGTGGGAAAACACAGAGAGAGAGAGAGAGACAGAGAGAGAGAGAGAGTGACAAAGAGAGAGAGACAGAGAAAGACAGAGAGACAGAACAGAGAGACAGAGAGAGACTGATAATCTTGACTCCCAAGTTTCAGTCTGAAATAGAAAAACAAGACGCTTTTCTTCATCTGGCCCTTCTCCCTTCAAGGATTAGGGATACTAACACACAAAGAGAGAGAGAGAGAGAGAGAGGAGAGAGAGAGAGAGAGAAATTCTGAAAGAGAGAATCGGGGGGGGGGGGGGGGGGGGGGGGGGGGGGGGCAGGGAGCTTGGAGAATAGATGAAAGGTCTCCAAAGATGCATCATTCCACAGTTTACAATGTGCTCCAGACAAAGAAAAAGGGTTTTGTCTATCTAGTTTCTTGGTTGTTTTGTTTTGTTTTTTTACAATTTATCAGTACATATTAAAAGTATTACAAGTGATGGATCTCATACTGCCTCAAAAGACTGGCATACAAAGTCCCTAATTAAAAAAAAGAGTTCAAAGGAAACCCTAATACAGTTTAAACAAATCAATCTTGGTGCCTTGACCTCCTGTGTTTCTACATTAAACAGAGGCCACCCACATCACTTGATCCATTACGCCTTGATTTAAGGCTGTGTCAGACCAGTTGACATAGGCTAGAACACCAAGACTACCTCAAAATGTTGTTATGCTCTGCAGAATTATGCGGAGATTGTCTTCAGTCATGACAAGCTCCTAGCGTAACAACATCATCGGTCTCCAAAATCCCTTGAAGTTGGAACGTGGCTACCCACGTGGCGGGGTAATCAAAAAAACAGTCACGTACGTAACTTTCTCATCCCCTAGGTAATGCATTTGCACCATAGTGTTCAAATACTTCGGCTGATCAGATGATCCCAAGCCTTTTAGCTAGGGTCACGACAACAACAACAACTTGATCCATTGTTCTCTTCCTCCAAAAGATTCTACCATCTATGCTTTCACCACTAACTGTTGATTGTCTGTCAGTCAGGAAGATCACACAAAAGCTGCTGAACCAGTAGTAGCAGTAGTAAAATAGGGACTAGGTTAGGCTCTCACGAGCCTTTATATGTCCCATCTTCATCAGTATGACAAATGTATAGGTCTGCTTTACGCATGCAAATTTTCCAATACTAATCCACATCAAATTTCCTAATTAAGCAATTTGGGTCTCTGTCTAGTAGATTCTTGAATTAATTAATATCTGGTGCATTTTTAGTAGTTACTGAAAGTGCATTCCAATGTTGAACAACTCTATTGCTAAATGTATATTTTCGAAGGTTAGTACGGCTATAATTAAAAAATAATTTGAAATAGAGTGCCTTGTTAATCGTGCAGTATTAATACTGATGAATTTATTAAAATCTAAATCATCTAAATTATTTACTATTTTATACACCTGAATAAGATCTCCTCTGAAACGTCTATATTTCAGAGATGGTAAATTTAAATATGACAGTCTTTCTGTATATTCCCAATCCTTTATTTAATGTATCGATCTAGTTGCCCTTTTTTTGTACTCTTTCTATAGTTTACAGTTTTAATGAAAGTTAGAGGAAAGGTGGGGAATATGACCCTTGGAGGAATCTCTTAAATTCTGGTCTGGTTCTGTGATGTGGATCTGGATCATACATTGGATCCAGGATCTGTTGGATCTCGTCATAGGTCAATCCTCTCTTGGAGTGCCCGCATTGTTGTTGGGATTGTTGTTGGTTTTTTTGTTGTTTTTGTTGTTTTTTTTTTGTTGTTGTTGGGGGGGGGGGGGGTGCATCTTTTCGTCAGTCATCTTCTGGATGGATCCATTATGTCAATTGACAAAGAAAAGGAAGAAGATGAGGTAAAGATGTACGAGAGGATGTATGTACATGTACATGATGTCAAGGGATGAGGAAAAGGCTTTCTTGATGCCTTCTAACACATTCACAATCTTAACTTGGTCCCTTGGTGCCAGATCAATAAATTCTGGTTACACATCCAAAATGGCGGTAAAGCACTGTTTCTTCTTTTCTTGAAACTGAAAGTACTTTACCCGCATGTTCATGCAAAAAAAACAAAAAAAAAACAAATCTAATTTACAGGTAAAGAGGACCCGAAAGTGACTGTCTTTGTCTTTGATGGCTTCACCTGTGTGTGCATTCTCATGTCTGTGTGAGCACAAACATGTATGTGTGCAGAGGTTCAGTTATATATCAACTTCAATTTCTTTTTTTTTTCTTTTTTTTTTTTTCTTTTCCTTCTCTGATCATCTTACAGTGAATCCAATAAAAAACAGTAGAGCCACAGAGTAGTGACAAAGTCATCTTTCCACTGAGAGTGACAGTCTTCAGTCACTATACTTTAATGGACCCTAGATTTGAACAGATTTTCATTCTAAATGCACACACAGATGCGCTATTAGTACTATAATGTAGTTGATACCTAAATGTGCACACACATGCGTAAGCACACACACACACACACACACACACACACACAACACACACACACACACACACACACCACACAACACACACACACACACACACACACAGTGCAGTCTTTTCAACAGGCCGAGAGTGTTGCTAGGTGTAAGTCACCCCAATTTTCCTCTGACTTCCCTCACCCCCTTTTCTCATCCTCCCACCCCCACCCCCCTCCGCCTCCCACCCTTACACCTGCACCCCTATCCCAAACCCTCCTCTCCCCTCCTTCCCATCTCTCCCTACCCATCCTCCTCCTCTACTCAACAACCCCCATCCCCCCTCCTCCTCTGCACTCTTCACCCAGACTACACAGCCAACAGGGCCAACAGGGCCTTCCCTCTGCATGCAGCAGCAGCAGCAGCAGCAGCAGCAAGCACCCTTCTTTGTGAACCACTATCATCACCTCAGCACCATAACCACCACATCCCTCACCACCACCACCACTCCTTTCCCATCACCCACCCAGTCACCATTATCCTCCCCTCCCTCCCCTCCTCCTAAGCTCCATCTCCCAGCCCCTAACACACCTCTCTCTGTGGTTGGTGGAGAACAGAGGAGAGAGATAAGAGCTGATAGGAGGGGAACAGGAAGGGGTTGAGGATGGTGGGGGAGGGGTGGGGGGGGGGGGGAATATTGGCAGACCTGCTCCAGGGCCGGAAGTTTCGCCTTCCTCTGCTACTGAAGTTCTTCACACCCTGCTTCATCACCTGCTTGACTGAGCTATTTCCCTCCCCCTCCCCTCCCTTCCTTCCTTCCTCTCACCCTCACTTCCTTTTCGCCCTGCAGTCTTCTCTAAATACAGTACAGTGAGAAAGAAGAAGCTGCCTGCTTCACAGATGGTTTTACTGAGCGCCCAAAAGTTCATCCTGTTTGTTCTTATTGATCAAGTCTTCTGTAATTTCATGGTTGATGGTCCTGGTGTAAAAAAAAACGTGATCCTTGTTTTCTAAACTTAAGGCAAAAAAATTGTTTTTCTTCGCAATAAAGATCGTTGTAATAAACGAGGCGATTCATCTTAAGTTATCAACAATTCATAACCTGTCTCACATGCCTGAAACGTCAAGTTTGGGAGAGGAGAGTTGCCAGGATTACACGGGCGGTGGTCTGAGGGATTCAAAAGCAGCAGCTTGAAAGTGTGGTTTCTTGCAGGGAAAAAAAAAAAAATCAAAGAACTAACATCTGGTCACAGCACTGGAATCACAAAAATATCATCAGTTCTAATACAGCACTGAAGACCCACCAGTTTCAACTACTTCATCCTCCAATTCCCTTGCCATATATATACATTCCTGTGTCAACACAGTATCTATTCTTATTCCCATCCCCTATCCACTCACACATACTCCTTTCTGGTAAACTTTTTTGGCTTTTTTTTTTTTTTTTCAGTTTGTTTAAGAATCGTTTCCATCTAAGAGCAAAGTCCAGATGGACGTTTAGCAAAACTGGACAAATATTTCACCCCCACCCCATCCTATCTCCTCCCAATCTGCTCCTGTAAAGGTAAATGGTATCAAATCTGGATATATGAAGATCATAAAGAGTTTCCAAAATAAAGGGAACGAAATTCTCAAAAACAATATTCAAAAGGTGAGATAGCTTATTGACTGATATTCAACAAAAAGAATAATGGTGCATTATGCTGGTTATGCATGATCTGGTTTCATACTTGTTGACATCTAGCCCACTTGTTCTAAACCTAAACTTATTTAGTTATTTTGAATGCATTTTAGCAATTTCTAAAAACCAATAACAGCAAACTAGGCAATGGCAAACACGTCAAAACAAAGCCAGTATCCTGGTCACAGCCATCGGTAAAAGAACTGTGGTATGAATGGAACAGTCCACTTTCCAACCACCAACATCCTGTCCAGCAAAAATGAAATCAGAACGCAGTACAGGTAGTTCATATTTTAGTCAGTGTTTTGTCATCTGAACTGGTAAAAATACTGCAATTATTGGTTGTGTGAACCCTGTAATACAAATAGTTATTGTGAACCCGTAATACAAATCCTGATTATGGCAATTGCCTCTCGATCAAGATCAAGTTGATCCTTTACAAAGACTTAGTACAAGAAGTATCCTTTCAAGTTAAGACTAGTTAAAGTATCCTTACAAGTTCCTAATAACAATAATAATAAATAATAAAAAAAAAAAAAAAAAAAAAAAAGAAGGTAAAACTACTTCCACTCCTCCAGAAGTTTGCCAGAATCTATGGCACCCTTCACAACATATATAACAGCACTTTTAGCAATACGACATAGGCGAGTTAAATAGCGCATAACTGAAAAGTTCGCAGCCTGTATGTCTGGGCTTGATTCTTACAGACTCATTTGATGAGTGTGCTGTTACAACCATAACTAGTGCACTTGCTAAGAAGCTCAACTTAAACCGAGGTGTCACTTCATCATCCGACTCTCATCAATCAGGGATCAATGCACTTGTCTGCATGGTCTTTAGGTTCCACTCCACTGGTCTGGTTCCTTCTTAATACCTCCCTGCTGTGTCTTTCTCTCTTTTTTTTTTTTTTTTTTTTTTCCACAACTGATTTCACTGCATTTATGACACAACACAAAAGCGTTCTGTATGGACTGCTATTGAATGCATTACTTCTTCCCTTGGTCAAGACCAAACCTGTGCACATTTAGCTTACCACATCTCAGTCATTTGCTGATCATCAGTTTGGAAGATTCAGTACACCGTAAAATCAAATGACAGTAATTATGTGTATGCTGGTTCACAAGATCACTAGATGGCATTACAGCAGAAGCAGAGATCTGTGAGAATGCAATGTGTGTCCGCAGTTTACTGACAGATCAAATGGAGCATCTTTCCTGATCAAAATGAAGTTCCTGCATAATTTTTGGTTGTCCTAGGTACAATAAGAGTAAAACAAAATCATCACTACTCCCACCTGAATGTCTGTTTGCCCTCCCTGAGTAAAGAGATGATGAATGAGAGTAACAACTGGCAGTGACAACAAATAAACAGGCATTTATAATTTAATGATGTCATGCTCTGCACACGCCTTATGATCACTTGAGAGGAAGATATATAAAGGAGCAGATCTACTGTTTCCACACTGATGAAGAACTAGTGCCCACATACTTTACGAAAACAGGTCTTGTCTCAGTCCTGAGAAAAAGAGCGAGTGGTGGAGGTGTGAACCTGAAAAGAAAGAGGTAGACTGTTCTGCATGAAAGCTACCCCCTCAGTCACTCTTTCACTGAAACAGTCAAATATGCCTGCCTAATGAATGGACCACAGGAGAGAGCATTTCGAATTTTCTATCAGAAGATTAAACTATCACAAGAAATCAGACCAGTAAGTGTTCCAAGCCCTATCAATAAGACCTCTCTCCCTTTTAGGACCAAAATCTGTCGCAACTTATAGTATGCATAATGAATCAGAGTTGGTTCATCAGGAACCAAGTTTCAATCAGTGACTTCCATTCAATAATGATTCAGCCTTTTTCACCACTTCTGTTTCTTCCACAAGTAAATCCGTCTCGAAATTGAGGAGTGAAGTTCTAATATCTCGGTATGATTTCCAGGAATGTAATAGAGAACTTTCTCTATAGTGTCAATCTGTTGAAAACAGTCACATGTTGCAATTCAGAGAACTGTCCCTGTCTAGATCAACTCTTAATTCCTTACTACATTTGATGGAAAGAAATACTGTTTCTATCGGATCACTTACCAAGGATAGTCAACACGGATCAGTTATCAAAGGTAGTCAACATCATCATCAGATCTGAGAGGTGTAAAAATTAGTCAATGATCATTTGTTTGAACAGCCCAAATACAGATCTCACAAAAGGGGGCTCAACATTAAAACTGCGCTTTTAGTTTAAACAACAGATCTGTTGATCCATGGATCCCAGAGTGCATTGTGGATAAGCTGCAACTAACCCGTAACTAGTGGAAATCTTCCAAAATTCATTTCTTTGATTTAAACATGATAAATCATATGCATGAACACAAAATCCACAGAGCAGGATCCAAATACCTGTGTGCATGTGTGTGTGTGTGTGTGTGTGTGAGAGAGAGAGAGAGAGAGAGAGAGAGAGAGAGAGAGAGAGAGAGAGAGAGAGAGAGAGTGTGTGTGTGTGTGTGTGTGTGTGTGTGTGTGTGCGTGCGTGCGCGCGTGCATGCGTGCATGTGCATGTTTCATGTGTGTGAGTGTGTGTGTCTGTGTGAGTGTGTGGTGTGTGTGTGTGTGCATGTGTGCGTGCATGCATGCATGCTTTCTCTCTGTAATTTGAAACCAGATACAAGTTCAAAGTTTTACAATCATATTTTGCCTAAGGCTTACAAGCTACAAAAAACTTAAATGTTGTTGTTATGAAAATCATTTTCAGACACTAACAAGCCTTAACATCATTCCTCTGTACAGGAATTAAATAACCCAAGGATAAAATGTGCCAGTCTTATATATATGACTTATTTATCCCCTAAATGGCTGGATAATAAAAAGAATTTTTTTTTACACAATTTCCTCATTCAATAAGATGAAATACATGACCTGGTTTATAGTTCTGCTTGTGCTCAGTTATGTTCCAGGACACTATAGAATGTCAAGATAGGAAATGCAAACAAATGACAAGACTGTTTCAAGGATAAACATCAGTGATTACATTTTATGACTATCTGGATATTCAGAGCTGATGAAACGCTGAAGTTCACAAAAGCATTAAAAAAAAGTGAAGTTTAAATGCATCCCTTTGTCTCAATGTCACACAACCGATTGGCTTTTCATGGCAAAAGCCATTCTGCACATGAGAGATCTCATCAGTTTGGTAGATGTAACGTAGATGAGCTTCTGACTTGGAGCAAGGACTGTGCTTAACACAGTTCCAACACAAGAGTTAAAAGTGTATCTGAGAGAACAGGGAAATGTTCTTTTCCATGTGGTAAACATTGTGCAGGCACACATGAATAGTATCAAATCCTTTATTTGATGCTATTTCATTCAAGTTAAAGCATTTTCTGAATTAGCAGAAAGAAACTTTCCAGGCCTATCCTTTTGTTTTTGGCCAAATAAAATGTAGGCTGAAGAAACTGTATAAAGTGTTTAAAAATATGTGAATGAAATTAACTCGTGTAAAATAAAAGTAACCTCAAGTGGCTCAGTATAGTGCAACCATTACCTCTCCAATGTAACTGTACTTGGCCTTGAGGATTATCCGGTATAACCGTGTCCTGTTGTCATCATCAAAAGGCATTGTTCCGCTCAACAGAATGTACGTGATCACACCTATGGCCCACAAATCCACCTGCACAGTGTAGGTCTTCCGGGCCAGGATCTCTGGAGCAATATACTCTGGTGTCCCACAAGTAGTTCTCATGATATTGTCTGGGCCACTCATCATGTGGCTCAGGCCAAAGTCTGTAATCATGATCTTTGAGTCATGGGCGGGGGTGGTAATACAGTAGTTTTCTGGTTTCAAGTCTCTGTGAGCTATGCCCAGCCCGTGAAGGTACTCCACTCCATCCAGCACCATCCTCACAACCCGGATAGCATCCCGTTCCGTGAAACTCCCCTTGGCTATGATGCGATCAAAAAGTTCCCCACCTGTAGCCAACTCCATCACCATGTAGACCTTTTCCTGGCATTCAAACACTTCCATGAGCTGGATAATATATTTGTGCTTCACCCTCCGCAGAACGTTCAATTCAGCCTCAAAAACTTCCTTCCCTTGAATTCGGTCAATCATTTTGATGGCATAGGGCTGTTTGGTCACTCGGTGCTCCACTCTCACGACGCGGCTGAAACTTCCTCGGCCAATGAGTGCTTTGATGTCATATTTCGTGGTGACTCGGGGATCGAATTTATCCCGATACTTTTTCACCTTTTTGCTGGCTCGTTGACCCAGCCCGGGATTCAGTTCGTCTGTCATGATTTTGCCTCCGTCGACATCTTCCGTTGTTTTGTACGAACGATCTCCGCCGAGTAGACCTACTTTTCCGCTTTTCGCATCCTTGCCGTAAACTGTTTGTACAAGGTGCGCATTTGGAGGTGGCTCTGGCACCAACTTGCTATTCACACAGCAGCCCATCGCGGCTTAAAATGATTGATTCTCTCCCTTTTCATTCCCACACCACAACAAATAACGGACGGAATCAGATCAGCCTGAAGCTAACACTCGTGTTTCACTCTTCCGTGATCAAGTGGCACACATTGATTCCCCCCATTTTGGTTCCTGACAGAGACCAACTTCTCTTCAAAATCAGGTCTGTTTATGCTTGTGCAGCAGAAAATAGTGCGGTATAAAATGCTTTAAACAAATCCTTATCTTTGATTTCTTTTTTTCCAATATTAGCACGAAAGGTAAAAAATACTTGTACGCTTTCTCGTTCTAAATCAAGTTTTCAAGTCTCTCCCAAGCGTTTGTTTTTTTTCCCATTTTCTGGCACCACGCGTACTAATCGACCACAGATTGTGACAAGCACTCCCTTGTGGTGCGGTCACTTCAGTCATGTGACTAGAATGACGTCACATACACATTCATGAACCAGAAAAAAGGGGGAGGAGAAAAGATGGTAGGGAAAAGTAATTTTCAACATTTGGATAGAAAAAAAAAAAAAAAAAAAGTAAAGAAAAGTGAGAGAGAAAAAAAAAAAGCCGAGGAATTCCGTTTGTTTCATATCGACTGTACATTCTTAAAAATTAACAAAGGTCTTCAAGATTCGTCTCAAAACTCAAGATGCAGATCCCAGTACACGTTCCGTTTATTAAGTTTCTGCTCCTCTCCCACCCCTTCCAGCCCCCCCCCCCCCCCCCCTCCCCCCCATTGACTGTCCATCCATAGAGAAAAAAATTAGCCTACAGGCCTGTCTGTAAGATCTGTTTGAAAACGTAAGACGCAGGCCCAACCCAACGCACGGATAGTCTTGGTTTCATTCATTGAGTCAGGACTAACAGGCATCCTAGCTACCGCTGGCCGGTTTATTGATTGAGGTTTGACGTCCACACTCACAAAACTGAAATGACGTGGCTGACGGGCTCTGAGTCTGGCGTGAGAAAAATCATATGAATCATGGTTCAGGTTCAGAAAAAAAAAAAACAGACCCAAAAACTCAATAAGCCTGTGTTGCAAAATGTGGCGTGGCGAATCGCAGGCTTTATTGTAATTAATAGCGAAACGCGCCAAGAAAACGTAAACAAACGAATCACAAGACAACACACGACGCGCTTCGACCTCTTAGGTCTTCTTGCGCCGAAGTGAATGAAGATAGGTGATTGCTCGTTCGTTTTCGTTGCCCTAAGTGTTTTGCATCTTGCCTGAAGAAGACCTAAGAGGTCGAAACGCGTCGTGTTTTGTCTTGTGATTCGTTTGTCTGCGTTTTCTTGGCGGTTCGCTATTAATCATGTTTCAAATTTGTTTTAATAGGCCTTGTCTGGAAGCTCTGCAATGGAGGTCGTGAATTTTAGAGCTCGCGTTCAACAAACATGACCCAGAATTTTCAGTGAGACTGAGCAGCTGATGTGCAGAGCCAAAGCATTTGTTGTTGTTGTTGCTGTCGTCGTCGTTGTCGTCGTCGTCGTCGTCGTACCCTGGCTAAAAGACTCCAGGAATCATCCAAACAGCAGAAGTACTTGAACACTATGGTACATATGCATCAGCTGGAGATGAGAACATTATGTGTGTGTGTGATCGTTTTTTTGATTGCCCCGCCACATGGGCAGCCACACTCCGACTCCGGGGGATTTGGGAGACTGATAATGTTATGCTAGGAGCTTGTCACAACTGAAGATAATCCCCGCATAACTATGCAGAGCATAACAACACTGTGATGTAGTCTTGGTATTCTAGCCTATGTCAATTGGTCTGACACAGCCTTAAGCCAAGGCGGGCCAAAGCAATTTAGCCCCGTCCGTCGGCTGAATGGTTCAGTCAGATAGAGAGAAAGAAATGCCAAAACATGGATATGGATATGCAGACAGCTGTGACTTATCAGATCTATTTGCATGACCCATAAACTGAGAAAAGATAACTCTTTTTGCAATGGAAGGCTGCCGGAATAGCTCAGTGGTAGAGCGCCGGACTCGTAATCTTGGGGTTGCAGGTTCGAATCTCCGCCGGGCCGTTTCGGTACAGGGGGATTTTTCCCTCGGAGTTAACATTGGTTCTGACTCCATTTCCCATACAGTCCTTCGAATGAGGCTATAAACCGAGGTTCCGTGTGTGAACGCACGCATATCATCTAGTACACACGTAAAATCCCATCACCAACTTTCGGAAGAGAAGGCCAGTTGCCGTTGGTATGGATGACACATTACACATAGAATGCACCTTCCCCGAAGTTGGAGAGTGGCTGCCTTAATGGCGGGATTAAAAAAAAAAAAAGGTCATACCCACAAAACTCCACTCCTTTTGTTGGGTAGGTGGGATTAAGCCTTTCCTTTCTATACAGGGGGTGTCCGCAGGAGTATCAGCCTGCGTACGCAGAAGAAGAAGAGAAGAAGAAGAAGCAATGGAAACTGGCAACTGGCACTATCCGTCCATTTTTTTAAACAGGTCTGTCGAGTGGAAAAAAAAGAAGAAAGAAGGAAAGGTCGTCAAGTTACTAAACAATATGAGAGACTGGGGCCCAGAGAAAGCCAGAGTTATCTGTGTCTGTCAGTGACATAGACTAAATCGTGGTGTGTGTTCGAATGGTGTAGATCTTTGTCACAGTCAGTATCTTCGTCAGTTGTTTCTCCATCTGTCCTCACAGTTTCATAATGTCGCTATGACTTTGTGTGTCTATATATTCCTATGTTTTTGTGGCTGAATTCTTCTTCTTCTACGTACGCAGGTTGATACTCCTGTGGACACTCCCTATACGGAAAGTATTAATCCCATCTACCCAACAAAGGAAGTGAAGTTTTGTGTATGACCGTTTTCATGCCGCCACCAAGGCAGCCATACTCCATCTTCGGGGGGGACAGTGCATGCTATGTGTAAAGTGTCAGCCATACCAACGGCCAAACTGGCCTTCTCTTCCGAAAGTTGGTGATGGGATTTTACGTGTGTGCAAGATGTTATGCGTGCGTTCACACACACGGAACCTCGGTTTATAGTCTCATTCGAAGGACCGTATGGGAAATAGAGTCAGAGCTAATGTTAACCCCGAGGGAAAAATCTCCCTGTACCGAAACGGCCCGGCGGAGATTCGAACCCGCCACCCTTGGATTACGAGTCCGGCGCTCTACCAACTGAGCTATTCCGGCCCCTGTGACTAAATGTTTGTGTTATTAAATCATTTGCATATGTATATATCCCTAAGTTCTTGCCGTTTCCTCATATCTGTTTCCTCGTGTGATTGTGTCTGAGTGTATGTCTTTGTTTTCCTTGTTGCAGTTCGCCAAACAGTAGTTTCTTTGGCAGCCGATGGTCTGGCATGCGAACTACATGATCTTCCCAGCGAAGCTGTGTGACTTCATTAGGATGGTGAAGATGATAGGCAGGCCAGCACAAGTGAGGACTTCAGTGTCCGGAATCTTATCTGGCTCTCACGGAGGCCAGAAGAAACGTTTCAAAGACAACCTCAAATCTTCCCTGAAGGCCTTCAACATCAGCCACACAACACGGGAGCAGACGACTGCCCAGGACAGAAACAGTCAGTTGTCCGCAAAGGTGCAGAAACCTGTAAAAGTAACAGAACTGCTGCAGCTGAGCAGCGCAGGATGATCAGGAAGACCAGCGCCAACAGATCTCCAGCTGCTGCCACCATCCCCTGTCCGTACTGTGATAGGTCTTTCCGGGCGCAGATCGGCCTGACCAGCCATCTACGCACTCACCCCCGATCCCAAGATGACTAGATGGTCTTGGTGGTCTCGACCGACAAAACATCACAGCAACAACAGTATGTCTTTGTGTCTCTGTTTCTCCCTCAGCATTAAGTCTCCATGATTGCCTTCTCTGTGTCTACGTAGTCCTCATTTCTTTGTGTCCGAACATGATGTCTGTGTCTCTGTATCCCGGCATGTCTTTCCGTACCCATATCTGTATGTCTCTGTGTCTGTCGCGGGCTTACATCCCGTCTTTGTGTCCGAATGTCTGTACGTCTGTGTATCCATACATGTGTATATATCTCTGTGTCCGTTGTATAATCCCGTCTTTTGTGTCCCAATGTCTGTACGTCTCTGCATCTACACATCGCTATTTCTGTGTGTTCAAATGTATGCAGATCTCTGTAAACTATCTTTATTGGCAAAATGAATGTCAGCAAGCACAAATATGGCGAAAGGTCAATATTGAAATATTAACGTTCTTTCTGAAAAGGAACTACTGCTCGGGGGTACGCTGGTACAAAACAGGAAGC
The DNA here is from genome assembly GCA_016801955.1 of Conus betulinus. Lineage (NCBI taxonomy): Eukaryota > Metazoa > Mollusca > Gastropoda > Neogastropoda > Conidae > Conus > Conus betulinus. Next base: position 403,875 of record JADBJO010001030.1, read on the forward strand.
TATGAGACGGGGGGGGGGGGGGGGGGGGGGGGGGGGGGGGAGAATGAATGCATGTTTACAATGTCCAAGAAGCGCTTGAAACGGTGAATAATGAAAACTTGGGGTGAAAAAAAAAAAAAAAAAAAAAAAAAAAAAAAAAAAAAAAAAAAAAAAAAAAAAAAAAAAAAAAAAAAAAAAAAAAAAAAAAAAAAAAAAGAAAAAAAACCCCCAGTAAATGGAAAAGATGACGACAGCTTCAACCAAGGTAGGGGACAAACACACACACTCACATACATATTATACGCACACGCACGAACATGCGCGCGCGTGCACACACACACACACACACACACACACACACACACACACACACACACACACACACAGCCCCCCTATCTCTATGCAGCCGCCCTATCTTTGTATGCCGTTTATATGTTTGTAGATCCCCCTTACTTTTGTGTTCCCATTGTTCTGTGATTTTCTGTGTCTATGTATCCTCAAGTTTCTGTGTCCCCATATCGGTATGTCTATGTGTCTATAATTTGTTTATATCCACATCTCTGTGTCAGAATGTCTATACTATGTCTCTGTATTGCACATCCCCATGTCTTTGCACACCTGTGTCTCTCTATATCTCTATGTCTATAAATACTCCCATCTTTGTGCCCGAATGTCTGTCTCAATATTGTGTCTGTTATCCCAGTATCTTTATGGTCGACTCTCTGTGCCTCTGTATATATACAAGTCTTCGTGTCGCAATGCCTGCATGTCTCTCTGTGTGTATACAATCATTTCAATCCAGATTCTTTAGCCTGCCGAAGTAGTCTCGTCCGTTGTAAACGGCAAGCGGCCACAGCTCATGATCTGGAATAGCCGTGATATCCACAGCATGGAAGCAGAGTTTACTGGAAGGGGTGGATGACTGAGAATGCGCAGCAGATCTTCCAGAACGGGAGAATCATCCAGAGACCATCAGGAAGAGCGACGTGAGACGGGTATTGTTTTCCACTCTGGTTTCTCAAAATACATGATTGTGATCGTGCTCACTATGCCATACAAAAGCATAGATCACATCTATAAGATTGAAACAGCTCCGGATTTCTGGTACGAAGAGGACCAGAAAGCTGAAGGCAACGACAGAGGTAGCTGGAAAGAGTTTCAGCTGGATCTGGCCGAGAAGGAACAAAAGTGAACTTTATAAGGCTTAAGTTTCCCAACTTGAAACAGGTTGCAACAGCGATGTGGGTGTAAGACATCCGTCCCCAAAAAGCATGCACTAAGACGTCCACCCATCCAAAAGTTGCAGGTTCGAATCCCATCAGCGCTAGGAAAAAAATGGGGGAAAAATTGGCAGCAGAAGAGCATCTAGAAGTCATGACCTCGATGCCAGAAGGTGTATAGTTGTTCACTGTGAGGTCCACGACAGATAAAATTCCAAGCTGTTTGTAGCACGAGTTATATAGATATTCAAAAAACGCGCGCGCGCGCGCGCGCGCGTGTGTATGTGTGTGTGTATGCACGCACGCGCATGTTCTTGCGTGTGCGCATAATGTGTGTGTGTGTGTGTGTGTGTGTGTGTGTGTGTGTGTGTGTGTGTGTGTGTGTGCACGCACGCGCATGTTCTTGCGTGTGCGCATAATGTGTGTGTGTGTGTGTTTGTCCCTGATTTTGGTTCAAGCTGTCGTCATAACGTTCTAGATCTTCCATATCATATTTAGATAACGAGATAACCGCTCATGAGTTAAATACAAATATAACATTGCGCGTTGCAATGGAGCTTTCACGCTTTTATGACGTGTTTATGTCCAGTCTCTATGAATCAGCCAAAAGAGAGTGTGGGCGTGGATACCTTTTAACAACCAAGCTCTTAGACTGTTGTAGAACATGGCTCTGTTCAATCACCCGAATTGGGCAGATCGTCTGGTCTGTGAACGGCAAGATGTCTCTCCATGTTTCAGGTCCATGGCTATCTGACCGATTTGTGTTTGTACATCTCCTGTGTCTCTCTCTTACCCCCTGGCTGTCTCCTCTGTGTCTCTGTAACTCCATGGTTGTAACTCTGCCTGTGCTTGTCTTTTTGCTCTTTGCTAGTCTCCCTTTGCCTAATATCCCGATGACTGTCTGCCATGAAGTCTTTCTGTGCGTGTGTATGCCTCTCTGGTTGCACAGCCCCCCCGGTTGAATGTTCCCTACGTTTATGAGTCTCTGTGGCCATTTGTATCCCTATGTTTATATATTCTGGTGGTTGAGAAAATATCCCATGGATGTATGTCTCCCTGCGTTTAAATGACCCCATGGTTGAGAATGTCCCATGGTTGTATGCATTCCTGCGTTCTTATATAATCCCAGCTTTAGCTTTCTGTGTCAATGTATTTCCTTGTTGTATGCCCTTCTGTGTCTATGTCCCCATGGCTGTATGTCCTGCTGCGTTTACATGCCTTCATGTGTGTATTTTCTCCCGTCTCTATCGTTACCCTGTACAAAGTACTGATTAAATATTCCACACCTTCTCAAAGACCTCCACAACACACTGCATCATTCTGTAAACTGGCATCGCTCTAGGGCCGCGGAGATTCCAGCACTGTTTGTGTTGGCAATGGTAGTCATCTTGGACACAGCAATGAGCAGTAGAAGTCCAGAAGACTTCGGAAATAGCTGTTGTATTGACAGTAGCAGTGGTCGCTTCATCTAGAATTAATTTCAAAACCGAAGAACTCGCAGATCCTGTCATTTCTCACTGTGGAATGAAACAGAAGCTGAGACAGTTACGTTCGTTGTAGCCAATAAAGCCATCCCGGGGACCGGAGCACAGCCTAGTGGTAGAGGGCCGGACTCGTAATCTTGGGGTTGGGTTCAAACCTTCGCCGGGCCATTTCGGTACAGGGGAATTTTTCCCTCAGAGTTAACATTGGTTTTGATTCCATTTCCCATACAGTCCTTCGAATGAGACTATAAACCGAGGTTCCGTGAGTGAACGCACGCATAACATCTTGCACACACGTAAAATCCTATCACCAACTTTCGGAAGAGAAGGCCAGTTTAGCCGTTGGTATGGATGACACGTTACACATAGCATGCACTTTCCGCGAAGTTGGAGTATGGCTGCCTCAATGGCGGGATAAAAAAAAAACGGTCGCACACACAAAACTCCACTCCCTTAGTTGGACAGATGGGACTAATTCACGCCTGTCTATACAGGGAGTGTCCGCATTAGTATCAGCCTGCATACGCAAAAAAAAAAAAAAAAAAAAAAGAAGCCATTCCAACAGTGACAGAAGCGTCAGGAGCCTTGGAGCATCGCGTGATGACTGCTTGAAAGAGACAAAGAGCGGGAAAGAAACCATCCATATGGCAAACAAACAAACAAACAAGCATGCAGGAAACAGACCAATGTGACCTTTTCGGCAAACACTAAATCTGGCATCTGTAGTCCATGCAGGTCAGGTTCCAAAACTGTTGCCCTCCACGATACAAGCACAGCCATATCAACGGAACAAAAAGAAAAACGTTAAAATGCCCCTGCGTTCCACCTGTTGCCACTGATGTTGCGCTTTGCTGTGGCCAAACAAAGCTGAAGCTGCCCCTAAAACCTGTCGTAGAGGAGTGCAAATGGGGATACACAAGATAATTAGCCAGATGTGCTCAAGGACACAGAATTTGTAACATCAATCCAACCTAAGCTAAAGACGGACTGGAAACCGAAATCTGTCCTTGAGGAATCTTTAAAAAAAAAAAAAAAAAAAAAAAAAAAAAAAGGTTCTGAGATCATTCCAACCAAAGCTGAAAACTGGCAGAAAATGGGAAGCTGGAGAGGCAGTGGACGTGGCAAAGGAAACCCTCACGGCCAAGGAAACTACAGGATGCACACAAACCACCAGGCAAGGACTGAACTCGCGAGAAGTGTGGTCAAAGGCAAAATGAAAAGCAATGAGAGACATGTTAATGCACGTGATGAAGGCAAAAGAAGAAGTGAGAAGAATGCAGAAGACAGTCCCATGAAGTCAGCAAGGACAACAGAAATACCTGGGAAAGTGCACTCCGAAGGATCACTTTAGCAAGAACAATATAGACTACAGGGGACAAAAAACACGCTCTAAAGTACAACAACTACCTGGGAAAACGCACTCTAAAAGAATCACTTTTGCCAGGACAATACACTACCTGGGAAAGCACGTTCTCCAAAGGATCACTTCAGCAAGGACAACAGACTACCTGGGAAAGCACACTCCAAAGTACCACTTCAGCAAGGACAACAGACTACCTGGGAAAGCACACTCCAAAGTACCACTTCAGCAAGGACAACAGACTACCTATGAAAGTGCACTCCAAAGTACCACTTCAGCAAGGACAACAGACTACCTATGAAAAGTGCACTCTAAAGGATCACTTTAGCCAGGACAATACACTACCTGGGAAAGCGCTCTCAAAGGATCACTTTGGAATGGAATGTGGCACAGGTCCCCTTGAAGGATCAGCTTCAACCTCAGATCACTGTGTTACCTAACAGTGCCCTTGAATGTAAACTTATAAAATGGGGGAAATCAGATGACTTGGTGTGTGTTACTGAACATGTGCTGACCTCATACAAAAACAGAGGTAACCAAATAGGGTATACATTGAAGTGCAACCACTTGCTCAAAGAGATCACATGAGCAACTGATGCTGCCAGAGGAAAACCCAAGCCACTAAAACCTCCAGCAACAACATTCTGCAATGACAGGTCTGGAACAACTGTGACAGCTGGAATATAGAAGCAGGGATTACTGGATTGGGTGGATGATCAGGAGTGCGCATCAAACACACACACACACACACACACAGAGAGGGAGGGAGGGGATAAATCAGCAGATCAGATTAAAAAACAACAAACCGGCTTGAGACTGGACACCATACTGTACTCAAGTTAATCAAATCACAAGATTCTGATTAAACTTACTGTGCTTTCCCAGGTAGGCTAAATTGTCCTTGCTTCCATATAGCACAGCGAGTTCTAGATTCTGATTGAACTCACTGTGTTATATGAAAGCAGACTACCTGGGAAAAGCATGTTGTGGAAGACAACTGCTAGCACCTTGGGAGAATCTCACTTCCAAGCTAAAAGTCTTTGCCATAGAGATTGAAACAGGAATTTTGTTGGCACACTCGCCGATGACAGCATGAAACCGATCAGAAATTGAAAAGCAGTGGCAGGAGAACAGTCGATACTTCTGGTTGGAGCTGGTCAGGAGGTATCAAAAGTGAACTTCAGGAGTCTTACATTTCCCAAATTACAAAAAGGTCCCAAAAAAGCTAAATAATCAAAGTTTCTGTCACAAAGCAACTTGACCTTGAGGTGCCCGACCTATCTGGTGGTGTAACTTCAAACCGGGCAGCAACGAAAGAAAAGGCAGCAGTAGCAGGGCATCTAAGAGTCATGACCTGGATGCGATCAACACCCAAAGTGTAAGGAGTTAAGGGCCAAACCACTTGTATGAAAAGTGCTTCTTGTTCCGCCGCCCAGCTCTCACGAGTTGCTTTCTACCTGATGTCTATCATGCCACCATGATCAGATGCTTCTCCGTCAACATGACACATTGAAGATTATCTATGGTAAGAAGCTGAAACTTCGTCCCCCCCCCCCCCCCCCCCCCCCAATCTCCATATTGTTGGTTGGTATTTTTTGCTTGTTTAAATATTTTTGTGTATGTCAGTCCATGCAATTCATCTGATTGTTAAATCCTTTCCCACTGGGAGGAGATGACCCTGGCGTTCATCTGTTGTTACACCTGCCAACTACACTGGGCTGGTGATGTTGGAGAATGTCCATTAGCACTCGCAATGGAGACTGGCCTTACACCCAAATTTGGGTCCTGCCAGTGCTTAAGTCCGTGTCATGGTGCATGAGTGGGAGAAGTGGAGAACGATGCTCAACACACTTTTACCCATTATCCCATGTTTGCTGTGTTGACGGAGACCTGCCTCAAGTCGTTCAGAGATGCACTTTTATGGGACTGTATACTTATTTCTCAAACACTGCATTGCTCAGCATTCAAAACACTTGCAGCTTTCCAGTTACTTTCTTTTTCTAGCTTTGCTGCCAGTCTTCTTATCTGAGTTCCTGTTCTTTGAGTTTAGAGATCTTGTATGTGTGTGTGTGTGTGTGTGTGTGTGTGTGTGTGTGTGTGTGTGTGTAGTGTATGTATGTGTGTGTGCAAGTATTCAATTTCACACAGGTTGTCGCATGATATATAACAGAAAAAAAAAGGCTTTGTTTGCTTGTAAGAAGCGATTTCCTGGCATAATGTACTGAATTCCATGATCTGTTTTAATGGTTATTTCGACACATTTTGCAACAGTAGTTTACAACATTACAAAAAAAAAAAAGCTTCTTTTCATCAAATATTAAGGTCAAAAAATGCATTTTGTGGATATCTGTCGGCTTCAAATTTAATGGCACCGTGATTTACACCTCAACAGTGTTAAGTATACACATACAAAAAATGTCAATAACCAAGTAGATGTTTACCATTAGAAGAGACCTCAGAATTTACTAAACATGAAAATTGAACTCAAAAAACATTTGGTATTGTTTCATATTGATCAATACACTACAGACTACAATGTGTTTCAAATAATATTTCAATATTTCACAAGAGAAAGAGTTCCACTACTCTTTTGTTTTTCATATCGTTTTAAATGTTGCTTTAGTTTAAACTTAAAGGTGGGGAAAAAAAAAAAGTATACAACACTCCAACTTTTCTGACTTCAATCCCAATGTTGCATTATAGACAGGGAATGGGTCTTTCATAATATTTCAGTTTTCCGACAGGACATCATACAATGTTCAATGGATGCTAGATGGAGAAGAACGCATGGTTGTGTGGAGGGAAGATGAAATGACAGTGCGGATGAACTCGGTCAGTAGATGTACACATGGAAAGAGTTGGATTTTAGCTGGATTAAAATTACAAATATCTTCACACCAAACATGCAACCGCCCATTCCCATCCAACCCACCCACTTATTCCCCCCCCCCCCACCCATTCACACACACATACACTCACTCAAGATAAGCTGAAATGGTTTTGTTCACTTCCTACTCCCCACAGACCTGCAGAGATTAAAAAAAAAAAAAAAAAAAAGGAAAAGACTTATTCAACTGCACTATAAACAGACTAGCTGTTTCTGTTAAATGATAGTGTGACCTTCTGAACTTTTTCTGAAAACTTTAACGAGCGATTTTTTTATTAATAATTTGTCATGAAAATTGCTAAGCACCACGTTGCATTGTGCACTGAAAATGCCATGTTTATATTCATTAGGTAAAAATGTGTGTCCATTTCATAATGTCTTTCAAGACCTGGTTTCAACATTATGAAACAAATTTTGGAGGCGATCCTCACTGAAAATACATTTTCCAAATGCTTGTAATTGGTAATTTAAGACCATGACCCTTGTGAAACAGCTTGTATAATTAACAGCATTATCTGCTTTACTATTTATTATTTGCCATTTTTAACAAAAAATGCCAGTTTTAATAAGAGAGAGACTGAGAGACAGACAGACAGACAGACAGAAAAAAGAGAAAGATGAACAGACATACTGATAGAGAACACTGTTCTTTGAGTAGTTTACAAATATTCATGGGAGCAAAAACAGGGAGAAAGAAAAACAGGCATTTCCATGCTCCAGACACATACACTCAAGTGCACAGCAGACAACAAACTTCTGTGATGATGTTTCCAAGCCTGTTCATAATGTACACATATAAATCAGAAACATGACTGCTGCACACTTGAATCAGATTCACAACTTAACTTATGCCATCCCTTCAAGAATACAATGAATATACTGATTCCTTCGAAGTGAACTGTCAACTGAAGTAAGGGAGGTCATCAATATTCAGCGAGAAGATCCCTCTCTCTCCATCTCACGCATGCGCGCATGCACACACACACCCTACACTCTCTCCCATCTACCTCCATTTCTGAAATGAGAAAGGACCAATTCTGATGATGAAAGAAAGCAAACAAGATGACATCTTTTGGGAAAAAAATAGCTTTGGAGGATCTAACACCATCCTCTAACACTGAGGTAATCCCTGGTTCTGTGCAGGTCACATTCCATGCAAAACTTGCAAACTTGGCACAAAGTGTAAGCAGCCCCATTCTCTGTCTCCCAGTGCACCTGACAGCAACTGACATCCATGCCTTGTCTGTTTCCCATAATGCCCGACAGCGGCCGCTAAACCCACTATCCGTTAGTTTCACTTTTGCTTTCACCCTACCCACAATGCAATAAATAAACCGTGTCTACCACTTCCGTAGACTTCCGTTTCTGGTCCCGCGTTTACTGCCGTGCAAAATTTGCTGTGTTAGTTTGCACTGAATTTTTTAAGTTGGACCCCCCAAAATCTGTTTTCGTCAGCAAGATGGCAGAAATGAGCGTCATGGAGTTTTGGAGAAGCGTCAGTGGTGATAGTGATGACGAAGATGAAGTTTTTTGAGGGTTTTCCCTTTGAAGAAATCAACAAGAGAGAAGAAAGTGATGTGACTTGGACTTGGTGGTGAATACCGATGACTTCAATGAAGTGAAAAACATGTACCTGTGCAGCGCAGCCAGCTGAGTGAACTTTGGGATTTTTTTTTTTTCCCCCCCCCATGTTGTGGCTGCTTAAATAACATTGTGCACACACTCCAGTAAAAATACCATCATTTCTGCTTATTATCCACAGTTTTTCAAGTAAAGGCGAGGTCTGTATTATTTTCTGTGATTTTTTAAAGCGAGAAGTGGGTGTTTTGTGCAGAGTTATTTCCCTTGCTCCAGGAAGCGTACACAAAGAGCAGACAAAGTCTATGTGGGAGGCATTGGGTTAAATGCACTTCATCTTTGATACACCAAAAAAAAAAAAAAAAAAAAAAAAAAAAAAAAAAGATGTTGACAAAGGGGACTTCAGGTGAAAAGAAGTTGGACGGAGATGATACAGTCACTTAAAACTGCATCCTTGCCAAGTTTTTGAAACTGTGCAAAATGTTGTGCAGAATGTGACCTGCACAAGGTACATGGATTATGCCGGTCATATCTACACATAGGGAAAAGACAAACTGTTGACTGAAGTCAAGTCTCACATGATCCACAAACGTTTCCGTTCTACTACAGCCCAGCTGATCACCAACTTCAGGGCTCACTTCAGGAATGAAAAAAAAAAAAAGAAAAAAAAAAAAAGAAAAAGCCTGTCCAACAAACAGAAAATAAAAAAAAAAAAGAAAAAAAAAACCCCCATCATGATCTAATGAATGAACAAACGATTTTTGGTCATGAATGTCAAGCAAGCATGGGGTGGGGGTGGGGGGTAAAAGTGCATCCCCCTTCGTGCCCATGAAAATGTCACGGCTAACAATCTGTTTTAGAGGCGCACACACTGTCCAGAATGATGAAGCCAACAAGTCTTTCCAATCATATGGTGAGATGATCCGTCTGGATCTCCACGCTCAGCTGAGTCTGCAGGTCACTGAGCTTCTTCTTGAGGATACTGAGGGCTGAGAAGATGATGTTCTCCGGCTTCAGCGACCCGCACGACTCGGCATTGTAGAAAAACTTGTTGGTTTGCTGTATGGGTCGTATGGAGCTTCATCTGAAAAAGAATGAAATATGAATTTATCAAAACTGTTTAAAATATAACAACAGTAACCAATGACATAGGGATGGAATAGAAGTGGAGGAGGGTGGGGGGGGGGGGGTGAGAAGGGGACACAGACAGTGTGACAGCATAAAACCATGAAATAACGATTCAATTACAACTGAAGACCAAACTCTTGATAATGAAAAAACAACATCAAAAAAGACACCAAACACCACATAAATATATTTGGATATAAACGTTTTTCCCTATTACAGTGAAAACTGGGTTCTTACAGGAGGGTTTTGTGACTAAATGTCAAGACTGTTAATAATGTAGTATCAATATGACCAACAGTACTTTCACCCATGTTCATGAAGGTGAAATTCTCAGAGGTTTTACACTCCATGCAGCTTGCTCAGAGAAAAAGCCATTTGTGGAAGGAGCCAACCCTTGCAGTCATTTCACACACAACTATCACTGAAAAAAAAAAAAAAATGACTGCTTTCACAATCTTCCCTGAGCACTGTCTTCAACTTTTACTTGAAAACGTAAGCGACACATCACATCTGCAATAAGTCAAGGGAAATAATCCAAGCAGCAATCAAGCAGTGCCATTTCATTTACGATCATGCTTTTTTTTGTCACCAAATGTTTACACACTCTTTCCTGCCACCCCTCCTCCTCTTCCCTCCCCCACCTCCCCCTTAACTTTTCTGAAAACTGAAGTTTCAATTTTCACTGACTTGATGGCTAGACTACTGTTGACAGCTTTTGAAGAGTCAAGGACTTTTCCAGAATATGTTTTGGTTTTTTGCTGTTTTTCAAGCACTTTTTCAGCCCTCGACAAGGCTCTTTCACTTTCCCTAGACTTTTCAAGGTTTCCACAACCTGTACAAATCTGGATAAGGTTTAAGGGGAGAGGTGGCACAAAAATTTTGACCATTTCTTTCAAAAATCATTTTTGGGGTTTGATGTGTTTTTGTGCTCAAGAAAGTCTGTTGAAACCATCTGTAGTGTTCATTTTGTCTCTTTTCCCATTTTTCTTAGTAAAAAAAAAGATTTTATCATAAGGAGGTGTGTGTGAAAATTGCTTAACTTCTTTATTTCTAAACGTCATTTTCTCAAAATCACTTTTTTCGACAACAGTTAATGTGCAAAGAACACAATATCTACGGATCCAGACAAGCTAGCTTGGTAATTTTTTTTTCTTTTGATCAGAAATGATTTCTGCATGCAATTACATTTCATTTATAAGTCAAAACAGCACTTATCATTTGCTATGTCTATTTGATAAATTCAAAAGCAATGAAACGTGAAGCCTGATGGCCACTACATGGAACAAAAATTATTGAAAAAAAAAGTAGTTTAGATATGTAAAAATCCTTTTGTATTTGCATTACTATCACTCAGCAAAACAAGGAAAGTTATGTTTCATGTGTCTAACATGTCTGCTATGATAGAAATACAGTTCTTGTTATGGACGTTTTTTTGTTAATTTGTCATCATTTTGCCCCCATTTGTGGCCCCCAAATCACACAAAAGCTTTGATATCACCCAAATATGTTTTTTCCCATGATTTTTTTTTTTTAACATAAACAATAGGAAAAAAGTCTTAAAAGAACAATGGTTTTATTTTCGAGCCACCTCTTGCCTTAAAGATACCATATAAATCAAACTCACACACACACACACACACACACACACACACACATTCACACACACTGATTTCTACTTTCATACTAATTCAGGGTGAATACATTACTTTAACCCTCTGCCTACCGCATGACTTTGTGATAATACAACTATGCGAATACCATGCCAAGAGAGGTAACTTTGCAACACATACACACTTGCCATAAAGAAACTCAATAAAAAAATTGTTTTTAACTTATCTACTCTATAACAGTAATGAAAAAAATTCAAAGACATCATTCCATCCAAAACAGCCATTTTTACTGGTACACGAGAAAAAAAAAAAATGAACATACCAACTCTACTTCAGTGTTCTCCGTGCTAAAACAATTTCCCCTAAATTCATTGTACCCACAGAATGTCATGGATTAGGAGCACAGAGTGATTTTTCCAAGTTTAAACAAAGTATTGAAACCTTCAGGAACAAAATAAAGTCATTCTGTATGGTCTGCACACTAAATAATCAACTTTTTTGTTGTGAAGGAAAAAAAACCCAAACTTCAACAATTTTGTTACACTGAAGGCATCACATACAAGAAGATTCGTCTTCTAACTACTGAGGGGAAAAAAAATAACAAGAACAGATTACGGAATACTGAACTTCAGACTGTGATGGAATTCAGCTAAAATGTGCTTTTGCACAAGTGCACTGAGCAATCCCCCCCCCCCCCTCTCCCCCCAACACACTGTGGTGATGATGTACCTCTTGTCTGTCTCCTATTTGCTTTTTGATAAAACAGCAGTTTTTTATTTCAGGCCAGAGTTTTACGTTCATCCTTTTCTGCTTGCTTTTGTGCAGCAAATAAATTTGTTTCTTGTTAAAGTCTGCCAAAATTCTTCTGAAATCAATGAAAAGGCTAAAGGTGACGCTCCCACAAGCAAATCATGGGGACACACCCACTGACTGACCCGGTTTCCTGGCTATCAAAAAAACAGGGAAACTTTTGGGGGGCTTCACTTCTTGTAGCCAACCACTCTAGTCAACAATTAAAGAATCTCTAGCAATTTTTTGTTTTTCGAATTTTCTTTTTGGGGGGGGGGGGCTGGGCCGAGCAGCAATGGGCTATCTGACATCATCATTATCATCAAAATCAGTCAACAGTCCATCTGTATTTCAAAACTAGGTCAAGATCGACATCCGAATCGTCTCGCTTCAAATCTTCTTCAAAAGTGTAACCCGCAAATACGCTCTCTTCATCAGTATCACTTCAGAAAATGAATTCCGCAAGTTGCAAAGTTACTTGATCCGCCATTTGAAAATTCACAGCAGTGAAAACTACTCCACCAAAACTCATGCAACAAAAAAACAGAATGGCGTCCAGAAACTTCCGTACGGAAGACTTTTCTGTCGCGACTGTGTTCTGGGATATCCGATGGTGAAAGTGAAAGTCGTTGACCTAGTATTCAGTGGTCAATCTTGGTCGATCTGGTATTCAGATAAAGAGGAAAACTTTAGGTCGATCTCAGTCGATTCGGTATGCATTGGGTTAAAAAAAAAAAAAAAAAAAAAGAGAGAGTACATAGAAAAATGTTCATGAAACAGTAGTTACAGAAAAAGCATGAAACAAGTGAACAAAACACTTACACTGATCGCCATCTGGATCCAGTTCCGAGTATTCACTTCTGGGCCTGAAACAATATGAAGACACAGTTGAGTCAACAAGACAGTGGTCAGAAAGACATTCAGGTGCTTACCGACACATTAAAAGTTAACAAAGCTTTAGAGTCTTCTTTTTAGCAACAGCTGAATATAGGTGAAAGAGACAGAGTTACAAATCATCAAACAAAACATAGCACAAACAATAAAGAAAGAGAAACACCCTGGAAACAAAAGCATGTAAGGGCATGAGGCTGGAGACAGGGCGGAGTGGGAAACGTGTGGAGAGGCTACAGGTGTTTTATCTGTACAAGTCTGTCTGTATAAACTCCCAGCACCCATCTAAGAAGAAAAAAAAAAAAAAAACAAAGAAGAAGAAACAACAGACATATGAGGTCTGGTTAGGATAGTGGCAGAAGAGGTGAAGCCAAATTCAATCCATCAACAGTTTTCATCCAGGGATTAAACAAAGAGTTTACTGAATAGAATCCTGTCATCCACTTTTTTTGAATACTTCAAAATCAGACACGTACTTTTATCTAATTTTCTTTTTCTCTTTAGCAGCTTTCCAGACTGAATACAGTGGTTGGTTGATGTTAAGTTTTCTCTATGCTGCCGACCTACCATTCTTCGGGTTTGGGGTACGTAGTGTGGCGCATAGAGTTGTCCGGGTCATACTCAAAGGCAACCCCAGCTGTAGGGTTCCACTTGGCGTGCTCCTTGGCAAAAAACCTTCCTGGCAAATGCTCGCACCTTCAGCTCTTGTCCTTTACGCAACTTGCAGATCAAAATATCTGGAGGGCAGGAAATAAGAGCAACATGACACACAGGTTCTCACCTGATCAAAAACCAGAATATTTCATGAAAAATGAAAGCTTCCTCAAAGCTGTGCAGGATCTTAGACTAAAATAAAAATCATTACATGTTTATCCACACAACAGCACTGCTCTATGAGGACAGCACTTTTCCCCTGAGTAGCGTTCAAGCTTTGTTCTGTCACAAAAGCTTTCATCTTGCCCATGCTGTGCTAAATATTCACTGATTCAGTCAATGAGCAATTTTTCATTTGGTAAACGATGTTCTGGCCACATAAAAAAAAGCTAAAATTCTGTCATAAAGAAAAGAAAAAAGACTTCCCACAACAATGGAACTAGTCAATAACCTTTAAAAACGATCGGATCTAACATGAAAGGGAGGTATTACTTGCAGGTAAACACAGAACATACAAAAAAACCAAACCACGTAAAGACAGAACATAACAAAAAGAAAAACCAAACACTCTAGAATGAAACCTGATATTCTTCAGTGGAAGTGGGGTTTTACTGAGGGTTTGAGTTTATCTGAAGAAGACAACAAAAGCCAAAGAAAAAACTGTAAACCTATCCCTAGAGACATCTGCTCCATCAGCCGAGCCCTAGTAAAAGCAACCCAACCCCATAACCAAACACATCTACTCTGACTATTAACATACCCACAGATATCAGACCATCAAAATATCTGCATTTCATACAATATTTACTAACAGCAGAGAAACAAATAAAAATATCAGTTACATGTTGGTACTTGCATTAAACAAAGCCACAATAAACCAACAAACACTCAGGAACTTAAAACTAACAGACCACCAGGAAAAAAAAAAGAAAATGCGTAAAAAATCCCAGCTGTACATTAGCACTCGAAATTCCTAACGTGTCTCAGCCCTTTTCCAATTTTGCCATTCATTAAAAAAAAAAAAATCTGATGTAAAAGTTTCAGAGAGAAAGAGTGTTGATGTGATTATAAGTGGGGAAAACAAAGATGAAAAAAAAAAGACAGAAAATGGAAGAAGAAAAAGGAATTAAAGACCGAAAATGGAAGAAGAAAAAAAATTAAAGCATGAAAAAAAAAAAGAAGATGGCTTATGGATTACATAGAGATCTTAAATTAATGTTGAACTAAAAAGAATGAAGTTTAAAAAACTTGGTCACTTACGAGTGATTTTAGAATTTTTACGTCATAAAAGCACGTTTGCCCTCCAACATACAGCACTGACTTTCATTTGAAGTCAAGTGATATTCAAGAGGTTAGCAAGGACACAATCTTATGCCTCAATTTTATTTCATTTTTTACTTTCATTTGAAGTCAAGTGATATTCAGAGGTTAGCAAGGACACAATCTTATGCCTCAATTTTATTTCATTTTTTTTCTTTATTTCTCTTATACAATAAATGAACCAACCTTCGGATTCTTCATATTCGCTCGCTTCTTGCTGTTTTCTGGATGTCACCTGTGTACACACAATATATAAATGTACACAATCCATTATCTGTCACCTGCTTACACTCATATACACATGCAAATCTGGTATCTGTCTCATGCACACACAAATAATATACACACACAATTCATAATCAGAGACTTGAACACACATTAATATATTCTAGTATACAATCCATATCTGTCATCTCCACACACACACACAATTCAATATGTCTCACTTACAGTACAGATACACACTCCAGTTCATACTGTTTACAGCCCCTTTCCACACAAATGTATTACACATACACAATCAAATACCTGTCATCTGCACAAGCAAGTGCACAAATCTAATATCTACAATTCGCTATCTGTTCAACCACCAGGAGTTTGGTATGTGGATCTGCATTAATTCCTGTTTTGTCTTAGTTATTCAGTTGGCATAAAATCCTGTTTCTGTACAGAAACTGCAATTAATATGATGGTGTGTCAATAGTAATACTGATTCAATATCATTTCATATCAGCCATGATATGTGTACAGAGATAGGAATTACAGGCTTTTCAATCCATTAGAAATAAACTTTTCAAAGCGTTGGTAACCATGTAATAACTGAATAAAGAAATGATCAACCACAACACAGCGACCTATATCGATGAATGACTAATCAAAAAAAAAAAAAGAGAAAAATCCGTAAACATTCAAAACATACAAAATACTTGTTTCTTCTGACGCTGAAACTAACATCTGGCCACAGACTGATTGTACACCCCAGTGAATGCTACTGACCGGAATGACTTTGGGTTGCTGGAGATCAGGTCCGCGCTGGTGACGTGCCGTGTCTGCTCGTCTGTGCACTTCACTTCCAGGGTGAACTCAACTGAACATTCTGGGCAAAACTCATCACACTGACAGTCCTGAAATCAATGGAGAAAAGATGACATCACGCAGAGTCTGTTTTCTTTCTGAATGTCTTACAAGTAATGACATGACACGGAATGGAAAAAGATCAGGTTGGTTTGCTTTTCAGGGCAAGAAATCTTAACGAAAAGGGAAGCAGAAAAAAAAGAACTTACAAACAAAAAAAAGAAAACATCTTGTTACTGGCTAAGTATTACATATTTCAAGTATCCATGGCTAATGCAATGCCAGGTACTCAAAATTTTCTTTGCATGCTGAAACAGAGATGTTCCAACCTTAGAGATCTGCACTCTTGGGTGGGTACAGCAGCACAGCACTATGAACAGTGGTTTTTGTATCAGGGGCCTGTTTTGTTGAACCTTTTGCTCGAGTCCTTTGGACGCTTGTGTGGCAGTGGTTTTTGGTCGCATGGTCTTCCTCGGGTGGATGGGAGAGCGGGTGCTGCTGCGTACAATACTGTGCGCGGTGGTTCTTGTTCCCTCATCTGCCTAGTGGGGGGGGGAGGGGGCGTGCGGCCAGTGCCGGAGGATTCAGATGGATGTAAATTGTCACTTCATCTGGAAGTCGGCTATTAGTGGCTTTTTTATATCTTCTCTTTTGAAATGCGTTTCATTTCACATGATTTAAATACTGGATTGCAACCACTCGCAAAAAAAAAAAAAAAAGATTTTATTTATTCATTTATTTTGTTTACTTTTTGTGTCTTCTGTTTTGACAGGGTTTCCCTCCTCTTCCTTGGTTAAGGAGGAGGTTTCAACTCTGAGGTGTTTTTTTTTTTTTTTTTTGTTTTTTTTTTGTCTTCTCAGTCTCTCCTTCTCTCAGCTCTTCTGTACTTTCACTTTCGTTTGCAGAAGAGAGGGAGATATGCGGGGAAGATAACACTGGAAAGAATTCAAACTATATATCTGACTGTCTTTCAGTCTCTGTCTGTCCTCTTATCTGTCGGTCTCTTTCTTGCTCTCTCTTATCCTTTATCCAATTTTTTGTTATACATATAATTGTGAGTGGATGCAAGTATAAGAATCTGCTGAAAAAACTCTGCAAAGCAATGAAGATGGAACATGTCAAGGTAATCAAAAACTTCTCCTGCATACCCATGTAAGTAATATCAGAAAAGTGTAATGAATGTGTGCATGTGGGGGAGAGAGAAAGAGAGAGAGAGAGAGGGGGGAGAGAAGAGAGAGAGAGAGTATATATGTCATGTATATTTCATGTATGTGCAAGATACCATGTACTACCAATATGTCAGCCCAGGTTTTCAGTTTTCATTGTCTGTTTGTTTATTTTTTTGTGTGTGTTTTTTTTTTTTTTTTTTCTTCTCTTTGTGTATTAAAAAAACCAAAAAAACCTTCTTATAATGCTCCTGAAAATGTACATTACAATATGATTGTAGTAATATTCATACTTGCAATCAAATGACAAAAGATTGTCATCTTTTTTTTTTTTTCCCCTTTTATTTATTCATATTCAATGTTGATATACAGGTTACAAATGAAAACATGATGGATGAAAGTTCAATGATCAGAAAGAAAAGATATTTCAAAATTATAATGTACTAATATTGAACGAAGAACTAATAAAAAGATTTAAAAACAAAATTCCTTTATATGCATGTATACCTTTTTTTTTTTTTACATGTTTGTTTCAGTGTTGCCCAATTGTTTTTTTTTTTTTTTTTTGTTTGTTTTTTTTTTGTTTTTACAGTGGACAAAAAGACAAAATCATTTAGTCTCAATGTCCATGACCCAGTGTCACATTCAGCTGTAAGTGATAATTCACTCATAAAGCTTCGCTGGAAAAAAACAAAAAACAAACAAAGAAAAATGGTGAAAATGCCCTTAAATGTAAACAAGTCAGTCAGTGTGTGACTTTCCAGCTGCTATTAGCACTGACTTGGGTCAAGGGTTTTTGTAGAACATGTGTGTTGTGGGGGTAAATAAGGTTAAACGGTGTAATGAAGATATTGCTTCTAACAGTGAAAAAAACAAACAAACAAACAAAAAAAACCCAAACAGCTCCACTTCCAAACGAAAAACCTTGGAGCTAGAAGAAAGATAATCATGGAAAGTCTCCTCTCCTCCGCTTATGTTCATCTGTGCACCTTCTCCCTTTTTTTCTGCAAACTCTTCCTCCTTTCTCCATGACCAACATCCAAATGGCCAACAGAAACTACACACATTTTGTTATTGGGCAGGGAAAAGGAGGGAGGGAGGTGAGGTGAGGTGAGGTGAGGTGTGTGTGTGTGTGTGTGTGTGTGTGTGTGTGTGTGTGTGTGTGGTGGACTGTTGGTTCATTTCTTGTGCTATCTCCTATCTTTCCTATCCTCATGGTGGCACTGCTCCCACAGCTCATGTTCTAGCTCCCTCATACACAAAACACACCCAGCACTGGTTTGGTGTGCAGTCCCTGTGCCAGCAGTGCACACAGAGCCATGGATGAATTTCAGGTCACCAAGAGAGAACCCACCAGAGAAAAACAGATCTTTGATGATGCCAGCGGTGCCTTTTCTGATCCCTCACATGCAGAACATCGCCTACTGAACCACTTTTAACAACAAGCATGGCTTGGTCAGAGAGCCAGTGCGAGTATCCCCACCCGGGCGATCACACCACATCCATCCAAGGACAGGTTCCACTGAATTTGCCCATGCTGAGTACCTTGGCCTGTGAAACCACCACTGTGCCGCAATGCCACAGGTTGAATTACACACATCATCCCACACATTATAATCCATCTCTCTTCTCCAGCTTCATGACAGAGCTTCGGCACTTTTGGACCAGAGTGCATCATCAAATCTTATCATCTATCAAATACACACACACACACAAAAACCTTAAGAAGTTTTAAAACCATCAGTAATACAGGACTCCCCTGAGAAAGGCAAACATCACTGGAATTTCAATGGTGTCCTGCACACAAGCTCCCCCTCTCCTGGAAATTCTGAAACTTAACTTTCAACACCGTGCAGCCTGACACCCATCTGAGCAAAGTGGCGCCACGACAACTTTTTGCTCCAACTAACACCAGGACCGTTTGTTCGCAGCACTTTTGTCAACCTCTCCCACTTTCGCAGCATTTTGATGACACATGACAGCAGAGTGGCATTATTTTGCTTTCAAATGTGTGGGGAAAATGGCGACTGCACACTCTTGTGAAGATGATTAGACGAGACTTTTGTGATGTTGTGTCATCTGCTAGCACACCCAAATCACAACCAGCACTCCCAAAGACTCCACGGTCACGTTTCCTTTTATCCTCCTTTTCCTTTTCTACTACAAAATACATAATTTTCTTCTTTTTTTGTGCAGTCTTTCAGTTTACATTTTGCTGATATCCATGATTTTGTGAAGTCCGAGCTCTGACACTGTCTGCCACATGGAATGAGACAGTGGCATTGGCAACACCGAAATACGGAGGCACAAGTAACACATACACCAAATATAATTTATGTACATGTGTGCCTTAATGTGAGAGAGTGTGTGTGCGTGTATATGTGTGAAATCCGTGGGTATGTGAGAGAGTGAGCATACGTTTAATGCATGAGTGTGCGTATAACTGTGCATATGTATACTTTGGAAAGTGTAAATTGTGAGAACGTGATGGAATGTGTAAATCCTTCAAAATTCCCCCGGCAGTTCCTTATCTACACTTACCCTGGAGTACTGCATTTTGTCCACACATTCATCGCTGGTGGTGAGAGGGATGAGACCAAGGCGGTGAGAAATGAATTCATCAAACAGCACTGAAGAGTTGGCTTCAATCTGTACCCAGTCATGGCTGTCAGGAAGATCACACACACACACACACACACACACACACACACACACACACACACACACACACACACACACACACACACACACACACACACAAACAAAACCAATGTTAATCTCATACCAAAATCACACTGAAAGCAATTTTTACACTTAAATTTGTGAGCCATTAAACTGAATCAGATGTAATGAATGTGACTACATGCAAAGTTCTGGATTCTTGAGAAGCAAGATTCCTTTCTTTAATGAAATATATCATCATTCATCATGACATTCAATTAAAAAAAAAAATGACAGACAAGATTCTATCCAGTCTTACAGTTACCATTTACAGTTACAGTGCTCCATGTCCTTAAATATGTGGAGAGATCATTCTGTCTGTAGGGAAAATGACACTCATTGACAGTAAAGGGTACGGATGTGGAGAACTCCAATATAGTCAAAAGTAGAACATGAAACAACAAAAACCTTATTTATATCAATCAACAGAAATGAAACAACACCAGAAAAGTTGAACTTCAAGAATCATATACAGTGAAGCATAGTCTGTAACTTTTGAACGGGTTAACAAGTGGGAGAAGAATGATCTCCAAGCTCACAAAGAATAGCATCCTTTGTGATGTTGAACAGACATCAATTTGATCAAACAAACAACCCCCCCCCCCCCCCCCCCCCCCCCCCCCCCCCCCCCCCCACACACACACACACACACATCTACAATTCGTTTTTATGATCACTGCCAAGAGAAAACGCTTGTTCTGTTACTCCTGATCTTAAATGCTGTACACTTTTTAGTAGTTTTACACTTTATGAGTTAAAACCAATATGCGTCCACATAGCTTTAACTGAAGTATCAACATGTTATTTTCAGCAGAAAAAGGTACAAACTCCCATGTTTCATGATGTGGAGCACACAACTTTCAAATGATGTGTAGAATCAAAAACAAAATCTGAACAATAATTTACAGATCTGATAAGGATTTAAAAAAAAAGTACATTTATTCAAAAAGAAATTAAGCTGCTGATGCCATTAGCTGACTAAATTTAGAAAGTGGGCACAGAAACCTTTTTTTTCATTTCTTATTGAGGTGGTATTGTTGCAATGAGGCGGCTATGAAATTATCATCTACATTGTTGCCTGCCTTGGCTTAAGGCTGTGTCAGGCCAACTGACATAGGCCAGAACACCAAAGCTACATCAAAATGTTTCTATGCTCTGCATAGTTATGCAGGGATTGTCTTCAGTTGTGACACGCTCCTAGCATAACATTATCAGTCTCTCCAAATCCCTCGAAGTGGGAGTGTGGCTGCCCATGTGGCAGGGTAATCAAAAACAGTCACATGCATTATGTGTCTCATCCCCACTGATGCATTTGTACCATAGTGTTCAAGTACTTTGGCTGTTTGATGATCCCTGGAGTCAGGATATGACAACAACAACGTAACATCTACACATTGTTGCAAATCCATCCTAGACTAGTTTCGTTCTCTCTGATAATGCTGTAAAGGCTTCTGATTTTGATTATGAAAAAAAAAATCAAGCAGTTTCCCTGGAGATCTCTTTCCATGCCTCTCTCCATGTACTGCCGTCTATTGTATGGGTGTCTGAGCTAAAGTATCATAAAAGTTTCTTGCCTCAGACAACTATAGCACGTTTTATGCTACACACTAACATGGTGTCCAAATTTTCAGCCTGGAGTTTTGCTTGAATGCCTGTACAACTACTAGTGTGTTTGTGGACTTGGGAAAATTTGGTCACCCATGTGCAGCATTAGTTCAATTCTACTGGTCCAGAATTGGTCACTTTTAGAGCAGTTTCATTTATTGTGACAGAGGAATGAAGTTTGTTTTATTCATTTCTTTTCTCAGAACAGAAAAGATCTCCAATCAGAAACATTTTTGCTGATGCCTTGTCTAGTTATGATAGTTTGATTTTGTAGTAGAGTGATGGAATAATTCAAAGCAATTCATGCAAGCTACATTTATGTTCTGTCCTTTAAATTTCATTTGTTCTAATTTCCCCTCTCTTACCAATTGTTGTACTTCAGCAATACACACCCTCCGGAATCCATTGGCCACACTGAAAAAGAAAAGTGATGTTCTTAATATCACGATATGGTACCTTGTATAAGCCAAGAATGCATGCACACACCTGTATGTGTGAGCAGAGTGTGTATATGTGTGTGTGTGTGCCCGTGTTTAAGAAGCGTACTTTCATGCATGCATGTGTACGTGCATATGTGCACGTATGCATGCTTATGTGCTTGAATGTGTGTATATAGTGTACATGTGAATGAGGGGGAGATGCAGCGAGTCAGAATGTATGCATGTGACTCTGTTGTGTAAATGTCACTTTGCATCTAAGTGTGCATACCTCCAGCTGACGTCAATGAGTAGTAATGTAAGAACAAATGTCACAGCGTTCAAGGATAAACAAACAGAATGCATGACCAAGATAAAACCAAAATTATGGGTCAATTATGAAAATAGCCTCCATGGTTAATATTACAGGCTGGAAAGTTGTGGGTTCAAATTCCATCTGATGTTTCTTTGCAAAATTCTTCCAGTTCCACCCTGGCTAGCTCTAAACAGAAGCAAAGCTATGGGCTCTAATGGGAAGACCATACTAAAAAAAATTCTTTGGCTATGTGAAACAAAGGTTGCAGTTCTATAACAGTAGTTCACTACTAGTTGTTGTCATTCTTATGCGACTTTCTATTTGCTCCACTTATGTTTCATAATTGTCAAATGTATTTTAAACTTGACTAAATTTTGCTCAGCTGTTATTGTATACACTCTATTTTCCATTTGGATGACATGTACCAGAAAATGTAATAATAGTTTCCTCACAAAACAACAATAACAACAAACAAAACAAAATGAAAAAGTAGCTTCATACCAAAGTTTGACATACTGAAACCTTGAAAATCCCCAAAACCCACTTCATGTGGTAGTCAAAGAAACAAAAGGCACTCGGCTAGGATGTGGAAAATCATGGATGGGACAGGCAGAAGAAGACAGTATACAGCTTGTGTGCCAGTTAGCAGAAGTCAAAGAAACCAAGGAATTGAAGCACCTCTACCAAACTGCCATCACTCCAGAACTTGTAAGACAGTGTCAAGAATGGCCAGAAGGCAAGACCAATGCCGAAATTCAGATGCTGGTAGATGACTTTTTGCACAAAAAGATGATATATTCAATATACACTGACGGTTCTGTCACCAAAGGTAAGTCAGGCTGGGGATACACAGTGAAGCAAAATGGACGAACTATTCAGGAAGACAATGGTGCGCACAGTTTAACAACTTCAAGTTTAACAATGAAGGCAGAAGCAGTGACACAAGCACTCCACTGTCTTACATCCATAAGCCAGTTCAAACTCAACAAGCCATTATACTGACCGACTCCACGAACCTACTTCAGAAAGTGAAAAGTGGAATGGGAAGCCCTGCTTGGAATGAACTGATACACAGTCTTCCATTGGAGAGACTCATGTGGATGTGTTGCCCTGGACATGCTGGAGTTAAAGGAAACAGAGAGAGCAGACACACTGGCTGGCAAAGCAACAATAAGAACTGGATTACTACTTGGCAGATCGGATGTGATAAGAAATCTGAAGAATCACGTAAGCAAACAAGACCAAAGCCACTATACCATAGGCCATCTTTCAGATCTGAACATCCAGAGAGGAAGTGGCCGCATATCCAGACTTAAGGGAAGAGCAAGAAACATTACCAACCAAACAAACACTGGAATAATTTCAAGGCCAACACTGTAAAGACTCCTAGACTGGCTAGAGATTCGGGCAAACTCATACAGGGCCTTTCCAATAACAGACACAAAAGATGAAAACACATGCCAACTGAGCTGACTTGTCACTTCGAATCTCTCAGGGTCCCCAGTGTATACTGTGACGAGTGTGTTCATCAGTGGGGTGGGTGATGCCAACATGTGTCCATGGACATCATGAGTGTACAAGCGTCGGTGTGTGAGTGTGTGTGGGACAGCGTGTGTGAGAGTGTGTGATTGCGCGAGCAAGTGTGTGTGTGTGTGTGTGTGTGTGTGTGTGTGTGTGTGTGTGTGTGTGTGTGTGTGTGTGTATGTTCATCATTGGGATAATGCCAGCATGTTAATTAGAGAGTCCATTAGAGAGTCCACAGACATATGTGTGGAAGTGTTGGTGTGTAAGTATGTGTGAGAGTGTGTGTGTGTGTGTGTGTGTGTGTGTGTGTGTGTGTGTGTGTGTGTGTGTGCGTGTGCGTGTATGTTTGTGTGTGTGCGTGTGCGTGTGTGTGCGTGCGTGCGTGGGATATGTTTGAAGGGGAGTTGTTCTTACTGTTATGAGTATGTATGTGTGTGTGCACGAGAATGTGCGCGTACTTGTATGCTGTAACTGGTGGTCTCGTTCTTGTTCCTAAGTCATCATCTGGACATTCATGCACGCAGTCACAATACACACACACATACATGCGCGTGCGCACTCGCACACACACACACACATACGAACGTGCATGCATACATTTGCTTGCTCTTACTCACACACACGCATATACACGTGTGCATGTGCATGGCCACACTGACACACGCACACACACACACGCATACACGTAAGCGCACAAATGCACACACACATGCGCACACATACAAAGACACACACATACACACAGATATGTACACATATAGCCTATATACAGATAAGCGTGCTCACACAAACCCACAAATTACACACACACACATATACACAAGCACTTCTGCACACACACACACACACACACACACACACACACGTGCACACACATACACACACACAAACAAACACGCACACATGCCTGCGTGCACGTGCACGCACGCACACACACACACACACACACACACACACACACACAGACACACATGTACACACATGTGCCCATGCACACACATGGCCCATGCCCACACATCATTCACAAACGTGTACATCCACTAAAAAAAAAAAAAAATAGGTAGGCACTCAAGGTCTGACCAGCGCGTTGGGCTAATGCATAGGTCATACATCCGCTGGGTCGTAGCCACGAGACCCTCTTCTTCAATTGTCTCATCTTTGCTGTTAATTCATATATCCATCAGCTTCAAATCATGCATAGTGTGTGTCTCAAAACTTAGCGGATGTGGTGTTGCATATATGGACTAGTCCTCACGCAGTGATGCCTCCTTGATGAAACTGAAACTAAACTAAACCAAAAAGAAGTCATATATTATGGTATATTCAGCATACTATATCTTTATTTACAAACCAATGTAATAAAATGAAATCGGCCCCAAATGGACAGGGTACTGTATGAAAGCACCTGTGTCATTTATAGTCTAAAACTGATAAAGCTGTAAGTTTCAATTAACAGCTGATCTGGGAGTATGTGATGTAATCTCTTATGTACGATATCCCACTAGTTTTGATGTAATAAAATAATAATATTCTTAAAAACTGTCAAAGTAATTATCTTTTTCTTTTGCACAATTTTCATTGACAAGGGACAGTATTACAGACGGCAAAAAACACTGACAAAAATCATGTTGTCCTCTTTTAGTGCCCATCTTTTGGCACCAAGTGATATAGTGATGTATACACACATCTATCTCCCTCTATCTATCTATATATATAGTCATTTTAAATTTAACTGACGAGAGTTTTGTTTGTGTGTTGAAATAATGTGTTTCATGCCTTTGCTTTTTGTCCCCTCACTTTAAACTGCCAGGCGACAAGTGTCCCATGCTGTTGAGAATAAAATAAAGTTATGTAGTCTGATGCTACACTATTTTAAAACGTAAGTAGATTTCGAAGAATCAGAGTCCTACTCAACTACCAAGAAAGAAGACCCCGAATCTGAAGCTCTAACATTCCTGTTCGAAAACACACCAAAAATTACATGTTATTACGTACCTTAAATCTGTATCTTCAAGAACAAACTTGATGTTTTCGTCGGTAAGCTCTGAAATAGTGACTGTGGGTTGATTTGCGTACGGCATTTTGACAATAATGCTATCAAACCACGTTTGCGGTTCACAGTGACTGATTGGCTACTGGCTAAAACTAATAGGAAGCGTCAACTTGAAGAGTATTTGCGACAGGAAATCGCGTGAAGCAATCGTCTTTCTAGTGAAATAGAACCTAATATTCTTATGAAACCAAAACACACAGGTATGATTATTCCAGATCAGTGCGACGTCACCTTTGTTAAGTTTGACTTGAATGCCGCATTTAAATAGAAACACATATCTATAATGACCAACGATACTAGAAAATCACTATAAATGTAGGATTTAAACTCAGCCTACCATACAGTAAATTAGAATTGGCTGAACTATCACAAGCGGTCTTTTCTCCTACTCTGAGACTGGAAGGGGGGTGGAAGTGCGGAGGCTCGATTGTATATTGATCTGTCTCTTTTTGTCAGATTCTCTACCTGTGTGCATGCTTGAGCACGCCCTCGTGAGCGCTTGTGAAACAACCTTGGAAAACATAACTGGATATGGTATCCATCCCATTTTTTTTTTTAGCAAAGCGATTCTGGTGAACTCTCCCTGCCATGCACCAGAAGAACGGGGAAAGACACCGACAAAATCGACAAGTTTGACAATCTAGTCAGCTGCTTGAGGGAATCAGGCTTCATTCCGAAGTCCTCGAACTACCATATAATGTTGAAGGAAGGAATGAGAGAGGGGGAGGGTTGTAGGTTTATCTAGATCTGTCTATGAGCTAACAACACAGCTCTTGATTTTTAAGCACAGAAGAGGACCAGAGTCTTGGAGGTATTAGCAGAAGCAGGCGATAAAAGATCAAGCTGGTTCTGGTCGAAATGGGACACAAGTGAACTTCTCAGATCTAAATTCCCCCCGACTGGCAAGTGTCCGAGAACTAAGTGGTCAAGATATTCATCACAAGCAGACTTGACCTTGAGGTGCCCAAAAGTATCTAGAGGCGCAAGTTCGAATCCAGATCGTTACAAAAGAAAAAGGTACCATACGAATCATGATATGAATGTGTCTTCCTCAGAACCAAAGGAGTCAAGGGTTAAAAGACTTGTGTGACGAGGAATTCTCAGAAGACCTGG
Organism: Conus betulinus; assembly: GCA_016801955.1. Classification (NCBI taxonomy): domain Eukaryota; kingdom Metazoa; phylum Mollusca; class Gastropoda; order Neogastropoda; family Conidae; genus Conus; species Conus betulinus. Next base: position 430,763 of record JADBJO010001030.1, read on the forward strand.
ACCTGCCAGTTCTCCCTGTACTTTCTTTCTTCTGATTTTTGCGTGAACAATGGCGTAAAAACAGCTTGGAGAGAGTTAATTGCCGACAGTCATAGGAAAAACGGGTGCTCCCTTGTCAGTAGAAGAGCTCAGCAAAACTACTGAGACTGTTTGCCCCGGAAAACCTCTTGAAATATTTGTATACCAATACAGGTCATCGAGACCAGCAAGAGCAGAGTCCTCTTCATGTTCTTCGTGAACTTCTCCGCCAGTGGTGAAAGAAGGGACAATGTCATGGGATATACCAGATGCCAGCATCATCACGCTATACATAAACAAGGGTGAACACAGTTGCCGGGATATTCATCTTTATATCTCTCTTTGAAAGCACACAGTCCTCAACGTATTTCCAACCCATACAATATAAGTGTGACCGCAATGACTGCAACAGTTATCATGGCATCTCTGTGTTGAGCATTATTGGGAAAACGTTCATCCACGTGGTCCTCGATATGTTGCAGTCTCTCCAGAATCTTAATGGGTATCAGAGAGCCTATATGAGAGTCTGCCATCGACACGATCGTTGGCTACAGAAGAAGTCCTAACAGCAGAAGTAATTACTGTGTGTAGCCTTCATCGACTTGTCCAAAACTTTTTTTTTTTTTCAACTTTACATGCAGGAGTGTAAATATTTCCATGCCTCTTCTTCTTCTTCTGTCGACCTTTTCAGTTTTTTGTTTTCGTTGCGTAAGATCTTGAATTGTGTCGCCACAGTCTTCTCAAGGTCTTTCTTGACAGCTGCATTAAAAGCTGCGTCAGCAGTTCTCTCCAGTCTGGCAAGTCTGGCGTCTGGCAAGGTTTGACACCGTAGAACATCATGGGCTGGACGGTGTTGGAGGATATGTTCTGGGGTCTGGGATACAGTGCCATGCGGACATTCGTCTGTGTGGGGCAATTAATTCTAATTCGGCTGAAGTGGCTCAGCAATCGGCAGTGGCCAGTTCTCAGTCTGTAGAGGGTTGTTTCCTGGCACCATTGGAGTCAAGACCACTGTCTGCACCCAGCCTTCTCTTCCACTGGTTGTATTTATTACAGGTGATAGTTTTGGCCTCTCTATAGGTCACCGGGTGGCCGAACTGCTCTATATTGCTGCTTCCCTTGGACAGGGCCTTCTCGTTCCCAGTGATCTCACAGTAGGATGGAATCCACAGGGGTACAATGGTTGATCGTCTTGAAAGATCATGGAAGGCTTTTTTTTTTTTTTTTTTTTAAATGTTTCCAGCTGCTGTTCCCTTCGGTTGCTCTAAAGTCTCTGCAGCAGGGATCTGCAGTTATTGAAGAGCAGTCTTGGGTGCTGACTCTGGTCTGTATCTGGGAGAAATTTCTCCAGTCGGAAAGGCTTGGGGGGGTCAGCCTCCCATCAATGTATTTGAAGATGCCTGCTCCTCCGGTCTTCACTGCTCCTTTTGAGGATCTATCCGTGAACACGTGCGTCCACTCACTGAATCAATCATCTCAAATGTCAAATCTCAAATTTCAGCAGGCAATGGCTTGGCAATCCTTCCTGTCTATGCCAGGAACTTCTGTGAAGACTGAGACTTCTTCTAGGAGGTCGTCTAGCTCCTCAAAGTCGGGAAAGCATTTCCATTTCGGTTGAGGACGTAGGCTTCGTAGGCTTTTGGAGGGGTGGTGGAAACTTTTTCCATTTCGGCCTGTTCTTGGGGGGGAGTCTTTAGTTTAGCATGCACTGGGTGGGAGGACATGACATGCATAGGAGCTTCTCTTTCTGGACATAGACTTTCTCCTCACGGTGTCTTCAAGGGGGCTCGAAAGGGGGCGTCTACCGCCGGAGAGTTTTAAAGTTTAATAATATCTATTACAGATTTTTCACTTCCTAAACAGCTGACTATTTCTAAACCATAACTTTTCATGGTTCATCTGTAGAGAAAGAATGTGTAATCATGGCTTGCTGAGTACGTTTGAACAGGATCTGCATTAACAGTTCGCATCAGAATGCAAGCAATTCGTCTTTCTGTCATGTTCCATCAGTTGGAGGAGCAAGGTTGTTTTTGTTTTTTTTTACCTAGTTTGGTGTAATCTTGCAGACATACAGACAAACAAACAAACAACTGAAGGTGAAAACAACGTCCTCGGAGAAGTTAGTTACAATATCATCCTTTCTTGCACTTATAGGTTCCAACCAGTTCATCGCATCCATTTCACCGTGGAAGTCTACTGCAACTATTGGGTATTTATTTAGCTCTTAGCGCTTTACAATAAACACACCACCTCACTTCGGTCGGCGCTCATTCAGACGTTTCCCCTACCATTTAAGGTGTCAGTCACTCATTTCATTTATCTTATTTATTCCTCCAGTTTCTCACATAGCATGCATGCGATGTTTATACGTGTTCTCCATTTCCACCGGTACACGATGACACACGATAACAGTAAGTGACATTTTGTGTGGCTTGATAGAAATACCAGGTGGCTATCTTCAGGGCAGCGGGGAACCCCCCTGTGTTTTCGATTTTCAAGTGTCTGACCGCTTATAGTCCCCATCCGATGGATTTGACATTCAGTGTGATTTGTCATTCAAACTGGCAAAGAAAGGGTGAGAAAAGCAGGGCGCGAACCCACGCACTTCTCACGTTGGATTGACAGGCGAACGTCTTAACCACTCTGCCACCTTTCGTCCTGTACACGTTAGTACAAAGGGATTAATTATCTATAAGAATAAGGTTTCTGGATTCTGGATTCAACATTAGAAAAGTAGTTAAAGACTCAAAATCAAAACTTACTTGGAGAATATTTCGACAGGGTCGCCCTGTCTTCATCAGCTCACTATTGCTGTTGTGGCAGCGAAGCCTGTCGAAATATTCTCCAAGTAAGTATTGATTCTGAGTCTTTACTTTTCTGACGAATATCTGTCTGATATGACCCGATACGACAAGCCCCCCCCCCCCCCCCCCCCCCCCATCTTTGTCAGGCCTCCCTCTGTCTGTTTTAAACTACATACTCCGCAACTTAAAACTTAACACAACAACAATACAACAAACTGGTTTAGTGGCCTTAGGCATGATTTATTCAACAGGTTTGATCGCTTGAAAAACTTTTAACCACGGTTCAATTCATGGTGTGTGAATGAAATCTACTGTGTCGTGTTGAGGCCCTGGGGCCAGGGCGGGGGTACTGAACAGTTATTTTTGTTCGTTTGTTTTAACCGGCTCAGCTGGTATAGCAACTCGTAAGCTGAAAAGCAGGCTTACTCAATGTGTGTAGCCGTGGGGGGAAAAAGACAGTTTTAGGTCGGCCATTAGACTAGCGACTACTCGGTGACAAACGTGGAATCCATGAATGCGACGTTGCTGTTAGGACAAACCAGTAAAATTCGTCTGTGTCTCAGTATGACCTTCACGCCGTAAGGCTGAAACTGTAATAAAGAGGCTTGTAATGAAACCATTTTGGTAGTTCACCGTATGAACGAGAAATTTGTGTATGATTTATGACCAAAATGGCATTTTACGATTTCATTATCAACCTGTGTGTGGAAAGCGTTCATTTTCAGATGTGACAAGAAAATGGAATATAAACACTGAAGGAACCAATGAAAAAGTAAAGCAAAGAAAAAGAAATATAGAGAGAGATAGCAGTATTCGTTGAATGCCATGAATTAACAATACGTACAACGAGCTTGTTTACATCATGCTTGAAAATAAAAATGAAAAAAAGGCGTGAAACTAATGTGCTCCCCCCTCCTCCCCCCCCCCCCCCCCCTTTTCCTAACATATGTCTGTAAAATACAATTTCAATTTAACAGCATATGTATATAAGTAGCACATACACACAGACGTAGGCTATATGTACATATGTATACACACGCACAGTACTCCTCAACAGCCAGCAGGACCAGTTTTCTTCCCGACCACAGTCGGAGTCAGGCAAGGGTGCCTACTATCTTCAGTACTTTTTAACATCTTTCTGGAGAGAATCATGCAAGAGACGCTCGAAGACCATCACACATCCATCAGCATTGGCGGCAGGCCGGTCTGCAACCTCCGTTTCGGACGATATCGACCTCATGGGGGGCAGCAACACCAAGCTCCTGGATCTTAACAGTCTTTTCACAAGAGCAAGTGCCTACGGCATGGAGGTTCGCACAAGTCAAAGGTCATGGTCAACAGCACGACTAACAGTAGTGCCAACATAACCATGAATGGTGAGCCCCTGGAAGAAGTAACCAGCTTCAGGTACTTGGGAGCAACCCTGTCCATAGATGAAACCTGCACAGCAGAAATCCGAATCAGGATCAACTCCGCATCAGCAGCGATGGCCAGACTGAACAGGTGTGGAAGAGCAACATCAAATTCTATACAAAATTCCGGCTCTACAAGTCACTAGTGGTCTCCATCCTGTTACATGGTTGCGAGACATGGACACTGATGGCCGAAACAGAAAGAAGAATCCAGGCGTTTGAGACCAAGTGCCTGAGGAAACTATTCCGCATCTCCCACAAGACAAACGATTATGTGCAGAACCTGATCACCAATCTAGTTGGGCCCCAACTACTACTACTGACAACCGTCAAACGACGGAAGATGGCATGGTTTGGCCACATCATTCGTCACAAAACCTGTCCAAAACCATCCTCCAAGGTACCGTTGAAGGAGGGCGCAGACGAAGACGGCAGAGAAAGAGCTAGTCCGAAAACATACAGGATTGGACCAAAATGGCCATGCCGGATCTCCTCACGACAGCTGCCAACAGAGGAGCCTGGAGCCTGTGTGTGTGTGTGTGTGTGTGTGTGTGTGTGTGTGTGTGTGTGTGTGTGTGTGTGTGTGTGTGTGCGCGCGCGCGCGCGCGCGCCCGTTGTGTGTGTGTGTGTGTGTGTGTGTGTGTGTGTGTGTGTGATTACCCTTGATTATTTGTGGGAAACGAATGTTCCGAAGATGACAGAGTTATTATTGATCGACATCACCATCATCATCAACAACAACAACAACAACGACAATTATGGTGAATAGTAATTTGGATGAAAATGCAAATAAAAACAATGACCACTACCACCACCACCACCACAACAATGGTAATAATCATGATAAGAATAACAATAATGATAAGAATAATTATTATTGTTATTACTATTATTATTATTGCAATGAATACGACGTAGGACACAAAGTAAAAAAACAAAAAACAAAAAGACCCCCCAAAAACCCATAGAGCATCTTACATTAAAAAAAAAAGTAAGATAATCAATGAACAGACATACCATAACTTCTTATCCCACCCCTCACAATCCTTCACTCCACTACGGCACGCGCAACACGTGACATGCACAACCACGCGAACCGCCCTCCATATGAGCGCGCGTGCTTCTGATCGCGCACGAGACAAGCAGCTTATTTTCATCATCCATCAACTCCTGCACACCTGCGCACCTACTTTATCAAAAGCCAAGGTTACGAAGTTGAGGACCCAATGAATATGATTGTGTTGTGCCCTATGACGTGTTTCATTCATGACATATCACCTGTACAGAGACGTGCTACAAAGCTATTAAAAGAACGCAAGGATAAGTCTTATGCAGAACGATTGAAATATTTAAATTTACACTCCCTAAAAGCAGAAGACAAGAGATGACCCTTACTCAAACTTATAAGATATTTAATGGAATTGATAAAATTAGTGTTGACTCATTCTTTTCTGTTCCACAATGCAATATCACAAGAAAGACGGAAGGAAAGATATTTCATACAACATCGTCGTACTAACAAAAGAAAATTGTCCTTTTCACACCGAGTAGCCCCTTTGTGGAATAAACTCCCTGCTAACGTGAAATTTGCACAAGATACTAACAAATTCAAGAATTTTCTGGCAGAAATTCCAAAGTTCAAAGAACTTTTTATTGACTTCGATGATTGAATGCCTGATTTGGCTGTCTGTAAGTGTAATGAATGCGCAGAAAATACCTAGGCCTATACTTTGAAAAACTTTTCAAAGAGGGGACGTAAATAGGCCTAGGCTACTAAAATCCAGTCCCTACTACTACTACTACTGCATCACTGAGTAAATAAATCAATGAATAGACAGATCGATAGATCCATAAATAGATGGACCTGTTGAGCTGTTTGTTATTGCGTGTGTTTTTCGTTCCTGTGGCATATCCACTGTTGATGTATTTTTGTTCTATACACAGGATGAAGAAAAACAATACAAAATAAAACTAACAATCAACTACAACGAAACGTCTTCTGTACTAGGCCTAGGGGAGACAACTACACTTTTCGTAACACTCCTTGCTATGACGTCACTTTCTATGGACAGTGAATGGACAAAATGGCCGACACGAAACTATACGAGCTTCTCGGTGTGGGAAGAAATGCTTCTGATGCCGACATTAAAAAGGTAGGTGAACAAACATTGGCAGTAAACGAAATATATACTATTCCTGTGTCTATAGTTGTTGATGTTTGATTTAGAAAGGTCTTGATTGGCGGTCGTAGAGGGAAATGTTCTGTGTAAAATCCGGCTAGGCACACATAGGATATCAGATAAAGAGCCACCTTCACTTGAGCTCAGAAACTTGAGTGTCACGGTCCGAATGTTGTCAGGCTGCGCTTTTGCTGGCTTGCTGTGTGCCAGTCACGGTAAAATTGTTAACTGAATGCGCACGAGTGCTAAAGACTTCTAAAAATGCTTCTGATGCCAACATTAAAAAGGTAGGTGAACAAACATCGGCAGTAAACGAAATATAAAAAATACCATTCCTGTGTTTATAGTTGTTTATGTTCTGTGTAAAATCCGGCTAGGCACACATAGTGATCAGATAAGAGCCACCTTCAATCACTGACTGCATAAACTGACCCGTAAAATTAACGCCCACAGCAGACTGGAACCCCTTTGTAGATGCCAGAATCTCAGTTTGATGAAGGCGGGCAGACAAAGAAGAAGAAGAAAGACTGCACGGCATAGAATATGTTGTTAGTATTGACCCGATTGTATTAAAATTTCTAGTTTTTATTTTCAGCCCACATCAGTTTTTATATATTTTTTGTTTGTTTTGTTTCCTTGTAAGTGGTTTTTAATTTGTTTGATTGAAAATTGGTCATGATTTGAAATAAGCTGGTGAGAGTGCTGGACAATCACTAATATAGTGATCATAGTAACCGATTACCAACAATATGTATTTCGAATGTGGAAAACAACCCCTCCCCCCAAAAAAAAAAAAAAAAAAAAAAATTAGCAGCTAATCCCAGGGTCGTTTATTTTTTTGTGGGGCAAGCATAGCAGTGGCAGCAACATATGAAAAGAAGTTGCATCAAAATGAAAGAAAATTGTACAGTAACTCAGAGTATGTGTATCATGGTCAAATCAAATTTCAGACCCACTGCTTTGCATGTGGTGGCTGTTTTTCATCAGTATGTTACATCACATTAAGCCTTCGACATTTCATTGAAAGATACCTGCTGTACATAGAACATAGCGGTGCTGTCGGCTGTCACTGAATCATGTGGTTTTACTTTTAGTCTATTAGTTAGTTTATGAACATGCTACCATGAGAGTGAAGAGAGGGGAACTGACAACAACCAATATTTTCTTGTTCAACAAATGAGCAAAACCAGACTCCATTGTCTCTTATCAGCTTTAATGGATTTAGATGAAATGTAAAGCCTATCATGGAGTGGCAGTTCAGTGTACCTACCTCGTACATGCTTTCGTATATATCTGACACTAGTTGCTGTGTGACAATGACATACAAGGTAGTCAGTGTAGGAACTAGTTTGTAGAATTCATGACACGGTCATTGTTAAAGGATTCCCAAGATAGACCTTTTCTGAAAATTTTTACAGCAACAGATTAATTTATATATGAAAAGTCTTCCAAAGTCCATCTGTTTTGATGACTGATGGTGTTTCATAATCAGACTCAGAGTGAGGGGGAGGGGGGGGGGGGGGGGGGGGTGGAGACAGGATCAGGTGTCAAGCACTGAGATGTGCCCAAATTTGGAACTGGGAGTCAATGACAACCATGTCAAGACAGGCTCCTGATAGTGGCAAAATTGCGAGGAATGTGATGAGGACTTATGCTGCATTCTGTTGAGTCACAGAATACATGCAGGTCATTGAAATCCTCAGAACACACACACGCATGTACACACACACACACACACACACACACACACATACACACACACACACACTCTCTCTCTCTCTCTCTCTCACACACACACACACACACACACACACACACACACATTCAGTATTAAAATCATGGAAATTTAGGGTCCGAGTTATGGAGAGGCATGGAATCAAAAGTAAACTCTGTAACTATAAGTATCAGAAACACACCGGCTTGATGAAAAGGTCATTTTGTTGATGTTGATATACTAAGAATATATTTGATGGATGAAATTGAAAGAATTTCATATGTGCCATTGTGGTCATTGAAATTGCTCCCAGGTGGCTGGTAAAAGTTGTGGAATTTTGAACATGTCAGCCTATATATTGACCTGGAATTAGTTAGTAAGTTACAAAATGTCATGAAATCTGTGTGACTTCATAGCAAAAAGAAAGTAGAAACATGATAATTCTACTACAAACTCAGGTGGCTGTTTCACAAGGAAAGTTCTTCACAAGCACAGTATTGATAAAAGCTTCAGGCCAGCTGGATAAAACTAAAATCTGACAGAACGGCTGACCAGACAGCAATGGGCAAGAGAACTTGTGGAATGCGGAGGTGGTGGAGCTGGTGTTGGTGCAAAGTTGGGAAAAGAGTAAGTGTCGATTTTTAAAAGTCAAGCTTAATCATGATAATTAAAAAAGACATACAGCTGTCATTATCAAGCATTCATAAGAGGAGAGGAAACAGAAATGAGAAACATTGATGCTGGAGAGCAGAAAAAGAACAAACTTAAACCAGGCCGTTTCTTTTTTTTTTTATGTTGTTTGTGCTGCATGTTAACAGCAGAGTGCAGTGAAGTGACAGAACAGAGTGATTTTATTTACAGTAGGATGACTTGCAAGTTGAATGCTGTATTGTCATCTCTGTTCGTCAACATTTAACATGGTGATTTTTTTTTTTTTTTTTAAAACTTTTCTTCTTTTGTTTTGATATTTTGTGCAAAAAGTATTTGTGCATAACTTTGTCTGTTTTTTGGCGTTGTCTGTGCAGGCCTACAGGAAACTGGCCAAAGAGTTCCACCCTGACAAAAACCCAGCAGCTGGAGAACAGGTCATTCTAAACAGACTTTCTTTTCTTTCTCCTCCCCCCTTCCCCCTCCCCCTCCCCTTTTTTTTTTTCTTTCTGTTTCATGACCTATGTGCTAGGATGCTTTGGGTGTATTTTCTACTCCATTTCTCAAGAAATGCTACACATTCTGTATATTCAACATACAAACAAATATCAAAGAAAATTAAAAATGGTGATAGATTAGCTATTGTTACTTAAAGTGGGCTCAGTCTTTAAACAGGAAAAAAAAGAATATTCATGAGAGGCCCGCTTTGGCTTACGGCTGTGTCAGACCAGTTGACATAGGTTAGAACACCAAGGCTACATCAAAATGGTGTTATTGCTTTGCATACTTTACGCAGGGATTGTCTTCAGTTGTGACAAGCTCCTAGCATAACATTATCACTCAATATCAGTCTCCAAAATTCCTCGAAGTCGGAGTGTGGCTGCCCATGTGTGGGGGTAATCAAAAACGGTCAGACATGTAATGTTCTCATCCCTAGCTGATGCATTCGTACCATAGTGTTCAAGTGCTTTGGCTGTTTGGATGATCCCAGGAGTCTTTTAGCTAGGGTATGGCAACAACAACAACACGAGAGGCTAACAGCCAGCCAGCATAGTAATACAAACGGGATAGATTTGCCCCCTACAGTTTGAAAAGTTATGCATGGACAGCTGGTTCTAATTTTATGAAATGCAAATTATCTTTCGATTGGAAGACTTCGCGCATTACGCAGAACTAGGAACTTTTCAAGAAGCACCAGATTTCAGGAAGAAAATGTTCTCTTTGATGGGAAATTGTTGCAACTTTCAGGTGCACAGGTTTTAAAGGAATTAAGTGACCTTTTTTCTGTGTGTGTGTGTGTGTGTGTGTGTGTGTGTGTGTGTGTGTGTGTACTTAAGAACATTCACTCACACTGACATAAGTTACATAGATTTTATGTACACAGATTGCTTTAGTGTAAATAAAAGTGGTGTTTCTACTATTCTAGGCCAAGGACATCAAGTGATTGCCTGGAGCCATTTGTAGATGGCTGACGTTAGCTAAATGAATTGCTGGCTTCTGTAATGACACACGCCAAACACTCGCAAAAATCTATAAATGCACAGATGTCTTTGTGTTTGATGTTAAATAATTGATGTTGACTTCAATAAACACATTCAGACATGTAATTATACCATATTAAATGACTGTAATACTAATTACCAACATTTTTAAAGTTAAGGTGTCAAGTATGACTGTAATACTAATTACCAATATTTTCTAAGTTAAGGTGTCAAGTAATATAGGTTTGACATTCACACTCACACACATGCATGCACGTACGCATGCACAAACATGCACACATGCATGTGTGCATGCACGCTCACTTTCACATTTGCACACATACATACACATCGACACACTACACATGTGTATATATGCATGAAGACATGCATACAGGCACTGATTTTGAGTGTCACTGTCAGTCTCTCTTTCAGTCTGTCTCTGTCTGAAAGTCCTTTCCTTTTTTTTTTTTTTTTTTGTAGTCTTCCACATCAGCCCAGTGGCACTACTCCCATGCCACTTGTGCGGCTCCCTCTGCACAGCCACACTCCGCTTTGGCCAGTTGCAACCCCAGCATTGGCTGTTCACAGGGAGCCCTCTGTGTGATATAGTCATGAGGCAACCCTCCAGGGGAAACACTGTACTTGTGTGGTGTTCCCTTGTGGTGCATTCCTGATCCATCGCGCGCAGGGCACCACCTGTTTAGCCCCTTAACAATAATTGGGTTGGTCTCTGAGCCAGGTTGAGCAGGTGTACCCTTCACAGAGCATGAAGATGTTTATGCAGTGACAGTCCCCATGAGCTTGCTGATCATGCCAGTAACTTTGATACTAACTCACCGAGGGTCATGGATATGGAGAGGAAAGTGAATCTGAGGTCACCACAAAAGCAGGCCTTGGAAAGCCACAGAACTGGAGACTTTTAATGATGACATGAGGATGAGGAAGATGAAGATGAAGCCGTGAAGTTTCAATACGGATCAGAGTTCTTTGTGCTTCCATTCCTGTCTAGGCTTGTCATGTTTTTCTTTAGTTTTCGTAGATATTCCAATGTGCTTCAGTTTCTGGGGGCTGGAATAGCTCAGTTGGTAGAGCGCCGGACTTGTGATCCTAGGGTTTCGGGTTCAAATTTTGGTACGGGGGGATTTTTCCCTTGGGGTTATCATTGGTTCTGACTCCATTCTCCATACAGTTCTTCGAATGAGGCTATAAACCAAGGTTCCATGTGTGAACACACGCACAACATGTTGCATACACGTAAAATCCCATCAACAAATATCGGAAGAGAAGGCCAGTTTGGCTGTTAGTATGGATGACACATTGCCCCTAGCATGCACTTTCCCCGAAGATGGAGTATGGCTGCCTTAATGGCGGGATAGAAAACGGTCACACACACAAACTCCACTGCCTGTCTATACAGGCAGTGTCCGCAGGAGTATCAGCCTGCGTATGCAGAAAGAAATAAAAAGACAAGCTTCAGTTTCTGATTTGTTTATGGACACTGTCAGTATCAGACAGAATAAGGTTTTGATCATCATGGTGGTATGGCATGGGAAGGAATGGAGAGGGGTGGGCATACGGGGTAAGAGAGGTATGGGGGAGGCCGAGGTGATGAGGAGTTGACTGCAGCAGATCAGCTGTAAAGATATGGAACAGGGGGGATAACCGTTCTCCTAAGTCAAGATCTGTAATAAGAGGAAGACATGTATTGACAGTGACTGTCGTTGTTGTTTTTTTTTTTTTCAAAAAAAAAAAAATCTTTTCTTTTTTTCTCTTCTCCCACTATTCTTTTCTCTTGTTGAAGTATTAAGCTGCCCTGAATTGTATTGTGATGTGTCATCTTTCTTTGACAGTTCAAAGAGATCAGTTTTGCGTATGAGGTGCTGTCCAACCCTGAGAAGAGACAGATCTATGAAAGACTACCGCTACGGCATGGACGGTCTGAAAGATGGAGGAGGAGGTGATGTGACGTTTCTGCCTCTGCCTCAGCTTTTTTGATCTTCATGTTCTGTGGCTTTTATTAGCATCCTTACTGATTGTGCTCCGTTTTGTGGTATCCCCCGACATCTTGTTTTATGTCTTAGATTTGTTTGTCAAATGAAGTTCAAAATATCATTTCTAAAGAGTTTAAGGGTTCAATCAAAGCCACTTTTCGTAAGGGCTGAAACGAGTGAAATTGATGACTTTTGCAAATCGTGGCCAACTTTAGCAACAACCATTATTCTCAAACAGCACATCTTAATGATCAAAGCTTCCCAAATAACCCATACGTGAGTGAAATACATGACCATGCTTGAGGAGTGAGGAAGGGCAGAATAGTAGTCATCTGATAATGAGAAGTGGGCGAAATTAAGTGCAAGGATATAGTTAAAGGGTTAGATAAGCCTCTCCCATATGAAAAGCATCCTTTGTGGTTGGCTGGGCTATAAGCAACATTATCTTACGAAAAAGCAATTAGTGATCAGGCGTTGCTTTGGAAGATGCATTTACTGGATGTCCACCCAACGCCAGCGGTTACTCCCACTTTCTGATCTCCTTTTTCCCCCCCTTCCCTCCTTTCTTTGAAAGTCAGGTGACATTAATAACAGAAACATACCTATGCTGTGGAGTTACTCAAGGAATATTTACAATGCACCGATTCATATGTCTGCGAGTGCCTGTGTCATGACATCATAACATGCGTAAAACAGTTTGTAGGCTCAGTGGATTCTGCATCTTTCTTGGAATCTTTATCACATTTGGTTTGTTGTTTAGTGGTGATAAGAGGAGAACATTATTGAAATTAATATGAAGATTGAAGGTCGGGATCAAAATACGATTAAAAGAACAAAAAAAAAAGTCTTGTGCATTAAGCATGATTAAATCTGGACTTCACATCAAATCTTTTTCAAACATGGTAGATTTATCTAGGCATAATTCCATATAGAGACCATGATTGGCTGTTGTGAACAATCAGAAATGTCAAAAAAAAAAAAAAAAAAGTGAAAAAAATTTATCTGTGAGTTGAACAGCACTGGGTATATTTTTTTAGAACAAATGTTCTTTACACATATATATGCACCAAAAAATATAAGGCTGCCAAAATATCAGAGCCAGAACTTCACTCAGATAAACAGAAGCCATCTTTTTAGAAACATGTTGAAGTAGAAGTGATTGGCCACGAACACAGCATGATGTAAGATTGTTTCCCCATAGCAGGAGCAAGGTGTCGTACTCGGATAATGACGCCATAGGCAGTTGTGGATCTCCACAGCCTCACGCCCACGGTCATGTGCCACAGGGAAGAGATGTTGTGGCCAGGCCTGTCCTGTATGTTAGCCTAGCCAGGATGTCTGTGGTCTGCCACTGCAGCATCCACCCTCCGCTTGGTGGATGATTTTAGGTGTGGCGTGGTCGCAGAATGCCTGTCAGCAGGCAGTGTCGATGTTTTGCAAGGCCCAGTGGTAAAACAGTGGCGTGGAAAGTGTTCCAGGAGAAGGAGAGATTTCTTGGTGCAGGATTCAGACTCCATTTCTGTGGGGTGGATTTTTTTATGCAGTCCGCCTTTGGATATTTTGAGAGCAGGCACAGACAGCAAGCATGTCGTATAATCTACTGAAACGCCAAGAGACACTGAGACAGAGCACAAAACATGAATAATGAAAGAAGAGAAAAATAGTACAGACTGTATAGTTCCACAGTTAATCTCAGATCTGATAACTGATTTTACTAATGTTATCACAGCTTTTGTCATACGTTTCAGAATCAGCTTGGAAGTACATGTGGAAGAATCAGACATTTTTTTTGTGTGTGAATGGTTAAGATTAGACCGTATTTGCAACAGACATTGGCTTTAGTCTGGATATCTGTAAACTTCTTTTCCTTGAGTAAAGAAATGAAAGAAGACACAATGTGAGGTTCCATTGCATGTATATGCTTGGCAGGCGGTGGATTTGGAGGTGCCAGCATGTTTGAAGACATGTTTGGAGGGTTCTTCAACTTTCCTGGAATGGGAGGATTGGTGGTCGCAGTCAAAGACGGCGAGGTCAAGATACATTTCATCCACTCAAGTATGTATTTCTGCATATGGGGTGTTAAGTATGAAATTAATTGTTCTATCTCTTGCTTTCACATATGCATACTTGTACATATACACACACTCACTTGCTTAGACACATTCACCCACGCACTTTTGAGACACACATGAGCTTCACACACAATTCATACACATGCACTTGCACACACACACACACACACACACACACACACGCACACACACACACATGCACAAATGCCTGAGTGCACAAATCCACACACATACACATGTGCATGTGTGTACGCGCACACAAATGCATGCGCGCATACACACACACACACTCTCTCTCTCTCTCTGTCTCCCCTCCCCCCCTCTCTCTCTCTCTCTCTCTCTCTCTCTCACACACACAAAGCTCACAAGTAAATATTTGGATTGGTCACTTACATTTTATCTGAATAATCAGAATTTCCCAAAATGAGCTGTTTGGAAGTGAGAAAAATGTCAAGGCCTCTAACAAGCTGTTGAGACAGAGGGAATACATGATGACAAAAGTGGGTTTGAGAGGGGGGGGGGGGGGGAGGGGTCCCTGCCACTAGGTAATTGCTTGCACAGTTTTAGCTTAGTGTGGTTTTGAACAGAAACTTCTCAACATAATTTTAACTTGAACAAAATGTTATTTTGTGGGGTATGTGATCTGATGCCATTGTCGTTAACAGGTTATTAGAGTGTGCCATGGGTTAACAGCTTGATTGATTTTCTTTTCTGTTAGAATTGGCAGCAATTTTTGTGGTCAGCAATGTGTTCGGTTTTTATTCATTTATTTATTTTTTTTAAAAAAATCAGTGTGATTGTACAGGGCAGGTTGGCAGTTGGGAAAAAAAAGCTAACTATCCGTTGATGAATTTGATCGAACTGAATGAAAAGAAAGACATGGTGTTTTGCATGTGTTTGAAGACATGGTGTTTTGCATGTGTTTGAAGGAAAGTTTTTGTTGTCAACTACACATTTATACAGGCACAACAAACTAAGTTTGGAATTAAGACAGACACCAGTCAAATTGACAAGATTCTAATTAATTAACCCATACAGTAATGATGAGCAATCCAGTAACAACATTCAGCCTTGGGGGTTTGTGGGTACAGTTTGAAATCTGTAAGATCAGAGGAATCATGTGCTTATTCTTAACTTGCAAAACCTGTCATGCAAGATGGACAAGTGGGCAGTGCTGTGCATTTTAATGTTTAAAACCAACCTGAATTTGGGTATATCTGCATTTGAGTCTTTACAGGTATGCACACACATGCACCCCCGCACATACATGAGTATACACATCATATGCTTTTCCTTCAGGAGGAAGCTGTCACACAGACAGGTATCTCAGGGTCTTCCAAGAGCTGTGAATCATCAAAAGGTTCATGTAGATCCAGTGGAAACTTGATAAACATAGAAGCTGTCATTTGTAGCCTGTTATGTCAATCTCGTTCTCTTATGGCTGTCTCTGTCTCTCTGTGTCTGCGTTTTAATGTTTATCATGTCTCGTTTTGAACTCTCAGGTGATTCAGTGAGGTGATGTTGATCTTGTGTCAGGGTTTCTCTGGAAGATCTGTACAATGGCAAGACATCAAAACTTCAGCTGAGCAAAACTGTGATCTGCAAAAAGTGCCATGGGTGAGCGTCATCTGTCACTGCTTCTGCCTTCCGTTACCTTTCCTTTAGACACAAACTTTCATGATTTATAGGCCTTCCTTTCTATATTTCTGTTACCTTCTGTAATAAATGACACCTGGATTTTCACCATTTTTGTCTAAATTGATATTGGGCCAGAATAGCTCGGTTGGTAGAGCACCGGACTCATAATCTTGGGGTTGCGGGTTCGAATCTTCGCCGGGCCGTTTCAGTACTTGGGGATTTTTCCCTCACAGTTAACATTGGTTCTGACTCCATATCCCATACAGTCTTTCGAATGAGACTATAAACCGAGGTTCTGTGTGTGAACACACGCATAACATCTTGCACACACGTAAAATCCCATCACCAACTTTCGGAAGAGAAGGCCAGTTTGGCTGTTGGTATGGATGACACGTTACACATAGCATGCACCTTCCCTGAAGATGGAGTTTGGCTGCCTTAATGGTGGGATGAAAGATGGAAAAAAAAAAAACAAAAACGGTCATACACACAAAGCTCCACTCCCTTTGTTGGGTAGATGGGATTAATCCTTGCCTGTCTATACAGGGAGTGTCCGCAGGAGTGTCAGCCTGCGTACGCAAAAAAAAAAAAAAAAAAGAAAAAAAAAAGAAGAAAATTGATATTGTGCAGGAACTGTATTCCTTTCTAGATTGAGATAGTTTTTATATGATGTTCTTTGAATTCCTCATTTTATGTTGGCAATTTTGGCTTACCATTGTTAAGCATCATGCATATGTATATATATCACATCTTGTGTCCCTTTTGTTTTGTTGGAGTTCATTCTGATATGATTGTGATTGTTCACAGCAATGTATGAGCATGCATGCATGATAAGATTATGCTTCCTTGCATCTTTTGACGTTGTGCAAATCAGATCGTTGAGATACAGGTCAGATAACTGAAGTGGGTGTCAAGGAATTTCACTGTGAAAGAGGAAGGTTCATACACTTTGAACCCATGCTTCTCTCCAGTTTCCATGAAAACCCCCTTCACTTCCAGAGCAGTAGGTTGTATTGCGTCCAATATGTTTAAAAGCATCTCTTTGTACATAGGGTGCTAAACAGTTTGTGATTGAGCAGCTTATTACAGGGCAGTAGGTGTCTTGTGTCCAGTGTTTAAAAGCGTCTCTTTGTACAAAGGCTGCATGTAAACAGTTTGTAATTAAGCAGCATAGCATGTCACTCAATGGACTCTTGCAGTCGTTTACAATTTTTCTTTTTTTATGAAGCAAATGACAGGAACCAATGTAAACTGTGGAGTAAACAACATGAACATAGGAAAGTCACCAAAAAAGGAACTCTTCCTCTTGAGCTTTCAACCCTTCTGGTTAAATACCAGTTTCATGTTGTCTCAAGTCCTTTAGTGCATAATCTTCTTTTCTTTGTTTACAAGATTTGAGCCCAAGGCAGCTAGTCACCATGTCACAGGATTTCAGTCTTCATGATCAGGAAATCGGGGTGTCAGTCTCACTCATAACTTTAACTTGTTTGACCTCTTTCACAGACAGCCTTGAAACTTACCTTCTCAGCATGTGGAATTGTTAGAACTCTTCTTAGAGAATGATCATTGATTTCTGTGGGCGCATGTTAGAACTCTTCTTAGAGAATGATTCATTGATTTCTGTGGGCGCATGTCCATGTATGTATATTTGTAATCGTAAAACATGGACAATATGTTTTGTGTGGTGGTAGTAATTAGTGCTGGATTGAAAGCCTTCAAAAAGAAGAATTTTTAGTTTGTTACATTTTTCCATATGTACAGACAGGAAAGAGCTTCACATGTGAAAGAAAAACCTTTTTAATTTCAGCTGAATACTGTTTTTAGTGGTGGCCACTTGAGAGTTAGTTCTCATGGTGATATCAGAATGTGTTTTTCCTTGCAGGGCGGGGGGAGAGCAGGAGCCACAGTCAGGTGTCGCACCTGCAGCGGCAGAGGGATAAAGGTCAGCCTGAGACAGCTAGGTCCTGGCATGGTGCAACAGATGCAGAGTATATGTCCCGACTGTCACGGTGAAGGTGAGATTGTAGACCAGTTTGCATCAGGACCATAGTGCCTTTGCAGCTCATTCATGTCTGAACTGTAGTAAAAGAAGCACTTGAAACCATACAGAGATGTATGTTACATATGTCGTTACTGTAAACTGAGTACTTCTATGGCCAAATCAACATTTTTTCCAGCTTTTCAGAAAGATTTTCATTTATTGCTGGACTTCAAGAGTTTTGAACAAGAGCATGCCAGTAAACTCAGGAATATGTGCATCTCTCTTCTGGTCTGGATGACACTTGGATTTGGGCTATCTGGTCACTGCATCTCTTGATCAAGAATAACTCGCCAGGTTCTGTGGTATTTAGTCCAGCTGTTTGAAGCCAGTATCCTGAGTGTATTGACGGAAATAGCTTCTGAAGATATTCAAACCGTATTTGTTGAAGAGCCTGCGAGTTCCATCACACATGCAACAGAACGAAGAGGCATACCTTTGCAGGTGCAAACACCTAGGTGATGCAAATCCCATGATCGCTGTTTGTGGAGAGCTGTTGGCACCAAAAAGTTCTCTCCGTGATTTAAAAAAAAAAAAGTTTTTAATAGATTCCATTTTTCATTTCATTTTCCTCACTGATGAATTTGTAGCTGAAAAATGTGATACTTGCTCAGTATTTTTGTGTTGAATTTGTTAAGACACAAAAGTGAACTTTGACTTGGACCGTTTCCGAGTGAAGGATCACAGGAAACTATCATTGTGTGCAGAGATGGTTTGTCCTAACTTATGCAGTATTTTGATGCCTGGTGGTTGTAAGCTTTTGCAATCTGATGAGAAACAAAGGAGGCACAAAAAAAAAAAATGTATCAACAAAAAGCAGTACCAGTACCAGGAAAAACAGCCTTCAGATTGAAATATAAACTTACAAATGAAAGTGAAGTGAATGTGACATGACATTTCCAAGTAATTTATAAAAGTCATGTCGCCAGTGTTCTACACATTAGTGTGATGTCATTTGTGGACACCTTGTGCGGAAAGCATGTGTTTTCTTTTTTCCTTGATATGTGCTTTAGTTTTTTCGTCGATATGTACCCTGTCATGATCAAATTTAGTTTTAAGAAATCGTTTCTAAAGTTGTTTTTAATTGTAATACTTTGTTTGCTTCATGTTGCCTGTCTCAAGCTTTTCAGATGTTTTCCTGACCTCATGTCGCATGATGTTTGATCCTGTGCATTTGATGCATTGTAAAGGAGCAGAAATGAGCCTTACCATGCTGTTCTTCCTCACAGCCAATTTCTTTCCATGCTTTTGTCAATACACAGAATGGGAATTCCAGCTCTTCCCCCCCCCCCCCCCCCTCCCAGACTGTCAAATTCTCTGCCCATGTGTGGAAGTTGTGAGGTTCACTCCCTTTTCTGTTTCTCCTCTCCTCTTCCAACTCGGGTTGTCAAGATGTTCCCCTTTTGTTGTCTTAGTGGGAGCAGATGGAGAGTGGGAGGGAGGTTGAGGGACACAGTTAGTGTGCCTCGTTTGAGGTGATGTTTCAAGATTTCATTCTGTGTTGATTAAAGGGTTTGATGAAGTGCGTTTCATTTCTGTCAAACTTGATGCATGGTGAAAGCAAACAGGAAATGAGGCAGGGAACATTAAACAATAAACAAGAAACAAGTAGAATAACTCTTGCTCCCACACACACACACACACAAAAATACACGCCCGTAATTCCAAAGCAATTGTGCTTACGACACCAAATCACCTGGCAGATATGACGCCACAGAACAACAAGGAAACATCTCCGAAAAAGGATGTTTCGAGCTTGCCTGTGTACCTAGTACTGGACACATTTACACAGCAACGACTGGAGAAATGAACAAACATAAATCCGCATTTATTCAAAACTGGCACAGCATTTTTATCTTGAATATAGTCAGACAAGTGTACAGGCGAACAGAGACAAAGAGAGGCAATCTTGATTTGATTGAAAGTAGATGGGAAATGAGGCAGGTATCAGTAAACAAGGAACAACAGACAAGTAGGGTAACTCTTGCTCCCACAAGAAAACAAATACATGCCCATAACTCCAAGGAATGCTGCCTATGACACCGAATCGACTAGCAGATATATGAAAGCACAAAATACACAGAACAAACAAGGAAACATTCCCTCCCCCCTCCCCCACCCCCCCCAAAAAAAGTTTCAAACTTATCTGTATACGCTGTATCAGACCCATCTACACAGCAGCAACAAACAATTGAGAGAAATGAACAAAACATGAATTGACATTTATTCAAGACTGGCACAGCATTTTCAATCTTGAGAGTTACGGGTGTGTTTTTGCTTTCTTGTGGACTTATCTGAGCTTAGTTACACCGAAAACCGTCGGCAAGGTAAGTAACTCCGTAATTTGAACATGGTTACCCAATTAAAAAATTAATTTAAAAGAGAGGAAAGGAAATAACGAAAAAAAATAATTTAAAAAATTCCTACGAATATATATGTTGCTATATCGTAAGTTTGAAGAATGTCACATGAGCCATTTACTCGGGGAAAAAAAAAAAAATCTTCTTCAGAACTTTTCTTCCGAATTGTTGTTCATCATACCTGGAACTTCATCCCAGTCGAAATCTAGGTCACTCTAAGCTTCATTACCCAGCACTTTCACTAAGTCTTATGCCGTAAAATAAATCCTACAAAACACAGTATCTCCATCACTAAATCTCATTATAGAACGGCAGAACTCAAGGTTAGCCACGGTGAAAAACGGCATTTCGACCTCAAAACTAAAAAATTCGTAACTCGAGAACCACGGCACGTATCGACTCGCGTTTTTTGCAAACGGAAGTAAATGGCTACAGGAAGAAGGAGTCACGTTCTCGCGAGACTTCCTTTTCTACGAGAAACATGGCGGCGCCCATTGTTGCCACGTGTTTTACGGGCGCTGGCGGGCGCTCAGCGTTTTGGCTGTGTTATTTCTTTTTCCTTGGCAAACTGACCATTTCCAGCCAATATCTCTTTTTTTTTCTCCTCACAATGTCTTTCTGGTTGATGATCCAGTCCCATGCTGTATGTTCCTTTTTTCCCCCTATCGTCTCTGCCCACCTTTCTTGTGTGTAATTCAGTCACAGCCAGCTTAGTTCATTACTTTCTGGCTAATGTTCACAGCTAGTAGGCCTTCATGTGTCTGATTTATGTAGAGGATACCTTGGACCCATCTCAGGATTGGAGGGAGTCTTGGCTGTATGAATACCGTGCAAAAGAAAGAGTTATTTGTTTGAATACAGCATGAAATGAACTAAATCCGCTTCACAGAGACAGAGAGAGAGAGTGAATCTTTGTTGTTTGGGATGACTGTGGTCATCAGTTTGGTTTTTTGTTGTTTGTTTGTGTCTTGTTTTTCTGCTGAAAGCTGAAAGTGTGTCAAATCAGCCAGAAATGCTTTTTTTTTTCTTTTGAATGACAAGTATCTTTTCGTAGCACACATTGTGCAGGCCGTGTATGTAACGCACATGTCGCCATCATAATTCAACCTTTTTCATGTTCTGCTATCAAGATTAGAGTGATCACGCCAATATCTGGGCATCTTCATTTACTTCTGAAGACTGTGTTGACTGATCGGGGCATTTATTAGAAGCCCTGTTGGCGAATACTTTTAGATTTGAACAACGTGCAATGCTGACTGAAAAGATTGTCAAAAGTCGCCTATAATTGCTGCATTAGCATGCATGTGAATAAAGGGAGATAATGATGCATGTGTCATTTGCCGTCCCATGAATGGCAAGAGACAAAGTCAGATACAGAATCTGGTGTTCCTTGATCGAAGGAAGATCAAATCAGGCACAGAATCTGCCATCCTGAGAACAAAGGGAGATGAAGCAGGACATGGAGTCTGCCGTCCTTAGAATGAAGGAAGATTTGGACACAGAAATGAACTTTCAGAGGCAATGCTGAAATCGGGGAAATGTCTCTGGCAAACTCTCATTTTGATAGTGCTACAGATTGGTGTGTCCCTTGATAGTTCTACAGATTGGTATGGTCCAGGGACACTGGACTGGAACGCTAGTCCTTTCACTCAGTTTGTAGAGAGGGTTTTTTGAACACATGTTTGGGTCATAGTGGAATTCCTGACCAGT
This sequence comes from Conus betulinus, assembly GCA_016801955.1. Taxonomy (NCBI): domain Eukaryota; kingdom Metazoa; phylum Mollusca; class Gastropoda; order Neogastropoda; family Conidae; genus Conus; species Conus betulinus. The sequence continues at coordinate 452,832 of JADBJO010001030.1, forward strand.
TCTCTCCCCCCTCCTCCCCACGTTTCATGCCAGTCCTTCTAGTTAAGGATCATAGTGCAGCTAAAGTAATATGTGAATAATTTTTCGCAGATACACAAAAAAAAAAATCTAACTAAATATAAGAGCAGTACAGTTTGCCACCTTGTCACCCCCCTCCCCTCCCCCCCAGACCTCCCCCCCCCTCCTCCCATCTCCGTGTGACAGGGGCAGAGGTTTGTGTGACAGAAGAGCTTTGTGACATGTTTTTTACAGCCTGAAGTGGAGCCAGGCGACGTCATCATCGTGCTTCAGCTGAAGGAGCACGAGGTGTTCTCTCGGGAAGGCAACGACCTGCTCCTGGTGAAGACCATTGGGCTGACAGAGGCGCTGTGCGGGTTCAGCTTCCTGGTGCGGCAGCTGGACGGCCGTGACCTGGTTGTGTCCCACCCCCCTGGCGAAGTCATCAGCCCAGGTCTCTCTCTGCTCTGCTCTGCTCTGCTCTGCCATGTGTGTACTGTGCTGCCTGTCTTTTTTTGTCTTTCTGTGCACTACTCAGAGAAATGGAACTGGACGCAGTACTGGTCAGAGAACAGCAATGAACAGCATTAGCCAAAGATCAGCCATAGGACAATACTAGTCTGAAAACAGCTCAAGGGCATGAACTAGGCTCAAGAGCTGTAGACATCATTTGATGCAGAGCAGGATAAAACGATGCTAGGCAGACAAATGTGCCAGACAGTGTCAGGTTGCTACAACAATGACAAGACGGAGAACAGCAATTTAACTGGCATTGTTAGACAGAGAAGAGCATAAGACAACCTCAGTCACAGCAACAACATTACAGCCGTAGACAACAGGAGATGCAAAAGCAATAGTCGATGCCAGATGCAGACCAGCAATAGACCACGTTCAGACATGATGCAGCACAGGACAGCAGTGAATAGAGAACAGCAATAGACAACACTAGACAGAACAACCAAGTCAACAGTAGTCAGAATGAGAGACAACCTAACACATAGAACATCAATAGTCAACACTAAACAGACAGCAATAATAAACAAACCTTGATGTATATAACAGCAGTAGACAGCATTAGACATAGAACAACAGTTGACATAACATACAATAGCAAGAGGCAAGACAACACTTAACAGCGAGCGTCAAACAAGACGTAGAACAGCAGCAGACACAACTAGACATAGAACAAGCAGTAGACAACACAAGACATAGAACAGCAATGGTCGGTGCTTGAGACGGTACAGCACTAGGTAATGGTACACCAAATCGTGGTGCATTTCTGAGCTCTGGCGTTGTCCCAGTTTACATCTGAACATGCTGTGCAAGTCAAACAGGTGATTGGACACGATGAATCACAGTTTGTCAGGTATTCACAGTGGGGAGTGGACATTGGCACCTTGCTTGATTGCTGGTGCGAGATGTAGTTTTGTAGTGTTAGTGTTTTGTTTCTTCTTTTCTTGTTGGTTCGTTTATTTGTTTTGTTTTTGTCTGTTGTTTGTTTTTCTGTCAGACTCCGAAAAGAAATGCTAATGGCCTTATATCTAGAGGTTGATCAGAAAAGAATAATCTTGTGATAAAGTGATGCGCCAATACGTCGGATTGTGGGACAAAATCATGCTCATTGTTTTGCTCTTATTTATTGCAGTAAACTTGCCCACCTATGAACATAGTTTATGTTCATCATGAACCAGTTTGATCATGAGTTCTGTATGGGAATCATCTTAACTTCAGCTTGAAGGTGATGGAGGTGTTGGTGGGTACGATGACGCATGCAGGCAGTGACAGTGTCTTAAAAGCGTTATGTGAGTGTTGTGTAGGAATGATGAAGACAGTGGCAGTATATTGGACGTTAAGTCCATCATTGGCAGGGAGAGACAGTGGCAGTATCATGAAGTGTGATGTGGGCGTTGGCAGGAATGATAATCATGGCAGCGCCTTCAAGTGTGTTTGTGGGCGTTGGTATGGGAATGATAATCATGGCAGCGCCTTCAAGTGTGATGTGGAGGTGTTGGCAGGAATGATGAAGATAATCATGGCAGTGCCTTGAAGTATGATGTGGATGTTGACAGGAATGATAAAAGATAATCATGGCAGTGCCTTGAAGTATGATGTAGGGATGTTGACAGGAATATATTGGAGATAAATCATGGCAGTGCCTTGAAGTATGATGTTATGGTGTTGACATGAATGATAAAGATAATCATGGCAGTGCCTTGGAGTATGATGTGGGTGTTGGCAGGGATAAAGATAATCATGGCAGTGCCTTGGAGTATGATGTGGGTGTTGCCAGGGATGATAAAGATAATCGTGGCAGTGCCTTGGAGTATGATGTGGGTGTTGACAGGAATGGTAAATATAATGATGGCAGTGCCTTGGAGGATGATGTGGATGTTGGCAGGGATAAAGATAATCATGGCAGTGCCCTGGAGTATGATGTGGGTGTTGGCAGGGATGATAAAGATAATCATGGCAGTGCCTTGGAGTATGATGTGGGTGTTGGCAGGGATGATAAAGATAATCATGGCAGTGCCTTGGAGTATGATGTGGGTGTTGGCAGGGATGATAAAAATAATCATGGCAGTGCCTTGGAGTATGATGTGGGTGTTGGCAGGGATGATAAAAGTAATCATGGCAGTATTTTGAAGTATGATGTGGGTGTTGGCAGGGATGATAAAAATAATCATGGCAGTATTTTGAAGTATGATGTGGGTGCTGGCAGGGATGATAAAGATAATCATGGCAGTGCCTTGGAGTATGATGTGGGTGTTGGCAGGAATGATAAAGATAATCGTGGCAGTGCCTTGGAGTATGATGTGGGTGTTGGCAGGGATGATAAAAATAATCATGGCAGTATTTTGAAGTATGATGTGTGGGCGCTGGCAGGGATGATCAAGACGGTGGTGGGAGAAGGGATGCCCAGGTACAGAAACCCCTTCGAAAAGGGCAACCTCATCATCAAATTTGACGTCAAGTTCCCGACCAACAACTTTGTGGCAGAGCCCAAACTGACAGTAAGTACTTGTGGAGGAGTCTTGTTTAAAAACATCTTTTACTTGTTTCATACAGTCTTGGCTTCTGAAGTCCCATGGTTTGGCTGCTTGGTTGTTTTCTGTGAACCGATGGACAGTAGCAGCTGTGGTAGTTTTTCAGCAAACATGAATGGTAAAGACACTGAATTTGCTGGAGGGACAGACAACAGACATGGGTGAAATCTGATTCACACATTATATGAAGAAATGTGAAAGGGCAAACAGAAATACTTATCCATTTCTCCTGGAAAAAGTTTTCATACTTGAAAGTTAATTTTTTTGTCAGGAAGAAAAAAAAATCTGTTGTTATAGTGGTAGTTTTAGGCTTTTGTCAGTGTACCATCCTAGGCAGGCATGTGTAGAAGGAGACATGCGATGGACATTTCTAAATTTGATTTTGTATAAATTTTGAAGGCAGTATCACTTCCCTTGACCTTGACTTCTCGACCGTATTGAAGAGGTCGCATTATTCATGGAGAAACTGACTGACAGAGATGTGAATTCAGGGATTTCTGAGAGCTGGAACTGTAGCCGAGAGCTCTGAAACAGAGAGATCCAGTTGATCAGTTCTTATACTTTCTAACAGATTAACTTCAGTGCAGCAAGGGCATTGGACATTGAAAATCATTTGAGAAGTGGTCATAAGTGTTCTGCAGTCAAAAATGAACCCAAAATGTACCGAGAGTAGTTCTGCATTAAGCCCAAAAGTAAATTGAACAGATCTAGTTGCAAAGTGAGACAACTCCAGGCGGAAATCTAAACGAACCTTAAACAAATGCTAGTGAACTGCTGAAAAAAAAAAAAAAAAAAACGTGCACAAACAAATCACAAGATAAAACACAATGCGTTTCGACCTCTTAGGTCTTCTTCAGGCAAGTTACAAAACAGTTAAGACAACGAAAATGAAAGAGCAATCACTTATCTTCAATCACTTCAGTGCAAGATAGGTGTTGAATGAAAACGAGGCTGTCAAGCCTTCTGACAGCCTCGTTTTCATTCAGTACCTATCTTGCATTGAAGTGACTGAAGATAAGTGATTTCTCGTGCATTTTATTGTCTGAATTGTTTTGTATCTTGCATGAAGAAGACCTAGGAGGTCAAAATACGCCGTGTTTTGTCTTGTGATTTGTTTGTCCACTGTGTTTTTTTTTTTTTTTTTTTTTCCAGTTCGCCAACAATTATTTAAGATAAGTTGAACAGGTTGAATATGTTGGTCAGAGCATGATTGAGTTCGAATGAAAAGTACACTGGACCAAATAAGTTTCTAGTGTAACACTTGCTATGTTGGATCACATAAAATACGTTCAGTTCTTTGCAGTGTGAGCGAGCGAAGCTCGACAGTCAAGACAGCACCCAGAACATGGTGCATTATTGGCATTTCCATGAATTTGATGTCACCTCACACACAAAAACTCCTTATTCTTATAGCCTGTGTGAAAAGGAGATGGGACAAGCGGCAGAGCCAGGAGGATTGAATGTTGGACCGAGAGAAGAGGCTCCAGACACAGAAAGTAGACTTGCAGCAAAGATCAGGAGATGGGAGGTGGAGTGAAGCAAGGATGGAAAGGTTCATGTTTAAAGGACATGGCTTCGAAGATCAGATTGACAAGGTTTAACTGTTTGTTCAGTTTTCCGAGAGGTCTGTTGTGTTGCACTTCATCTTTTAACTGCCTCAGTTTTTTAACTGGGAAACAGTGGGAAAGGGGTTTTGTACGTTAGGCCAGAAGGTTGTGTGACTTCGAAGGACTGTATTTCCTAGTGGGGCAGATGTCTGTTAGAACATCCGGTGTGTGTTATCCCTTCCAGACAAACATTCTGGAGAGCACACAGAGGTCATTCCTTTGCTGATCTTGCAGGAGCTGGAGACTCTCCTGGGCAAACCTCCAGCAGAGGAGCTGCCAACAGGTGAGCACGTGGAAGAGGTGAACATGGTGGAGTATGAAGACACCCGGGACAGCAGCAGAGGAGCTCGGGGCGAGATTTACGAGGAGGACGATGATGACATGGAGGGGGGGCATGGGCCTCGCGTCCAGTGTGCCCATCAGTAACAGAGGATGGCCAGGACACACTCAAGTTCTCCTGTCTTGTGCTCTGTCCTTGACTGTTTCCTCTCTTTTTCCATGTTTTTTTTTTTTCTCTTCTTCCTGTTGCTTTCCCCCCATCTCTCCCTCATTCACTCTATTTGTCTCCTGTATTTGTTTTTCCATCCGCCGTTTTTTTTTTTTTTTTCCTTCTTCTTTTTTTTTGTTTATTTTATTTTATTTATTTTTTTTTTTTATATTTTGAGTGTGGTTCACTGAAGCCTGTGTATAATGAGGAAATGTTGGATTAGAACGGATCTTTCTCTCAGGAGGAAAATTTTCACTGGTGGCACTTGTAGTGAGAGAAGTCTGATGCGATTGATTTTCTTTCTGGCCTCTTCAAGACCAAGTGTGTTTTGTGAAGAGAAGTGGGCCATTATCTTCCAGTGGAAAGTTAGTGATGTGATTATGACGCGAGTTAGTGATGTGGGCACTGCATGCCAGGACTGGATTCTCCTAGCGATACAGGTCTGTGGTTGCTGTGCGTGCCGTGGCTCGGGGCAGTGAACATGTGTGTTTCTTGTACATCCATTGTACAAGTCTGTATGCACAGGGATGCAACTGAAAACCCTATTTGTTATTGTTGTAGATTTGTGCTCCATTTACGATCAGCCAGTAGAAACAACAGGCAAGTTCTCTGTGTGTGTGTGTGTGTGTGTGTGTGTGTGTGTGTGTGTGTGTGTGTTTGTGTGTGTGTGTGTACATACATGTATGTACCTGTGTGAGAAAAGGTAGGGGAATTGGAGAAGTCTAAAGAGATTTTTGCAATAAAATGCTTCACTTGTAGAAGTGGGAGACTCGGCAAAGATCCGAATTTGATCTTTTAAGTAAGCCTACTTTCTCTTCTCCACAAAACACTGATGTATGTGTGTGTGTTAGAATGTGTGTGTGTGTGTGTGTGTGTGTGTGTAGAATGTGTACGAGTGTGTGTGTGTGTGTTAGAATGTGTGTGAGTGTTTGTGTGTGTGTGTGTATGTGCACGTATGTGTGTGTGTGTGTATGTGTGCGCGTGCATGCAAAGAGTATATGGGTAACTGAGTTGTGCATGTGTGTAGTTCTTGTGTGAAAGGTCTTAACCAGAGTTTTATAATACCTTAAAGTACAAAAGACATGATTGTTAACAGTGAGATGTGTGAGTGTGTTTCTTTTTTTCCAGTAGATTTTTTTGTCCTTTTTCTTCTCATGTCTTCAGTCCTGCCAGAATTGCCTGAGTCTCTAACTAGAAGAAGTAATCATGGGGGGTGCATCCAGATGCCATGCAAATCGGGGGTAAGGGGTCGTGTGCACACTATGTTTCCTTGAACATTGTTATTTTTCAATTCAGTCTGTATTTACCCAAATCCATAAGCTTAAGACATGTTATTTTAATGCATATACACTTGAGCTTGCATTCATTCAGTGGGAAAGAAGAAAGAAAATAAAAATGATGTTGTCACTCAAGGACTCAGTCTCCGGCTCTTATGGTTCGTCACTGGGATGTGGACCTGTGTGTGATGACAGAACTGGACGAGCTGAACACAGTTGATCTTTGACACGATAGCAATAGGCCAAAAGGTGAAATTTCAGGCCCTGTTGACATAACGGTGGTGTGCTGAGCTACCACTTTCGTAAGATGCAGAATTTTTTTTTTTTTTTTTCAATGCGCACTCAATCTTCAGTCCAAGAGAAACTACATAAGCTTGACTATTCAACTTTTTTGGCAAGTGATCCTTGCTCATCAGAAACAGTGTAGTTTTTTTCATTTATCTGAAAATGTTGTTTTTAGACAGGTCAGAGGTCGTATTTCCCAAAGCGAAGCGGTAGAACTAAAGCAGTTCTCATTTCAAGAGACGAACTATTGATAATTGAAGCATCTGATATTGATTGTGTTAATGTGATGAAAGGAAAATTAAATGGAGCTAAGGCAATCCTCGGTGCAAAAGATGATCAAATTTGTAATAATTGATCATTTTAGCATCTGATATTGAATATGCTAATAAGACGAAGGGAATATTACTTTGATGCAAAACTCATCCAATTTTTCCAGATTTCTCCAAATTTTGATGGAGAATAGAAATATTTTGAGGTTAGCACATGTGCCTTTCACATTTTTTTCTGGCTTTTTAGGATTTATTGGCACAGTTTCAAAATGTGAAGAAATCTAGATGTAGCAGAGTTTTGGTGCTTTCAAAGTCATTATGTACAATGAAACTTCTGAAACATGTGGAGATTGTACGCTTTGGTCGTTCTGTGTAAATCTGTTGAATTTTTAAACTATGACCAAAATGTAACGTCACGAGGCAGTGCACCCACGCCGCTCATTCCGACACACCGTCTACAACCACAGCCCGGTCGGCCCCGCCGCAGCCCCGGCACTGGCAATCCACAGGGAGCAGTCACTGTCAAGTCGTCAAGAGGCAACCACCGGAGGAGACATTGCACTGCTGCCGAGTCACTTTGGTGGCGTTCTGCGGCACCTGTTCTGATCTAACATACACAGGACACCACCTACTAAGCCTCCTACTGACGACAATAATTGCTTAGTCGCGGAGCCGGTGTGAGTGAGCTCTCCTCCGGAGGGCGCCATCACGTCCTGTCCAACGACAGCCCCCATGGACTCGCCGTTACCGGTGACCTGACGGAACCAAACCAAAGCCACAGACGTGGAGAAGACATCGAAACTGAGGTCACCATGAGAGCAGGGCATGAAGGGCCACAGAATTTGAGACTTTTTTTTATGCTGATCGATGAGAGAGGATGATGATGATTAAGATGATGCTACGGATTTCCATTTCGGTCTGAGACTACAATGACAGGGCTGTACTCAACGCTTCCTTTCATAATATATCCTGGCATCAACCAGGCCCGAGAGATACAGGACACCTGCAGTGGTGGTCAGGAAATTGAGAGCAACACTCTCAGAAACGCATCCATTAAGTGGATGAAACTCGACTGTGTGGTCCCAGTCTTCCAAACTGAGTCCGCAGCAAAGTCAACTCTGGGTAGGAGCCAGTCGGGGCAGAAAAACCCACATGACTCTTGATGGGATTCGAACACATACATGCATGTACGTGCACAGACACAGAAACACATGCATGCAGGCACGTACCCACGCAAGCACATGCGCGTATGCACTAACACACAAACACACACAGGGGGGCACATTTTGGTAACAATAGTAGGCAGATATCACAGTTGGGCCAACCAGCTAAGAAGAGTAAAATACAAGTTTGTGATGAAACACATAGTTGCCACGCCCCAAAAATATTTTGCGTTGCTTGAAAAAAAATCCAGTATGTCAACATAACTTTATCAGTAAAGTGAAGAGGGGAACATTCATATTCCATAAATTGGCCAGTGATGCCCACTGTCCCGGAATAAGTGTAGCGTTATTTGTAATGGACAAACATAAAATAGATGGCTGTTCCAGACATTATAGGGGGAGGCGGAATTGCATGTTACTGGGGGGAAAAAAATCAATCTGAAAACAAATGGGAACACCAGGTGAATGAACCTGACCGTTCAAAGAAAGTTGTAATTTAAACTGCATGCCTGTGGACACTTTGAATCCCTGGCTGTGGAATTGACCCAAATGGAGCTGAAGTCATGCGAAAGCACTGAAGAGGTAGATCTACTTGTGGCAAGCAGATCATAATGTGCAGGACTGATGAAAAAGCTGGACAGTGAATCCCACCTCTGAATGAAAAGTCGATGCTGCCTGTCCTCCGGGAAGTAAGAGGATTTTCAGTCGCCATATCTATAACACTGACAGAAAGGGAGGAAACTGTGGTTGTGCATGAACTGCAAGTGTGCCTTCCATGATTCTTCATCAGTCTTGGTGACCATGGTGATATGGGTATGCAAACATACTTACATGTGTCTCTGCACAGCATCACTTGACGTAAGAACATAGTGTGTTCTGAAAAATTCCTGAAAATGTCAATGTGCTCCTGATTGTGGCATCATCTGTTCCTGACGGAAAGATTCTTAGGGTAGGCATGAACTCAGGATGCAGTGTTCATGCAAAACTCCTCTGTATGTGGCTGGTCAACACACACCACAGATGGAGGCTGGAGGTAAAGTTGTGGATGAATACAAACATCATATACGGTGTCGTGTTTTCATTTGGTCCTCTTGCAAATTCTCATTCCAATTGCCAGACCGTTAATACTATTCCAGCCGCATGTGGCATGCACGGCATGATTCCCTGCTCCTGCACGCTTGTGCACGGCACTCAGTCCCTGCCGACACGCATTTTTTCACCACTTTTTGATTTATTTTTACAGTAGTAGACAAACACTGACAGTGTTGTGTTAGGTGTCACAGGAAAGGACAAACACTCAACTAATCGAACGTAGTAATTTCGAATCGCTTACTTTTAATGTGTAGACACAACTGTCCGTCGTAAAACATGTCTGACAAGTAAAAAAAAATTCTGTGTTTACATTCTAATCCATTCTTTTACAACACGCTGTCAGAATCAGAAGCAAACAGGTAAACGACATTGCAACTGTTTGCATTGGCCATGTTTTGATCAAATGTTTTTGTGTTTGAATCTTTTGAATTGGCCTCATCGGCGGCCACGTGTGATTGTGGCGGTGTCTGCTACAGTAGATGTTGAATCATTGTTTTGGGCTGCCTCTTCAAATAATTCACTTTCCTCTTCTCTATTGTAATTATCGATACCTCTATCGCTGCCCTCATCGTCAGATCAACTTGTAATATAATTTCAAGCAATTCACTGAGCGAGAAATCGGTACCACCCCTTTGCCTGACCGACATATTTCTGGCATAGGAAATTCCAGCCGCACATAGCCGAGTGCCGGTTCCTTTGTTTTTCAAAGCTGCTGGGGTCACCCAAGTTCATGGTGGAGCACTAAAATTAGGGTCTACAACTCGCTAGGACATCCCCAAGACTAAATACAGAGCTTATTTCCCTTAGACCATTATTTTCAAGGGAAAGGTAGGAATTTTTCATGTTCCCGTCTGCCAATAGTGGAAGACACGGCAGAATGTACTGCCTGCCCATCGCCAGCCTTGGCTGACGCAGCTGCAAGGGAAAGAAATCCTGTCCTCTACTATTGGTGGACATGGCTGGTAAAGGTTATAGCTTAAGCTGTGCATGATAAAAGTGGAAAAAAAAAGGTTTTTCAAGCAATGCCAGTGTGATGATATTTTGAAACAGTATGGGTGAGATAAGAATGTGTTCAAGCAAAGCCAGTGTGATGATATTTTGGTATATTGAGGGTGAGACAAAAATGTTTTCAAGCAAAGCAGGTATGGTAATATTTTTATATGGCAAGGGCGAGATAAAAATGTTTACTAACAAAACAGGCATGATGATATTTTTATATGGTAACGAATCTAATTTTATAATGTGCGTATTTCAGAAGCTTTGTGTAATGGAAGATTTGGTTTTCTTTTTTTTTTTTTCCCATGGATCACTTCAAGCATCGGATCATAGAACTACTGGTCAGACTTCTCTGGCTCCTAAATGTTGAGTGCAGAAGGATGGCAGCAATGAAGATGGCATCATGTGTTCCTCATCCCACAAGACTGAGGGGAGTCTTAGCTGGCTACTCGGCCTTCAGGGAGAGGCAGTTGGGGGGGGGGGGGGTGGCTGGTTGGCCTAGTAAGATGTTAGATTCTTGTTCTAAAATCCAGGGTTTGATTCCCATATGAGACTGCCAGCAGAACAAATGTCAAGAGTCAGCATCTGTAGAAATTCAGTCTTCCCTAGCTAAAATAAAGTCTTCCCTAGCTAAAATAAAGTCACACTCAAAAAATAGTATTTCAGATTTTTCAGGTCAGCATACGAGCAATGCCCGTATCTCTTTGGTCTTTGCGTGTCCATTGAAGAACAGAATATTCACATCAATGATCTAATACTCCATATGAACCTGGTGCAAAGGTGTAGTAGGCAACACTCAAGGAATGAACTTGATTTGGTGAGTGGGTTGTCTCAGTCAGGTGTCGCTGTGAAGGGTGAACTGCTCCCAATTGACTACAGAGTGCAGATGTCAAAGGTCAAGAGAGCAAAAGGATGTGGGGCGTACAGATAAGACTTGATTGATGCTGCACTTTAGGTTCTGGTCTCTGGATAAATGGGTTTTATACACACACACACACACACACACATGTACATACGCATACACACTCACACACACTTTATAACAACCATGTGTTGAAAAGGGTTTTCATGGACAGAATTTTTTTTTTTTTTTCATGACAGATTTCTGTGACATTTGAGCAATTCATCTCACATACAAACGGAGGATGAGAGTCTTTTGCATTCAAAGGTTAGAATTCTTGTTGCATGTTGGGAAGTCTATCAGGGATGCTTGTTTGGAATAACAGAGCATTTGGTAACACATGTATGTAAACACAGAACAGGTCAAATGCATTTATATCACTTCAGTTCAGGGTAATCTTCAGGTTTCCCAAAGCCTACTGGTCATAGGGCAGCAGCAGTTGTTTATCGTACCCTGGCTAAAAAACTCCAAGGATCATCCAAACAGCCAAAGCATTTGAACACTATGCTACAAATTCATCAGCTGGGGAAGAGAACATTACGTGTGTGACCATTTTTCATTACCCTGCCATGTGGGCAGCCACACTCCGACTTCGGGGGATTTTGGAGACTGATGTGTTATGCTAGGAGCTTGTCATGACTGAAGACAACCCCACATAACTATGCAGAGCATAACAACATTGTGATGTAGCCTTGGTGTTCTAGCCCATGTCAACTGGTCTGACGCAGCCTTAAACCAAGGCGTAAAGGGTCAGTAAACTGTAAGAGGGTTACCTTCTTCTTCTTCTGCGGTCGATTTGTATTTGGCTGCAACAGATCTTCAATCCTATCACCACAATGAATCCCACGGTCTTCTCAAGGTCTTGACGGCTTCCCCAAAGCTGCATTTGCAGCTCTGCACCCTCTGGCCAGGTTTGACGCCATAGAACATCATGAGAGGTTTACCATGACCGGGCACAGCATGATGGAATCCAGAGGCTGTCCCTCTCCTACAGCCGTTGACCTTCCCTGAACTCTTATCATCGGGTTTCTGTTTGCTCCTGGTGGTCAGAGAGGGTTTTCAAGTTGAAAGAGTCCAGTCATACGTGGTTTGAAGTCACGACCTTCACCATCATCAGCAAACACTTACCTGTGCCTGACAGGCCCGAATTTATATATCCCAGTTGTCATTCATTAGTGTCTGGAATAAAGATCTCCAGCTTTATTGCATTTAGTCCTGGTTTTGGAGTAATCTTTTGTTCAAACTGTTGTATTTTGGTGAGTTTTGTAAGCCATTTGACAAAAATACGCCATCCTTGACAATACCAAACTGGTTCCTGGTGTAATCGGTGTGTTTATTTTTGCTATCAAAGGCCGGCTTTCTCTCAGAATCAGATGATTTGATCAAGAAAGGTGAACTATTTCTCATTGACAGGATCTTTCTCTTCTTCTCTGCATATGCAGGCTGACACTCCTACAGACACTCCCTGTATAGACAGGCAAGCATTAAACCCATTTGCCCAACAAAGGGAGTGGAGTTTTGTGTGTATGACCGTTTTTTATCCCTCCATTAAGGCAGTCATACTCAAACTTCGGGGGGAAAACAAGTTCTCCTTATTTTGATAGTTAATCTTTATCAAACTGAAATGTAAGTCTTCTGATGGCAAGCTTTACATTCAGTAAAGAAAGGCAAGAATAGGGAAATGTTCCAGATTTGAGCCCCTGTGACTTTTCTCAGGGTATGGAGCACATCAGAAAAGAACATACAAATGTGAATTTTTAAAATTATTCATAAGGCTCCACCAAAACAAAAGAATCACAAGACAAAACAGGAGGCGTTTCAACCACTTAGGTCTTCTTCAGGCAAGATACACAACACTCAGGACAATGAAAATGAATGAGCGATCACTTGCCTTCATACGATTCTGCGCAAGATGGGCATTCAACGACCATCTTTCTGATTATCACAAACGTTTGCATTCCTGCAAGACGTTTGCCTAATGGGAGGCAGCAGCAACAACGACACCAGGAATCAATGGCAGGATTGTGCTGATCAAACATACAAGCCCCCTGACCCTCTGTGTGTGTGTGTGTGTGTGTAAACAAAGATGTAGTGGGGGAAAACAAGTGTATGCCAACAACTCCTCTGTCATTATAACGACGACTGGCACGTGTGTGTATGTACAAGAAAATAAGAATGGAAAAATGCCTTAAGAATATAAGTAACACAAAAAAATCCTTCACAAGTACCTTATGGGGACCATGACTGTCTTGAAAACCCAAACACCATCTGTACTGCCTACCCAGAGGCCTTTCATGCCCTGATTCAGACTCATGAGTGGAACCAGGCCGATTGTGTTGGTCCGCCCTCCACCTCAAAAGGAGCTACATCACCCAAAATTCAGTGTTATTCTCACCAGCCAGGGTTCAAAAAACAGAGTCTAGAGACGCCTAAAAGCAGCTTGTGCAGGATAAGAAAAAAAAATTAAAATGAGAGAGAAAGCTCAGCAAAGAAATAAGTTGCATAAAAACTAAATCAAAATCATTTATATAAAGAGTAATAAGCTATACGGGTAATCTTGTGAGAGAGAGAGAGAGAGAGAGAGAGAGTTTGTCCAAATGCACACACACACACACACACACACACACGGAGAGCGAGCGAAAGAGAGAAAGGAAGAAAATTCACGTGTTTCCTGCTACCATGACAACTCCGTGCTTGCAAATATGTATGAGTAATGCATATTTACAACCCAGTGCAAAACAAACAAGTGATTTTTCGAAGAATGTATCTTCCCTAGATATCACAAATAACAGATACGAAATGCACAAAATAATGTGTGCGTCCGTGTGTCTTTGCGTAGTACATGTGTGTGAGTGTACGTGTATTCATGTGTCTGTTTGGAGGAAGAGGGGCGGGGAAGGGGGGAAGACGTCAAGAATCGGACAGCGACTTATTTCTTTAAAACTGAAGGCTTTTGGAATTGAAGTGGCAAATAATCTGAAGGCCTAAATCATCAGGCTGATTCCTTTGCTCTATTTAGGAGCCGCGAATAGGAAAGGAAAAGACGGACAGTAAGGATCAAAATTACGTCAGCCTACTCTGTGGCAGCAGCTGTTATTTTAGCTTATCATCGTAAAGCGTTAGCTGACCCACAAATGTTGACGAGGTTAAAAACGTATTTGATGACTGGATCATCATCTGTGTGTGTGTGTGTGTGTGTGCGCGCGCGCGTGTGTGTGAGTGTGTGTGTGTACACGCAAAAGCTGCGGGGAATGTTCAGATGCAATGAATACTTCAAAGCAAATGCACTTGTAGTGATGAGCGTTCATTGTAATTGAGCTTTTAAGTATTTTTTTTTGACTGCTGAAAATCGTTTGATTCAGAGTGGCAATAAACTCTAATGATTAAAATTTTGAAAGAAGGGTTACATGGTGAAATACTCAATGTGCTTCAGCCTATGTACAGCGTTATAAAACTGCGTACGTTTGTCAATGGTTGTAAATCGGATGGCTGGTTGATGAAGAGAGAATTCATTTTCCCACATCCCCGGCCCCTCCTCCCTCCCTGATCTC
>JADBJO010001030.1:480000-504550 GCA_016801955.1 Conus betulinus
CGGAGCAGGCGATACATATAGATCTGCCTTCGAGAGGGATTGCGATAGTTTCCTCATGCAGCTAGTGAAGGGTTTTCATATTTATGATATACATTTTCCCATTTACTTTACTTCACCTTCAATTTTTTTTCCTCTCAATTTCAAATCTTTGCCAAGTCATTACTATAGTGATGGAAGATTGTTAACCTACACTTGTTTCCCCCCCACTACTTAATTGTTCAGCATTATATATATATATGTGTGTGTGTGTGTATAGATATATATATATATATATATAATTTTCAGAAGCATTTATTATTCCCCATTCCACCCACTCAAGCACATACTGTTACTTAGGCAGAATTTTGCTACCACTGCAGATATGAATGCTTACCTCCCCCTATTTCTTCAATCTAAGACATAAGAGCAAGCTTTTGTTTATTTATAATTGAATATTTCTTGCAGTCATTGCAACACCAAGCTGCTCTGTAAGTTGCTGGAATGGTGTTCGGTACTTATCCTTGAAGTTTATTAGTTTGTTGTAATTTAGTCCATGCAGATTCTTTCCACGGACTGGCGCTCAGCACCTGCCTTAAGAGGTTATCTTTTTATATTTTCTACTTTTCACTAGAAAATGTAGCTTGTTTTGCTCTTTCATGACTTTCTTTGCTTCTTAGGTAGCATCTTCGGTTAGTTTTTTTGAAAACTCAACAAACATACTACGGTATTGCACACCAGCCTTTTACTGGGATAGCATTCTTCTTAAAACCGAAAAGGCAGAGGAGTCAAGTTACCACATTCCGTGATCACTGAGAAACAATCAGGTTTTGAAATACCGGCATCTGACCAGAAGTTATATGTTAGTGAGTTTCCTTCCCCTTGGAGATTATCTCCTCCTTGGAGACTATAAACTTGCTGATGGCTCATTTTAAGAAGCATTTAGTACAGCCCATTCACCCACTTGAACGCATACTATTAAGCAGAATTTTCTACCACTGCAGATATGAATGCTTATCTCCCCCTATTTCTTCAATCTAAGACATAAGAGCAGCTTTGTTTGTTTGTGTATATATATATATATATATATATATATATATATATATATATATATATATATATACATATATATGTGTGTGTGTGTGTGTGTGTTGTTGCTGCTGTTGTCTTCAATTTAATGTCTTTCCACATTAAGTGTATGTGTGTGTGTGTGTGCTGTTTTGTTTTTTTTACTTCTAAGATTCGAGTGTTTCTGACATTACCGGGTAAAAAGGAATGCATCTCTAAAATCATCTGGTTTTTTTTTTTTTCCATTTTACAGTTGTAATTTTCATCGGGAACTCCATTCTGTTGAACTTTTCAAGTGTATGACAACTCTACTGGAAACGAATTACAGGTTAAAAAGAACACAACTGGTAATTGCATGATGCACTGTTCTCGCCCAAAGTAGCACTTACAATTCGAGTACAAAACACATTTGGTGCATTACTTTAACTCACTTTCCCACTCACACTTATAACCATCTTCAGGGATTGAAGCCACTTTTTTTTTCCTTTTCTTTTTAACAAAACGCATCTTCAGAAGAGAATTGGTGTGACTCGCGAAAACCAGTGTTAACTAAAACATTACGGATGTGCTCAAACATGGTGGTGTTAGGCCTACATACTGTTAAATACGGAGATCATAAAGAACCGAATATAATGCACAGGAATATTTCAAATTACCAGAGATCAATGTACACACACACACACACACACACACACACACACACACACACACACATGCATGTATGCACGCGCGCTCACACGCACACAAACACACTGTGGGACCCATATAGGGCCTACATTGGTATGAGGTATGCAGAAACATCAGTTATACATGGCCACATGCATATCAAATACACGGGAGTGCAGTAATCATCAGAGTATGGGATAGGCTGACGTTGTACTCGTAAGAGTCAAACAACTTACAAGTATATGGGGCATGGGGAGGGGGGAGGGGAGAGAAGGAAAAGGAAGTGGGAGGGCGTGCCCGCGCGCGCGCGCGCACGCAAACACACACACACACACACACGCACATACACACACACATTGTGACAGGTATGACTGAACCAACATAGAACGAACACTGCCATGTTTAATCTGCTGACCGAGATTTCCTTCTTCTCTCCCCTTCCTTTCACCCCACCCAACACAAGTATCAGGCACGAACACATCTATTAACAATTTTCACACACACACACACACACACACACACACACACACACACACACACACACACACACACACACACACACACATTTAATAACTCAATAATCACCAAACAGAAAACTGACATTGATATCCTTGATTCTTAACGATGCTCTCTATATCTAGGCCTATGGCAGATCTTGATCTTGCAGCTGACCGCCTTTTTGGTTTGAAATCCCACAAACACCTGTCGAACAGCAACACTTGCTAAAATCATTGCACAAACGATTAATCAGTGCACTGTAGACTGTAGATTTAAATAGGTGTGACTATCTGTCTTCATTGTGTCTTATTAGTGCTCAAATGAGTCCACATCAGCGCCGAATATATCGTCTTCGTTGGGCTATGTCTAACAACACACACTCGCCATCAAACTGGGTGTACACACCGTTACATATAGCTCCGTTTTCTGTCCTCCCCTAGAATAATCTAACACCCAAACTTTAAAGCAACGAAACAATGAAACTCTCCATATATTCTATTCGGTGACACATTTACACAAACATCGTTAAAGATGTGAGCGAGAAAAAAAAAAATTCAGAGCTGTGCTTGGAGAGAAGGACGCCATTATGAATCGTGTACCGCTAGCGTCCGACACAAGGAAAAGAAAACTTTCATAATCAGACCTCAGTGTAACATATATACATTAATCTAATGGTCATGATCATTTCCCGAATCTGAACAAATCTTCCCATGCAATCACAAGATTTGATCTTCATCATACATAGAATGAATCGAAGGCTGGAGATTTTACTATGTTTTGAGAGAGTGCCCCCCCCCCCCCCCCCCCCCCCCCTCCCAACCTGTGTTTTGTGGTGGTCAGAAAACTGCTTCAAACTCCCCACACACAGCCAAGAGTGACAAGCAACTGGTTGACACGTGTAGATGAGGGTTCCAATCAAATGTTGCGACCATACGTTGACAGGTTTTATCGATAATTCTTGGAGATATAAACAATTACGTTCATTGAACTCGTTTCAGCAGGTCCCCAATAGCGCCTTAATTGACAAATTTCTTTTTAAAGACGAATAAACTGAGCAAAACAGTATACACCGCTGTATTGCTGATCGATCAACAATTCTATTGATATGCAATGTGTGTCTGTCCTGTGTGCGCTGTTTTCAAACTAGAAGCCCTGAAACAAACGTCAACAAACACAAATTTGGCCTGTCGAGGCCTGACGAGCGCCGTTTTGCGTTCAGTCTCGAGCTGCTGGCTTTGCGGCACGGTAGTGCTTGATATAAATGGCGAAGGCTATTGCTGGTGTTACTTCGCATTGCCGACTCCGAAGTGAAAAATACCCCCTGCGGCATACAAAGTAACGTCGTCGTCGTTACCACTGCTGGCACCATGTCTAACGCTGCTCCTGCTCAGGTCAAGAAGGCCGCCAAGCCAGGAGGCCTGCCAAGCCTGCGCAGCACCCCAAGTACAACATCATGATCGCTGGTGCCGCTAAGAAGCCAGCAGCCATGAAGGCCAAGTCCCCCAAGGAAGTGGCCGCCAAGAAGCCCAACACTGCGGCCAAGAAGGCAGCCAAGCCCAAGAGGGCGGCCAAATCTCCAGCCAAGAGGGCGGCCAAGCCCCAAGACCCCCAAGAAGGCAGCTGCCAGACGCCCGCCAAGAAGTGGTCGAAAGACGTGTTTTGTCTTGTGATTTTGTTTGCATTTTTTCTTCTTCTTCTTCTTCTTCTTCTTCTTCTTCTTCTTTTTTTTGGGCGGTTCGCTAACATTTAAAAGTTGAACAGGTTGAATATCTTGGTCAGAGCATGACTGAGTTCGAAAAGTGAAAAGTACACTGGACCAAATAAGTTTCTAGTGTAACACTTGCTATGTTGGAACACATAAAATGCTTTCAGTTCTTTGCAGCGTGAGCGAGCGTAACTCGACAGTCAAGACAGCACCCAGAACATGGTGCATTATTGGCATTTCCATGAATTTGATGTCACCTCACACACAAAAACTCCTTATTCTTATAGCCTGTGTGAAAAGGAGATGGGACAAGCGGCAGAGCCAGGAGGATTGAATGGAGGACCGACATGAGGCTCCAGACACAGAAAGACTTGCAGCAAAGATCAGGAGATGGGAGGTGCAGTGAACAAGGATGGAAAGGTTCACGTAGAAGGTTGTGTGACTTGGAAGGACTGTATTTCCTGGTGGAACACACACACACACACACACACACACACACACACACACACACAAAGGTGCTATGTTCGCTAACATTTAAAAGTTGAACAGGTTGAATATCTTGGTCACAGAATGACTGAGTTTGAATGAAAAGTACGCTGTACCAAATAAGTTTGTAGTGTAACACTTGCTATGTTGGAACACATAAAATGCTTTCAGTTCTTTGCAGCGTGAGCGAGCGTAACTCGACAGTCAAGACAGCACCCAGAACATGGTGCATTATTGGCATTTCCATGAATTTGATGTCACCTCACACACAAAAACTTCTATTCTTATAGCCTGTGTGAAAAGGAGATGGGACAAGCGGCAGAGCCAGGAGGATTGAATGGTGGACAGACAAGAGGCTCCAGACACAGAAAGTAGACTTGCAGCTAAGATCAGGAGAAGGGAGGTGGAGTGAACAAGGATGGAAAGGTTCACGTAGAAGGTTGTGTGACTTGGAAGGACTGTATTTCCTGGTGGAACACACACACACACACACACACACACACACACACACAAAGGTGCTATGTTCGCTAACATTTAAAAGTTGAACAGGTTGAATCTTGGTCAGAGCATGACTGAGTTTGAATGAAAAGTACACTGGACCAAATAAGTTTCTAGTGTAACACTTGCTATGTTTGGAACACATAAAATGCTTTCAGTTCTTTGCAGCGTGAGCGAGCGTAACTCGACAGTCAAGACAGCATCCAGAACATCGTGCATTATTGGCATTTCCATGAATTTGATGTCACCTCACACACAAAAACTTCTTATTCTTATAGCCTGTGTGAAAAGGAGATGGGACAAGCGGCAGAGCCAGGAGGATTGAATGGTGGACTCAGAAGAGGCAGACACAGAAAGTAGACTTGCGGCAAAGATCAGGAGATGGGAGGTGGAGAGTGAACAAGGATGGAAAGGTTCACGTAGAAGGTTGTGTGACTTGGAAGGACTGTATTTCCTGGTGGAACACACACACACACACACACACACACACACACACACACACACACACACACACAAAGGTGCTATGTTCTCAATCGTAATGACAAAAAATAATGCCAAAAAAATGCTCTGACTTTTCAGGGTTTTGTTGTTGGTTTTGTTGTTGTTGTTGTTGTTTTGGAGGGGAAGGGTGTGTGGGGGGGGTGGGGGGTGGCGGGGGTGTGGGGGGCAAAAGGGTTGCAAAGGCAGAAAACAATAACCAACCACTGGGGAACGATTCCGGGAAAGAAAATCAAATTGACTGACGGCAGAGCCTGTCCTGCTACCCACATCCCACCTCACCCCTCTCCCAAACTACGACTACCACTACACAGTAGACATCTTCCATCAGATCAAACACTGTACGTCCTACCAAAGGTAGTTCGCCCTGCGTAGGGCGTACAGTCTTTGGTCCTACGGAAAGATGCTGAGCGTTTACTCTGCCGGCGTTACGAAGAATATTGACTCCGTAGAAATAGACTCCACGGTTTCTTTTTTCTCAATATTCTACGGAGAATATGTGACGGAGAATATTTTTTCTCCGGAGAAAAATGAACCGTTCAGTTTTCTACAGGTTTTGGAGTCAATATTCCACGGAGAATATGTTACGGAGAATACTGACTCCAAAACCTGTAGAAAACTGAGCGGTTCATTTTTCTCCGGAGAAAAAAGAACCGGGGAGTCCATTTCTCAAGATTATTTATCGCCTCTCTTCAGTCATACGGAGTCACGCGCGCGCCTGCCAAGAACAGTCAGTTAGCGCCCAGGCAGGCCAAGGATAGGACAGTGAACGCGACACACAACAAAGTTATTAAAGGTGACGTAGAAAAGTGTGACTCCGAAAACCGGCACATTACAAGGGAAAGAAGTTGCACGCAAAAAGCGCAAAGGCATTGTCAGAGTTGGAATCTGAAGGGGAGGTAATAGATGACACGCTCTCAGCAGCCGGCTCTGACGAAGATTTGCCAGGGGAAACAGATGAAGATCTTGATGACGGTGAGGAGACAGCACCACCAGTCTCCTCCTCCCTAGCACAAGTCATCAACAAACGCTTCCAGTCTGGACTGTCAGAGGACAAACTGAAAGACAGGCTCGGTAAGTATCAAAAGCCTGAAAACTGTGACGCGCTGATAGTACCGCGAGTCAACACTGAAATTTGGAAAAGTCTTCCAGCAGAGGCCAGAAGCTCAAAAGCTCGCATGTGCAAAAAGCACTGACAAAAGCAGCAATAGCTTTAACAGACAGCACACAAACAATACTCAGGGCACAACCCAACATTGTCTCACAGACATCCAAGAAAATGAAAACAGCCATTGAAAAGAACACAGAGTCTTGTTCTTGGGGCACGCATCGCATCAGCTCTCACTAACGCAGACAGGCCATTCGCTCACATTTGCACCCCTCTATCACAGGCATTTGTTATGATTCTGTGCCAGTCACAAAATGGTTGTTTGGTGGCAACTTGGCTGCTTCACTCAAAGAAATTAAAGAAATGGACAGGTTGGGTAATACTCTTGCTGCTGGGGGGGAAAACAAATTATAGAACATCTACAAACCACAATACTGAGGCGGCACCCCTTTTTCAGGATAGAGAAACACGGGGCAATGGCTTCGGTACAGAGGTGGCCGTGCAAGTTACATGCACAAAGCTGCAGCCATATGTGCTCGCGCGCACAACACGGCCAGCAAGAGGAAGTGGCAAGTTTAGCTCCGCCCACTCAGCCAGCCAGCGAAGTGGTAAGTTCTTACTATCACAGTCTCGCACAGCTACGAGCAGAGTTAGAGAGAGATGGCTATGTTTCAAGGTGGCAGGCTCCAATATTTTCTGCCCGTATGGGAATCACTTACAACAGACCAAGAAATCTTACAGCTGATAAGAGGAACCACACTGGAATTTGAAGAGAAAACTCGGTTATCCCCTCACACTTGTTGTAGTAATACACAACCTGGCTTGAACCAGGCGGAAACAAATATACTACTGGCAAAAAGTTAAGGGCCACCTGTCAAATAATAGGCTTGAAACGAAGTCACAATGACCCAAACTTGGTTAGACATATTGAACAGATGTTCCTTAACAGATCACAACACCTAAAAACCCACTGCGGTACAAGGTGGAGCGCAGCTGCACACGTGCGGAAACCACGTAAAACCGGTAAAACGGGTGCCTGTGGGAGCATATGAGTTTGAAAAAAAAAAGGGCGAAATGCTCGTGGTCAATCATGATGCACGTGCATGGCACCTCGTTCATGAACACAGATCAGACGCCGTTGGCCACAAATCTGTAAAAACAGAACGGTCGTCTACGCCAGCCCAAAAAAGCATGGCACAAAGGCAAAGACTGGACCCTGCCGATCGTGGACGTGCCTTAGCGTTGATTGACGAAGGGATTTCTGGTGGCGAGGTGGCTAGGCGTCTGAACGTGTCCCATTCCACCATCCAACGTCTTGTAGAGAGGTTTCAGGCCACTGGCAGCATGCAGGATTGGCCACGATCACCGTCCTCGGTGTACCGACAGACATGCTGACTGACCCTCCTGCTGTCTGCCCTACGCAATCGGACTGTCACCTCATCCACCTTAAGGCGTGAGCTCCTGCAGGCTGCAAAATGTCAATGTCAGTAGTAGGACAGTTTGTAACCGTTTGCACGAGTTTCGGGTTGTCATCCCCGGACACCAGCAGTCCGAGTACCACTTACTCCAGCTCACCGCAGAGCACGGGCAGACTGGTGTCGTCATCACGTTCGCTGGACGAGGCAGCAATGGTCTCGAGTGCTGTTCACAGATGAGTCCCGCTTCACACCTTGGCATTCAATGACGGCAGGACCCGAGTGTGGCGAAGGCCAGGAGAACGTTTTGCTGACGCCACAGTTCGTGAGGTGGATCGTTACGGGAGGGGTTCTGTGATGGTCTGGGGTGGCTTCAGTCGCCAAGACAGAACTCCCCTGTACGTCATTCAAGGCATGCTGACAGGGGTGCAGTACGTGACGAGATTGTGAGGCCCCTGATCCAGCCCGCCCTTTAGGCCATGGGTAACGCTGCTGTTTTCCAAGACGACAACGCCCGTCCACACCGAGCCCGTGTCGTGGACGATCACCTGTAGCAAGAGGAGATCATCTGGATGCAGTGGCCATCTCGCTCACCCGATCTGGCTCCAATTGAGCACCTCTGAGATGTCCTTGGACGGCGGGTAGCCCACAACCACCCCCACGACGACCCTGAGGAAGGGTGATTGGACATTACAGCCCGCTGTCCGCGTTAGATTTGTTGATTTCGTGCAATGGTCCAATTAATTTGTTCTTGAATAAATTGGGAAGCTTTTGCGTCCGTTCTTCTTAACATTGGTTGTAGTGTTTTGGTCTGGGAGACAGCGTTTGCAATGGCCCTTAACTTTTTGCTAGTAGCGAGGTGAATAAACTCAGATCAAAAGGAGTTATATCCCCTTGTACACATGCACACGATCACCACGTGTCGCCTGTGTTTTACAAGGCCAAAAAAGGATGGGTCCAATCGCATGATTCCGAGTTTGAAAAAATTGAATGAAGATATTGCTTATCACCATTTCAAAATGGAAACTTTGCATGTTGCACTGAAGTTAGTGACACCTTTTTGTTTCATGGCTTCTATAGACCTAAAAGATGCCTATTACTCCATCCCCATTGCACAAGCACATAGGAAGTATTTCAGATGGAGAGGCCAACTCTGGGAATATAACTGCATGCCGAATGGTCTGGCTCTTGCCCCTAGGAAATTAACCAAAATGATGAAACCTGTTTTTGCCAAACTGAGACAAGAAAATCATGTCTTCACCAACTTTCTGGATGATTCTCTTCTCTTTGCAGAATCAGAAGTAGAATGCATAGAGAATATTCAAGCCACAGTGCAGCTTTTTCATTCACTTGGCTTCCTTGTACACCACCAAGAGAAATCAGCTCTGAAGCCAACCCAAGTTATTCAGTATCTAGGAGTGATCATTGATTCCAGAACAATGACAGTCACTTTGACACCTGAAAGGAAAGACAATCTGAAACACTGCTGCGTCCAGCTACTGAAAACCAACAAATCAATTATCAGAGAACTAGCCAAGGTTATTGGGAAAATGATGGCAAGTTTTCTGGCAGTGAAATTTGGGCCTCTACATTATCGTCATTTAGAAGACAACAAAAAAGCTGCACTGAGACAAAGGGAAATTTTGATGGATATACCACACTGACCCCACAATCCAAAGAAGAGCTTACGTGGTGGATAAGTAATGTAGAAACTGCTTACAATGACATCACACATCCAGATTTTGACGTTACGGTGACGTCAGATGCCAGTATGACAAGATGGGTATGTGCATGTAAGACACAGAGCTCTGGAGGATTGTGGCTACCAGTTGAAACTCGCTTCCACATTAATTACCTTGAACTTAAGGCAGCTTATTTCGCACTGAAGTGCTTCCAGGCAGATCTTGATGGAAAACATGTGCGCCTGCTGATTGATAATTCCACGGCAGTAGCTTGTATCAACATTGGCACAAGCCACTCTGACAGCTGTAATGAGATGACAGCCACTATCTGGCAGTGGGCTGTGGACAGAAATGTATGGCTGAGTGCATACCACATCCCAGGGAAAGACAATAAGCTGCGGATGAAGAATCAAGAAAAATTACTGTGGATGCAGATTGGAAACTGGACAGTACTGTGTTGACAGATGCGGTCAACAAGTTGCAGATTTCCTTTGAAATTGATTTGTTTGCTTCCAGAATAAACAAACAGCATCACTGTTATGTCTCTTATAGAGCGGACCCAGAGGCACATGCAGTTGATGCTTTCTCCTTAAATTTGGGAACACTACAATGGTATGCTTTTTTTCCTTTCAGCATGCTGCCAAGTGTTTTACAGAAGATACAGAAGGAGAGAGCGCGACAGGCCTGCTCATTCTCCCCTTGTGGCCCACACAGGTCTGGTGGCCGGTTGTACAGAAAGTGCTGACCCAGGAACCAGTCCGTCTACCCTCCACACCTGCCCTGCTGACACTGCCCAGCCACCCGGGTCGCACTCACTGCCTGCTGCCAAAGCTACAACTTCTGGCATGCCATGTATCAGGAGCACGTTTGAACAGGTTCTCCCCTGATGCAGTACATGTTCTCATGAACTCCTGGAGGCCCACCATCAAAACGTTGTACAATACATACATTAGTAGGTGGATAGAATATGCCTAAAAAAAACGGCATGGCAGTGAGATCACCCACACCGCCACAGGTTGCAAATTTTTTTAGCTTCTATGTTTTCAGCTGGGGAAAGCTATAGTGCTATAAATTCTGCAAGAAGTGCATTATCAGCTTTTCTGCCATCAGCGAAAGGAGTATCAGTAGGTAATTACCAAAATCCATTACCTTACAAACACAACTTGTTAAGGCTATTGGACGATAGTTGGGTTTGAATGATCCTTCCCTGGCTTCGGAATGGGAACAATTACGGCCCTTTTCCATGAAGCTGGGAAAGACCCAGACGTCCAGACGTGGTTATAAACTTGAAGCAGAAAGTTGAGACCTGAGTCAGGAAGGCGTTTTAAGAGTTGATAATGTATTTCATCAAGACTAGGAGCAGAATCATGACACGCCTGCAAGGCAGACTTCAGTTCATTTAGATTTAAGGGCAAGCTGTAGTCTTTCTGATAGGGTGTGGAAAAGTCAAGCTTCTTTTTTTTTTCTGCTTGCGTTTTGATCTTTAAAAAACACGGCTAGAGGAAGAGTTGGTTTCTATGGTGGAAGCTAGCAAGTTAGCCACAGCTTGTTTGTCAGTGATGAGTGTATCATCAAATTTTAAATGGTGGATTGAAGGGCAGCTGTTCTTGCCCCTATTTTTTTTAAACAACTCTCCAGATTTTTTTTTTTCTTGGAAATGTTTGATGTGAGCGAAGAGAAGAAATTTCTCCAAGACACTCGTCTACTTCCTCTACAAATAAACCTCGCCTTTGCTTTTTTCCTCTGATGAGATTGAACATTCGGGGCCACAGGATGCTGAAAGACTAAACGTTGGGCCCACTTGCGAACGTTGCAAGCATTCTTACAATCCAGGTTGTACCATAGCGTACCAGGTAGTTGCGGATATTGGTTTTGTGAGTGGGATGGTATCTCTCGCACATGATAACAAAACTTCAGTAAAGGACTCCGCTGGATCTTCTGATCGGAAGACGATTTCAGCATCTAGCTGATCAGTTATGGCTGAACGAAAGAAATCCCAATTAGCCCTTTTAAAGCAAAAAATACTGAGGAAAGGAACAGGTTCCTTCAACATTGGAGAAAGTATTACAGGGAAATGGTCGCTCCCGTGCAGATCATCGTGAACTGACCAACCATAGTCTAGAACCAATGAAGAATCACACACTGACAAATCCAAACAGAAAAGAGTACCATTTGAAGAATGCATGTATGTTGGCGATTTGTCATTTAGATAACACAAGTCCAGTTCGTTAAAGATCTCTTCCAGCATGAGCCCCGAGGTGAGGAATATGAGCTACCACAAAGGGGGAGTGCCCGTTGAAGTCTCCCAAAATTTAAAAAAAAAAAAAAAAAAGGGGACGCGGAAGCTGATCTATTAGATCAATGAATTGTTGCTTGGATATTGTACAAGAAGGAGGACAATAGACTGAACAGAGAGTTATTGTTTTATTGAAAGTAATCCTGGCTGCAACAGCTTGTAATGGGGTATTTAAGTTAACTTGGCTAAATAATAAAGATCTATGAATAAGAAGGGAAAAACACCCCCAGTGACAACATAGCCAGTATCTGTAGGTAAAGCAGGAAAACCTATGAACTAAAGTCTGCCAATGAAAAAATGTTTTCCTGGTCTCAACAATGTTTCCTGCAGCGCAACAACACTAGGTTTGAGGCCAGAACACAACCGCTGGAGTTCCTCATATTGGGCATTAATGCCTCTTATAATCCACTGAATAAGGGCCATGACAATAAAAAAGAAAAAAAGAAAAATTACTCCATCTCGTTGTCCCCATCACCTTCTATCTCCGAAGGGAGAAAAGCGATTGGTAGAAGGCGATGGAGATACCACACTTCTGGCTGACGAAGGACGATACTTATTTCCACCCCCAGATGGATGAGGTGGAAGAGGAGGCTTCATCAGAGGTCGACTTTTAGAGTGTTCCCCAGACAAAGAGACTACCTGTGCAGCCTTCCCAGAGGGTCTGGGATTGGAAGAAGGGGGCTCAGACCCTCGAGAAGTCCGGAGGAGGTGGATAAAGAGCCTCCACCCAAGGCACTGTTTGAATTTTGTTTTCTTTCTCCACTTTCTTTCTGTACATGTTGAGGCTCCTGTTGCGTCTGCCGATCATGGTGCTGACAGCCGGCCCGAAGTTGAACAGTCTCAGTCTGAACACCAACACTGACCATGCTCCCTTGGCGACATCAGCATATGACTTGCTGAGAGAGGACTGTCTATTCTCCACAAGTTTCCTTGCCTCAAAGAACGAAATTCGATTCTCTGTGCGTACCTTCTGGATCTCAGACTCGGTGCGCCAGACTGGACAGTCCTTCCAGAAAGCAGGATGGCTGCCTTTACAGTTTATGCAACAGGGCGGACAATCACACGGACCTTCATGCACTGGTTTTGAGCACTTGCCACACGCCTCCTGTTCTGTACACCTGTCCTAATGTGTCCATACTTCTGGCATTTGAAGCATCGCAAAGGTGAAGGAATGTACATGGAGACGGGAACCCTCAAATATCCGACCTTCACATACACGGGGAGAGTTGTCGTACAGAAAGTTAGGGAAAAGAGTATCTGTTGGCACACGGTCTTGGGTCCTTTCGTGCTAGAAACCCGGTGGACGTGGGTCACACCCTGGGGAGCCAGTTCCGTCTTTATTTTTAACTCTGAAACGCCTCTCAAATCACGGCACCTGATGACGCCCTTGACTGAATTCAATGTTTTGTGAGGTGTCACTCTGATTGGCCTGTCAGTCAATGTCGTCGACTTGACTTGAGAAGCAACTCAGAATGCTTTTGTTTTGCACATTCTATCCACAAAGAACCGTTTTTTTTTAGCCGTTTCATTTGATTTGGGTACGCCGGAGAGTCCTTCTACTCCTCTCGAAATTGCAAAAGGATTCAACCCATTCACCCCCCACAGAGAGGGCGAGCTTCGTCTAAACCCTTCATCACCCACCACCAACAGGGCCAAAATCCAGATGCTGTCCTTATTTCATCATCCGAGTCTGTGTCCAAGTCTGAGTCTGAGGAACAATTTCTTTTCCGTTTTTGTTTGGAATGAACCATGGTTTGAGTTTTTAAAGTTCGTCCCTGCCTACCCACCCACCATGGAGTCCAACAAGGGGCCAGGGTCAAGGGGAAATCCAACTCTTGACCCCTCCAGGTTTCAGCAGGGATAGCACACCAGACAGAACGTAACTAACCTATTCCACCAAGATCATGACACACCGCCGGGGGAGACGGTGAACACTTACAAGGTTTCCAAGGCCAGCCAGCCAAGAACTACCCAGTTTGACCCAACCTCACGTAGAGGCAGCCGATTGACATACACGGGCCAATGTATGCCACCCGTCTTAGAGGAGGTCCGAGCCAAAGTGTGTGTGTTGAGAACAGTAGGCTCTCTCAATCACCAGGATCTCATTCCCCCCTCTTACAGAAAGAAAAAAAGAAAAGGAAACACCCCGAAGGTGCTGGGGAGGACCCAGAGAAAGCACTGTCTCCACCTGCCTTTAGAGCAGTCCCCTGTACCACCCTTGGAGGCCTGCGCTGTGTTGACGATGGGTACAGGCACGCGCAGGACACTCCATTAAGATATCAAGGGACATAACTGCTCCTGAACAGAGGTAAATCAAACTACAGGATGCAACTCATAACAGCCTTTAAAGTAGCATCCACATGGGTGTACCAGCCCGTATTTCATGACTGCAGAGCCCACCACCGGAAAAACACCACCCTCCAGCTGTCGAGCACACCCCCACAGACCCAACCACACCCTGCCCACGGACAGATGAAAGACAGTGCCACTCCAGACACAGCCAAGCTTTCGCCATACGGTCTTATGTGCCCTCAAGAGAGAATCCAAAGTTGTAGTCTTTCCCACTGTCAACAGGACTTTCCCTGTGGTCAGTGGGTCTTTCCTCACTGTCACTGGACCTTTCTCCAGGGTCAGCCTAGTTAAGGCAAAGAAAAAAAAAAAAGAAACACCCGAAAGGTGCTGGGAGGAACCAGAGAAGCACTGTCTCCACCTGCCTTCAGAGCAGTCCTGTACCACCCTTGAGGGCCTGCGCTGTGTTGACGATGGGTACAGGCACGCGCAGGACAATCAATCACCAGGATCTCATTCCCACCTCTTACAGGATGCACCACACACGGCAAACATGGTGGGTCTGAAGAAGACCGCAGAGAAGAAAAGGAGAAGTGTTCCAAAGAAGGCTTGTAAGTATAGATTAAAGTACAGATTAAAGAGCCGGGTAGGCAGAAACTAGACGAAACAGAGGCTGCAGTGTCTGTGGGGAGACTTTATGGGGGAAAAAGGGATAGTAAAGACACGGTAGGCAGAAAAAACAGGAAAGATAAGAAAAGGGGTGGGCTCAGGTTAGTCGAGAAACACCCCCGCCACGAGAAGGCCGGCCAAAATCAACCGTTCAGTTTTCTACAGGGTTTTGGAGTCAATATTCTACGGAGAATATGTTACGGAGAATACTGACTCCGTAGAAATTTGACTCCCCGGTTCTTTTTTTTCTCCGGAGAAAAATGAACCGCTCAGTCTTCTTCAGGTTTTGGACTCAATATTCTACGGAGAATATTGACTCTATGAAATGGAGATGGGACAAGCGGGGCAGAGCCAGGTGGATTGAAATGTTGGACCCAGAACAGGCTCCAGACACAGAAAGCAGACTTGCAGCAAAGATCAGGAGATGGGAGGTAGAGTGAAGCAAGAATGGAAAGGTTCATGTATAAAGGGCATGGCTTCGAAGGTCAGATCGACAAAGGTTTAACTGTTCGTTCAGTTTCTGAGAGGTCTGTTGTTTTGCACTTCATCTTTTAACTGCCTCAGTTTTTACTGGGAAACAGTGGGAAGGGGTGCCTTGTACGTTAGGCCAGAAGGTTGTTGTGAACTTCGAAGGATGTTTCTGCATCGTTCCAGTTAGTGGTTATTAACACCACACCCACTCCCCCCCCCCCCCACCCACCCACACACACACACAGAGGTGCTATGTTCTTAATCGTAATGACATAAAAAAAAGCCAAAAAAATGCTATAACTTTTCGGGTTATTGCTGGTTTTTTTTTTTTTTTTTTTTTTTTTTAGGGGAAGGGTGTGGGTGTGTGTGTGTGTGTGTGTGTGTGGTGTGTGTGTGTGTGTGGTGGGTAGGGGGGGGGGGGGGGGGAGGCAAAAGGGTCGCAAAGGCAGAAAATAATAACCAACCAACTGCAGAACGATGCCGGGAAAGAAACATCAAATTAACAAACGGCAGAGCCTGTCCTGCTACCCGCTTCCCACCTCACCGCTCTCCCAAAACTACTACTACTAACACTACACAGTAGACATCCTCCATCAGACTAACACTCATGTTTCTGATACAAAAGCAAGAGCATACACTGGGTCCATTACTCCGAACTCTGCTCCATGTGCGTTAGCATTGGACACAATGCAGTATACAGGTAGGCTACTAACACACCGTGTGTGCACACACACCATAACACTGAGTGATACAGGCATGCACACGCTCAGAGAGTCAGTGGTGTGTGTGTGTGTGTGTGTGTGTGTGTGTGTGTGTGTGTGTGTGTGTGTGTGTCTGTGTCAAAGGGCATAAAGATAGAAAATACAGAATTCAAAATAAATCAGTTTGCAGACGACACTACCTTTACCTTTAGAAGGAGATAAAAAACATCATATGAAAAGTTATTTAGAAACCTTTATGAATTTGAGCAAATATCTGGACTCAAATTGAACTATGAAAAAACGTTTAATGTTTGTTTGGTACAGAGAAACATTCCACGAAAACATATTTACCCTATTATAAAATGGAATGGAACCCCTCACAGTTCAAAATTCTAGGACTGTGGTTTACGAATGGTCCATCAGATATGACGGAAAATAATATGAAATATGAATTCGCAGAATCCAAAACCTGTTCAAAATATGGTCAAAAAGAATAATAATACCATTAGGTAGAGTAGCTGTGCTCAAATCATTAGTGCTATCAAAACTGGTGTGTACTTATGGATCCTCTAACCGAATCCTCCTGATTCCCAGATCGGGAAACTTCTTCCTCCTGCGCGACGCCTCTTGAAGAATAAGGAAGGTGTACATGCAAAACAACCACAAATGGAAAACTAATTAAGGATTTACATTCATTATGTCCCCGAATAAGTATCATTGATGACCGCATATGGCCCTGACAGATTGTTGTGAAAGCAGATGTTATTGTAAACAGATTTTGAAAGAAAAACGGGGGTCTTTCCAGTCCATATATCAAAGATTCTGCAAACAGGGTAGAATTAACTGAAAGTACAGATTTAGCCACTGAAAACCTATCTATTGTAATGAAGAAGTTCACAGTAGTAGGAGAAAAGCCCATTCTTTTATAAGAAATGGGAGCGAAGAACAATTATGTTTTAGTTTAAGCTCGATGACGATGGTAATTTTCTAAGCTGCCATGAACTGTCGGAAAAATACGGGCGCTCTTTCATGTCAATTTTCTAACTCGATAAGTTGCGTGCGTTCGATCCAAAGTTTTATAGAAAGGAAAAGAAGATTGAAAACAGTAATATTGGTAACGGACAAAAACTTTAACACTTCAACAAATACATTAATAATAAAGGAAACACGTGCATATTACGTGGAATGTAATGGTGGAATGGAAGCCAATGAAGTTGTTAACATTAGTTACATTTATCAAGTCGTGGGAACAACGTCTTAATATACCAACTGATGGATAGAGAAGGTACTTGAAAGGATTAATTTTAAGGGAAAGAAAAATTAAAAGAAACAAATACTCTGAGAATGGTTTCCAAATTAAGACTATTGCCCACGAATGCTGGTAATAAATAGTGTGTTTGAGAAAAAGTATGATTCAAATTACTGTGATTAGCGACAAATGTGATTTCTGGTATCAGAGAGGAGAAAGACTCAACTAATCACTACCTGTGGGAATGTGAGCTTACCGTATTTTTTTTTCTCGGAAAAGGGAAAGGAAAGAGACCTTTGAATAGTTTTCAGAATATTAATAGACCGTTGAACTGTGAAGAGACAGTTCTGAAAGTTAACTGTTCACACTGTGTAAGATTATCACTTAAACGGTGAAAGGGGAGATATATAATATTATTTGGAAGGGGGGGGGGAGGATACAGCGCTTGGTAAAGATGAGAAACAAAAACCGGACCACGAATTATATGCTATAGTCAATACTTTTGAGCATTCGTTTTAATGGGAAAATAATTTCATTATAA
This sequence comes from Conus betulinus, assembly GCA_016801955.1. Taxonomy (NCBI): domain Eukaryota; kingdom Metazoa; phylum Mollusca; class Gastropoda; order Neogastropoda; family Conidae; genus Conus; species Conus betulinus. The sequence goes on from JADBJO010001030.1 coordinate 497,817, forward strand.
TATGTAGAATTAACAAGACAAAACCTGAATCATATGTGCGTAGAAAACAATGGTAGGATTCGAAACGGCATCAAGCCATTCAGTTGCGAAGGAGGCTGGATAGATGAATATAGACATAAGATGGAGATCAATATATCCGTGTCCTTAATGGAGATGGATCATGCAATTGCACGTACTTAAACAAAATGGTCACCTTATATATCAAAATACTAGGGCACTAATGGTTATATTATGCTATCATATGCAGTATGCGGCGCAAGTGTGTGTGTGTAATGTGGCGTATTATGGGTAAACTAAGTACGGGGTTACTAGACTCTCTTCCTTTGCTATTTCCACAACCTGGGTCGCGCACAGGATTAATGCCATTATTAGAATTTATTCAGGTATGTGTGCCCATGTAAAGAATTTAAAAAAAAACAAACCTGTTTTGAAAAAAAATGCATATATATTTGTGTGTGGTAAATATGTGGCCACTATGTATTAATGTATTTGATTTATGTAGTGTTAGTTTTGGGCGGCATCATTGTAGTAAACATTAGAGAAATGTAGGACATCTTGTAATGTCGGAAAAAAAATGGAATTAATATCCGACAAATCAACCCATTTGACATTCTATTTTACAATTGTGAAGAAGTGCTGATTTCACCCGGGAAGTGCTCTCCATTCTGTTTACCTTTTCAAGCAGTGTATGACAGACTCTGCTGGACAAACGAACGATTACAGGTAAAAAGAACACCAACTGTAATCTGCATGATGCGCTCTTCTCGACTATCCAAAGTAGCACTTAAAATTCGGTTACAAAACACATTTTGGTGGCATGACCTTAACTCACTTTTCCACTCACACTTATAATCAGGCTTCAAAGGACTGTTGCTGAAAACCATGGTTTTTCTTTTCTCTTTCTCTTCTCCTTTCTTGGGATTTAACAAAATAGTGTTTATTGCGTGCTTCAGAAGTTTTGTTGAGAAAGGGTGACTAGCGTCCTTCCACTGAAAACCGTTGTTGTTGTACTACAACATACGGATTGTGATCAAACATGGTGGTGTTAGGCCTACATAAAATATGGAGATCATAAAGAAACGAATATAATGCACAGGAATATTTGAAATCACCAGAGATCAATGTACACACACACACACACACACACAACACACACACACACACACACACACACACACACACACACACATGCATGTATGCACGCGCGCTCACACGCACACAAACACACTGTGGACCCATATAGGGCCTACATTGGTATGAGGTATGCAGAACATCAGTTCTACATGGCCACACGCATTATCAAATACACAGGAGGTGCAGTAATCATCAGAGTAATGGAATAGGCTGAACATTGTACTCGTACGAGTCAAACAACTTTACAAGTATATGGGGGCATGGGGAGGGGGGGGGTGGAGGGGGAGAAGGAAAGGAAGTGTGGAGGGCGTGCCCACGCGCGCGCGCGCGCGCGCCGCGCGCGCGCGCGCACACACACACCCACACACACACACACACACACACACAAAACACATTGGCACAGGTATGACTGAACCAACATAGAACGAAACACTGCCGATGTTTAATCTGCTGACAGATTCCTTCTCTCTCCCCTTCCTTTCCAACCCCACCCAACACAGTATCAGGCACGAACACATCCATTAACAATTTCACACACACACACACACACACACAACCACACACACACAACCACACACACACACACACACATTTAATAACTCAATAATCACCATAAACAGAAAACTGACATTGATATCCTTGATTTTTAACGATGCTCTCTATATCTAGGCCTATGGCAGATCTTGATCTTGCAGGCTGACCGGCCTTTTGGTGTTGAAATCCCACAACACACCTGTCGAACAGCAACACTTGCTTAAATCATTGCACAAACGATTAAATCAGTGCACTGTACGAGACTGTAGATTTAAAAGGTGTGTGACTATCTGTCTTCATTGTGTCTTGATTAGTGCTCAAATGAGTCTATATCAGCGCCGAAATATATCGTCTGCGTTGGGCTACTGTCTAACAACACGCCATCACGTCGCCATCAAACAAACTGGGTGTAACACACACCGTTACATATAGCTCCGTTTTCTGTCCTCCCCTAGAATAATCTAACACCCAAAATTTTAAAGCAACGAAACAATGAAACTCTCCATATGTTTTATTCGGTGACACATTTACACAAACATCGTTTAAAGATGTGAGCGAGAAAAAAAAAAATTCAGAGCTGGTGCTTGGAGAGAGGAAGGACGCCATTTGATGAATCGTGTACCGCTAGCGTCCGGACACAAGGAAAAGAAAACTTTCATAATCAGACCTCAGTGTAATATATATGCATTAATCTAATGTCATGATCATTTCTCGAATCTTAGTAAATCCTTCTATTCAATCACACGATTGATCTTCATCACACCCAGCATAAATCGATGGCTGGAGATTTACTATGTTTTAAGAGTGAACAGGGACAATGGCTACCCGTCTCCCCAACCTGTGTTTTGTGGTGGTCAGAAAACTGCTTCAAACTCCCCCCCACACAGCCAAGAGTGAAAAGCAACTGGTTGACACGTGTAGATGAGGTTCCAATCAAATGTTGCGACCATACGATGACAGGGTTTATCGATAATTCTTGGCGATATAACACAATTATGTTCATTGAACTCGTTTCAGCAGGTCCCAAATAGCGCCTTAATTGACAAATTTCTTTTTACGACGAATATATAAACTAAGCAAAACAAAATACATCACTGTATTGCTTATTGATCAACAATTCTATTGATGTGCAATATGATGGCTGTCCTGTGTGTTGTTTTCAAACTAGAAGCCCCGGAGCAAACGACAACAAACACAAATTTGGCCTGTCGAGGCCTGACGAGTGCCGTTTTGCGTTCAGTCTCGCGCTGCTGGCTTTGCGGCCCGGTAGTGCTTGATATAAATGGTGAAGCCCCTTGTAAGCGGTCATTCGCATTGCCGAAACCGAAGTGAGAAGTTCACCCTACGCCCATAGCAAACTAACGTCGTCGTCGTTGCCACTGCTGTTTTTACTCTAGCACCATGTCTGACGCTGCTCCCGCTCAGGTCAAGAAGGCCGCCAAGCCCAAGAAGCCTGCCAAGCCTGCACTGCACCCCAAAGTACAACGTCATGATCGCCGCTGCCGTCAGCTCCTTGAAGGAACGGGTGGTTCCTCCCGCCAGGCCATCCTCAAGTACATCATGGCCAACTACAAGGTGGGCACGGAGGTCACCAAGGTCAACGCCCGTCTCAAACCTCCCTGAAGGCTGGGGTCAAGGCCGGCACTCTCAAGCAGGCCAAAGGGGCACTGGAGCCTCGGGATCCTTCCGTCTGGGAGAGAGAAAAAGGTAGCCGCCAAACCCAAGAAGGCCAAGAAGCCCAAGGCCAAGGCTGCCAAGAAGCCCAAGAAGCCAGCAGCCAAGAAGGCCAAGTCCCCAAAGAAAGTGGCCGCCAAGAAGCCCAAGACTGCGGCCAAGAAGGCGGCCAATCCCAAGAAGGTGGCCAAGTCTCCAGCCAAGAAGGCGGCCAAGCCCAAGAAGCCCAAGACCCCCAAGAAGGCAGCTGCCAAGAAGCCCGCCAAGAAGTGAACGTTCAGCTGTTCTGTTCATTTTGTCTTCACAACTGGCCTTCGGGCCACACGTCTTTCCAAGTGGGATGGACGTCCCGTTCCACACGGGTTGCTCGTTATTCTTTCGTGTTGTGGGCCTGTCCTTTCAACTGGTCGTTGAACATATCGTTTCCCCCTTCCCAGTTCCTGTCCCATCCCGTTTTTCTTGTTCCTACCATGCACGCACGAGTGGGCGAATGTGTTAGATGCCCCACAAACAAGAGGCTCCTTGCAGATATTTACAGCTTTAATTGGTCCCCAACCACCTTTTTCGATTACGCTTGGTCAAACGCAAGAAATATGCATTCAAGGCTGCAGACTGGGCATTATTACTTGTCCTGTGTGGATAGGGACACAGCAGCTCTCGGGGCTTTTAATATTCAGGCCATGTGTGAAGTTAACAAGAGGAAGGTAGTTAAGAATTATTACGTTCACGGGTTTAATTTGTGTATTTTTTTTTAAATGACAACACAGTGCCTTTTTAAACGAATTATGGTAAAGATGGCAAAGACTAAACGATGTCAAACAACCAGATCGGAAGAATACACTACAGAACGAACCAATTATGCTGTTCGTACTGGACAGGATGTACAGTCAGCTAGCTACCTAGTCGTCGACTCGAAACTTAAAACAAAACGTTGCCATGTTATGACTGTGCAATAAAAGCACAACAACAAAAAGAAGGGACAAAAGAAGAAAGAAAGAAAAGTGGTATAGTATGACATTCTTACAACAGAGAAGAAAAGAGTCACAACAGCAGGAAATATAAGCAAAGCAAAAGCGTGGACGACGGGGAAAGAAAGACCAACCAAACCAACCAACAAGCAAAGAGGCACAGGCTATATCCTACCAACCACTTCCCCAACCGATACTATTATAAGGCAGACATTCAAAACAGACAAACACACGTGCGCACACACGTGCCATTTCTTCGTAAAACAGGGTTCCAACAACACGTCCAAGTTGTGCATGGAACTATGCCGCCTATACCCTAGCATGTGTGTGTGTGTGTGTGTGTGTGTGTGTGTCGTGTGTGTGTGTGTGTGTGTGTGTGTGTGTGTGTGTGTGTCGTGTGTGTGTGTGTGTGGTGTGTGGGGTGTGTGTGTGTGTGTGTGGTGTGTGTGTGTGTGTGAGTGGTTGTGTTTCTGGTGTGTCTGTAACGGTTAAACCTTCACCTTCAAACACTGGTGCTGCTATTTCTCTGCAAAATACGTACATTTCTCGGATTGCACATTTCAACAAAACTAAAACAAAAAACAGAGGTAAGACAATCGCTGCTGTCGATTTGCACTGCCCTCTGTATGGGAGTTTTGTCCCTTGGACAGTTATGACGGTGATCAGGCGAATTTCTACGGTCAGGATGCCGGAAGCTGGAACTGACTCTCTCCTCTCTCTCTCTTCTCTCCTCTCTCTCTCTCCCCCCCCACCCCCCCCCCCAGGCATGTTGCTAACGGCGTCTTCTCTCTCTCTCTCGAAACTATACACAGAACATGATTAATAAACATTACGCAAATGTGTGCCATCTCAGTGGCTTAAAGAATGGTGTGTGTGAGGGAACGGTAGAGATATAAGAGCGGAGGAGAGAGAGCAGAAGAGGAGAGAGAGAGAGGGGGGGTGGGGGGAGAAAATAGAGAGAGGAAAATGTGTGCGAGGAGAGCGAAGTGTGCTTTCTGTGTGTTAAAAAGGGGGTGGTGTGTGTGAGGGACGTGAATAATATAGGCGCGGAGAGACAGATTGAGAGAGAGAGAGAGAGAGAGAGAGAGAGAGAGAGAGAGAACGAGAGGAGAGAGAGGAGAGAGAGGGTGGGGGTGGGGAGGGGGGAGAGAGAGAGAGAGAGAGAGAGAGAGAGAGAGAGGCAGAGAGAGGAAGAGAGACGGAGAGAAGAAAAGAATGATAATGACAATGACAACCGTAAACGTACTGAATTAGTTGGCCATTTTCCGTAGTTCCTGTTACAATTCCACTAAAAATAGAACTAAAATGATACAACGCATGCATCAAAACATGGTTGTACGTTTTCCATTGAGACTCTAAAAAACAACAATTTGAACAACACAACAACAAAACAACACAACAACAACAACAACACGACGACAACCAAGATATAAGCACTGATATCAACAGAGAAACAAGCAGATAACGACTAAACCATTAGGAAAAATCAAGTACAAAAACAACAGTGACAACAAAATAACATATATAGATGTACTAACAATCCTAATGGCATTTGAAAATTAAAATGGAAATGAACACAAAAACAATTTGAAAGTAGGGTCTACCAACAAAAAAGTAGGCCTATATTACATCGCATAAGCGTAATATTACCAGTATAAAAAAGCATAATTAGAAATAGTTAAAAATGATGCATGTATGTATTTTTGTGTGTTATTTGTATGTATGTATGTAGCATGTGTGTGTGTGTATATGTATATGTATATATAAATATATATATGTATGTATGTATGTATGTGTAGGGCCCATGTGTGTGTGCATTTCATCTATCTATTATCTTGTGTGTCTGTCTGTCTGTCTGTCTGTCTGTCTGTCTCTGTCTCTGTCTCTCTCTCTCTCTCTCTCTCCGCAGTCTGACACTTTCGGAGTTCATTAGCTAATGGCTTGAATATGTTTCATGGTCTGTGCGCGTACGTGCGCACGTGCGCGCGCGTGGTTCGTGTATGGGGGGGAGGGGGGGAGGGGGGGGGGAGGGGGAAGGGGGGGGGGGGGGGGCAGATGGCTCTATGCATTTTGTCTTTTTTTTTTCAAAATAACATGATTTGTGGCAATCTCGTTTTCATTTGGTTTTTTTTTTTTTTTAAAGTGCTGATTGGTATGTACCTGGTTTCCTATCTCTCGTCTGCATTTCTCCCTTTTAATTATGATCCTGCATCGGTCCATGCTCCCCCTTTCTTCATTGCGTCCTTTCCCTCTTCCTGTAGTGCGTCCTGTCTCTCTCTTTCTGCTTTTTCTGCCTCTCTTTCTACGTTTGATTCCTGCCCTCTTCCTATACTGCTCTGTATGTATGAAGGTTTACCTTTTATTCTGAAATCGCAGCTTGCCTTCTCTTTCTGTCTTGTCTTGTTTGCCTTCTTCTTTTCCCGC
>JADBJO010001031.1:0-5000 GCA_016801955.1 Conus betulinus
TGTTTTCTCCCAAGTTTCAAGTGTTTTGACATTCAAGCAGGAACTGTGGTGTTTCAAAACAATGTGGCTGACGTTTTGGATTACCTTTTCACCAATGTTCTGGATTACACTGTGAAGAATATCTTCAGCTGCCATCATCAGGGTACTGTCTTTGTATTTTTTTTTCAGATTCCTCATTATCTCTAGTTTACAAAAACATATAGTTTTTACCTATCTAGCTTCAAGACAAGCTGCACAAACCCCATTTCCTTATATAGTGAAATTCGATTGTGTCCGGATGCTGAATTATAGGTACATCATTTGAGGCACAATTTATTATACATAGCTCAAGTCAAGAGAATATATCATCTTTTCCATGTTTCCAGCACATATATTTGTCTTCATTTTATCTCAAGTCTGAAGTGTTTAGGTAGTACAGAAGAAAAACTGTGTCTCTCCTAACATTTGACTTACTTTTCAAATAACTTTTTCAGAAATTTTGCCTGCTTATATTTTGAGGTCAGTCTCCAAGTAGGTACAACCTACGTATTTTCAGTTATTTCACTAGATTCTACAACATCTCTAGTTTTCTAAAAAAAAATGTATAGGTTTGCATATCTAGTGCAAATAATATGTATGCAGAAGCCAAATTCTCAAGTGTGGTGTGTGACGACACAGATCTTGGAATAAGCACTTCCCCATGTCTCTGAGTGAAACTGACGAAATCTTATAAAGAAACTCTCAATGAAACGTCAAATTTCGTTGAAAAATGAACCGTGGTCTTGCTTCGTTCAACACATGGAAAGTCCAAGATGGCGGACAGCACACTTACTTTGTCGTGGAGTTACTTCCCTTGAACGACTTTACATCATGATCGATCGGTACTGATTTCGGCATTTACCTATTATGAAAATCGGTTTTTGTTTTCTTTTCTGATCATTTTTCTTTGATTTGTTGTTGTTGTTGTTGTTTCACAACTTTTTTTTTTAGATTTTTTTTTTTTCTGAGGCTGTCCTCTGGTTTTAGGGCCTTTTAGGGCCTCCAGCCTCTTCATTTTGATTTTTAAGGCCTTTTAGGGGCCCCTATTTTTTGCCCTAAAAAGGTTAGGGCCTTTTAGGGCCCTGTACGAACCCTGGGTATATCCAACAGAAAAATGGAAGAAACAGCCATAAATCCAACTATGTTAATGTTGCTTATAGCCCTGCTGACCACAAAGGGCCATATCAGGGCTGTCATCACGTTAAAATAAACTCACATGTCATCAAAAAACAACAGCAACAAAACCACCACCAATCACATGTTTCTTTAAAATACACCTTCTAAAAACACACCAGAAACTTCGTTAAAAATCTTTCTTCCGTAAAATCTTACATCTGATGAAATACGTTAATCTCTTTTAGAAACTCAAAGATCATGTCAGGTGGGACATCTCTGAACAAAGTTTTCATAAAGTCTGCCGTAATGCATTTATGTCTCACATTGTGCAAGTCCCAAAACTCTTGAAGAATATGTTTCACTGTGAGTGGAACATGACGTGGAATGCACCACGGAGCTTCTTCACCTTTAAAAAGATAAGAATTGGTGCTTTATGACCACCTCTGGAACATGGTAAAAACTCTTTCAGGTTTGGACAAATTTTTAAATGGTTTGTTATCCGTCTGCAAGGTCCATTCCTCTAGACAGAGGTCTCTGACATAGGCCTGTGTTTTGGGTTCCAGATCAGCATGAGGAATTGGCAACCTGCTCAACTTTTCCAATCAGACTGACAAGGTCCTGACGACAAACCGGGACAGAAGGTGACAGATACAATGAGCAAAGGTGACAGATAAAATGAGCAAATTGTAACAGTTCTATGGAGAGTGACTCTTGCAGCTTCTGCCTGAAGGGGGGTAGTCAGAGCGACAGGACTAAACAGCAAAGTTTTGTGTATAAAAAGGGCAACACTGCCCGTTAGTCCCAATGCGGAAGGTTGTGCAGGTTTGGAAAGAATACTGAAGCCAGAAAGAGTGAAGGTCTTCTGGCTTTCAATTTTTGTTTCCTGAAGAACTACTACCTGGAGTTTTAGCATATGACATAAAAGCTGCAGCTCCTCAAAGTGTGAGTTTAAGCCCTGGGGTGGTATTATTCATGGACAACCTGCTGTTGACCTCTGGTTAGCTTTACCTCCGGCGGGTATGGAACCGGCGGTTAAACTGGACCCGCTGGTTAGAACGCATTCCTATTCATGAGCTGCGGTCTGTCGTCGGTTAGTTACCCGGCCGTCTATTTTTATACTGACACTGACAGGGAATTCACGTAATCTCGCTCTCAACGCATGCGTTTGCGTTCTATTTCCTGCATTTCCGGGGTAAACAACGAAGTCGAAGACTGAGAGTAAGTCCATGAAAAATGGACAAATCTGAAAAGAGTCCATCGGAATGGAGCGGCAGGCCGTATGAAAACGGGCAGTGGGGCAGTGCCCTCTAAACCCACAGACGAGCTGATCGACATGATTGTTGGCGGTGACAGTGACCTGATCCAAGGTATCAGAGGTGGGTCAAACATGATGGGAATACTGAAAAGCCTGCATATCAAGAAATCGTTTGCTCCTGCTCAGTCCTAGTTTCAGTTTTTCAAGCAGACGACAAATGAGCGCCCACAACTATCAGTGAACAGGGCAGGCAGTTCTGCAAATGTGCAGGAGTCTGCATGCATCAAGACTTGGTAACTGCGGTCCAAGTTACCAAGTCTTAATGCATGCAGACTTTCGGGGGATTGTACCAATCCCGCGCTCTAGATTAAGCTCTGTTGCCTGCAGGTGAGGACAGCTTGGGTTTTGGAGACGTTGGAGATTTTTTTTTCATCTCCACCATCTCCACACTTGGCTGGATTCTCTTGCCCGCACGGGCACTGCTCTCGAAAGTTCGCGGCGGGAGGGCTGTTTTTTTTAGTCTGCCCAGCAGCAGATGGATTTGACTGCTAGGCAGTCTGTGGGGTGGTGGATTTATTGCTAGGGGCGCACACTTTGACTTGGGAGGCGGTGGACCTGCCTCCACTGGGGCTTGGCATTTTTCCTTGCAGTGTTTTAGAAAAAAATGAAAACATCAGTTTGACAACAGACTGAACGTGTTGAGACCTTCACAGCCGAAGCGTATGAAGAAACTAGAGAAGCCTGACTACCAAAGACCTGTTCCTGTGCCTCAAAAGGAGATTTTTTCTGTTTTTATCTTTTGGACATTTTACACCTGGATCCAAACTGGGCATTGTGTGAAGAGAGGGTGATCACCATCGCAGTTTGCTCAACGAGCCGGACCTTTACATGGCCCATCATGGGTTGCTTTGCAGCAAATACCACACACCTCCTCCCCAGAACAGCGATCCCTGATGTGTCCAAACTTCTGGCACTTGAAGCACCGCATTGGAGATGGAATATACAGTTGAACATGGACATTCAAGTAGCCCACTTTGATGACCTGTGGTAATGAAGGGGAACAGAATGTCAGAATAAGGGTGTTGGTGGGGACTCTCTCTACCTTTTCAAACTGTCACCCTATGCACCTCTATCACACCTTGGGAAGCTAGTTCCATTTTTACTTCTGTTACCAAGACACCTTTCAGTTTCAGATCTGGGCATCGAATGACTACTTGGGATGTACCGTTTATGGGGAGTCACCCGGATTTCTTTGTCCATTAGCCTTGTGGCCCTCAGCAGCTGTTCAGATTGCTTCTTTGACTTACACTGGACAAGGAATGAGCCATTTCTTAGCCATTTCACCAACTGAGTCATGAGTGTCACCTGCTATTCCTTGGGACCCCTTCTGGACTGCAAAAGGACTCACAGCTGAAACTGGCTTTTCCTGCTCTGTTCCTTCAATCACAAGCCAGGAAGCCCAGAATCCTGTCCTCTCTCGTCTCCATATCAGAGTCGCTGTCTGAATCAAAATCCCTCGAAATAGGGGTTACAGCCTTCCTCTTCTTTATGGGGTGAATGTTTTCAGAAAAGGCCATGAAGCCGTTTTCTCCAGGTCTTGTCGGCAGCCGTGGAGCTTCGTGTGCAGCGGAGTCGGCGTTGGCCACACGGTTTCTCTCAGTCCCTTGAGAAGGGGACACGTCTGTAGGACGTGTTCTGGTGTTTGGTCTTCAAGACCACAGGAGCAGGAGGGGGAAGGCGCCAGCTTCAGCTTCCTATGCAGGTGGCCATTGAGTCGGCAGTGGCCAGTTCTGAGTCTCATAATGACCACCTGCTCCTGTCTCTCCAGAAGATGGAAGGCATCCTCGTCTACTTTTGGCGAGTTCCTGGAGTTTCTCCATTAGACGAGGAAGTTTGTCTCCTGCAAGGCCTCCAGGACGGACAGCGCGTCAGAGAGGAAGACAACTTGGGTGCAGTCGCTCTGTGATTCATGAATCATGGAGGCTGCCTGCATGAGGGCCTGAACTTCTGCAGCATAATTGGAGCAGTGTTTATTTATGTGTTTTAATTTCGTCTCTCCGTTGCCCACCCGCCACGGAGTCCAACTAAGGGGCCAGGGCCAAGAAGTCACTGTCTTGACCCCTTCCAGGCTTCAGGAGAGATATACAACAAATAGAGCGCCACTAACCCTATCCCCCCTGATCATGCTCAACTCCCGGGGGCTGAGAGTTGAGCACTGCAAGGGTTACCTTGGCCAGCTGGAGAACTGCCCGTCTTGACCCAGCCCCATCCAGGGGAAGCTGATTGATACACCCGGGCCAGAGTGTACCTCCTGTCTAGGAGAGGTCCGGGCCAAAGAGATAAGCTGAGGGCACTAGCCCTCTCAACCTCCTGGATCTCATTCTCCTTGTCACAGGTCGCACCGCACGGCAAACACAACGGACTTAAGAAGACCACAGAGAGAAAAGGAGTGTGGAAAAGAAGACTTGAAGGGGAGATGAAGATAGAAAAGAGAGCCAAATAAAAAGGCAGAAGATAAGAAAAGGAAAAAGGCGGGTTACCATTAGTCTGGGCCCTCACCCTTAGCCTTTCTGACATGGGAGGCCCTACCAGAAGCATCAACTTTGTGCAT
>JADBJO010001031.1:12500-17430 GCA_016801955.1 Conus betulinus
AAAGCTTTTGATACTGTACCTCATGAAAGAGTGCTCATAAAATTAGCATCTTATGGCATTGTAGGAAATACACTCAAATGGACTCAATTTTTTTTTTATCGAAAGGTAAGAGAAGGAAATGCTGAATCAGAAAAAACAAAAGTAAAAAGCGGAATCACACAGGGTAGTGTATTGGGTCATATCCTGTTCACAGTATTTATTAATGACTTACCTGATTCACTACACTGCAGTTGCAAACTTTTTGCTGATGATGCAAAACTATATAACAGGGTTGCCAGTGTTAATTCAATTCAACAGGACTTGCTAATACAACAAAACTGGTCAGACACTTGGAATTTATGTTTCAATTTTTCAAAATGTCACGTAATGCAGTTGGTAAGAAGAATGTTAGATGTGAGTATTTCATGAAAATTGGAAATATGAAAGAAAATTAGTGTGTGTGAAATCGAAAAAGATTTGGGGGTTACAACTTGACTGAACTTTCCTTTGACCCGCACATAAAAAGAGTAGCTGATTTAAGGCTAATCAAATGATTGGGATTATTAACAGACCATTTTCATACATAGATCAACATACATTTTTAATGTTATATAAGGCTTTTGTTAGATCTCATTTAGAACACACACACACACACACACACACACACACACACACACACACACACACACACATACAAACATACACATATAATAATCTATGCAAATGTTTGGAATCATTATTTAATAAGACAATCAAAAATGACTGAGAATCAGACATGTTTACCCCAAATTCGCGTACCTGTAATATCTCAGACAAAAAGTTTGATAAACAATAATAGAAAAGAATCTTCATAATCGCAATGCTTTAGCAACTTTTGAAGATTACGAAGAGCCGCCGTTGGCGCATAAGACCATTTCGTCGCCATCTTTGACAAGGTTGATGACACACAAGCACGCTGGAAAATGTCTTCTTACTGCTTTTGACCGAAACTGTAGCAGACGAAACTTCGCGTTTAACCATTTTCTTTCTTTGCTTCGACGTCAACGTTGCCACCTTTGAAGTGCAAATAAGTCGACCCCCCTTGCAGTTATTGAGAGACTTGTAGTGACGTACATACAGCCTGACGCTGTTTCCTCAGGTTTTTTAGGGAGGCAAAGGATACATAATAGATTTAAGTGCCATGTTTTCTACGAAGAGGAAGTCTCTTCTTTACAGAAACCAATCATCTTCTTTATTTATACAGTTATTAGATAAAAACCGGCTCCATACAAACATTTCATCATCTAGTGAAATTCTTAATTATCGACCTCGTGTGTATAGATCGAATAAATGAGATTACTTTTTTATCATTAGATCGTTGTTAATGAGGATGAAATACAGAGAGCAATTGATAACAGACTATCGCCACTACTCTTTCTTAAAATGAAATACAAGACGTAATAACCGCACGTGGAACTGGTAAAATCTTGTAATAATCGTTGATTAAAACGACAAGTAGGAGTGTGTCTCTCAATGAATTTTGAAATGCCCGAATATAGTGCGGGTAACAGGCCAAAACTATCAAAGTATTCCGCTTTTCCACATCCCACTACATCATAGAGAAATTATAATGCAAATAAAGACAGTTTTTCTTTTTAAGTTACTCATTACTGTTTTTTATAAACAATTTTTTTTATCTAGTGTTTATTCGTAAAAAAAAAAAAAAGTATAACACTTAAAGTGAAATAAATAAACTGAACGAAATGGACGCCTCGTCTTTAACATAAATGATTATACGACATCAGGTAGATGTAACAAAAATCACTGTAGTCTCGGGCGCATTCTGTCCCTCCGAGCAAACTAACAAACATACACACGTAGTTTTCTTGTTACATACCAACACTTTTCGGGTTATTTCTATTCTCTTCAAGCTAATCCGAAACGCACACAGAAAGAAAAATCCATAACCCCGGCCATACACGGCGCCAGTTGCTTCATCAAAAACTAATCTTTTGCACCAGTCAAGGTTAAAATACATTTGGGGGGCAAGCTGGTCAATACACAGATCCGAATCTATGTGGGTTACATGATTAAAAAAAAATATCTTTGGAGGGTGAAAAAAATAAAAGTACACACTGGGTTTAACACATCATGTCAACGATTCAGCCGGCTATGGACATACCATGATAAAAACCCTGACCACGCATATCAAGGTTAAAACCCCTTGTCTACTGTGATAGCGTGTATGTACTCAGTTATGAATGGTCACAGCGCCGAATAAACCGTACACATGCTCACGCTCCCACTCAAGCACACTTAAACACACGCACTCACTCATAGTTACAGAAACACTATGAAACAAATCTTAAATCAATGTCAGCGAACCGCCCAGAAACAGAAAAAAAATAAAAGGTTACATACACTGAATATTTGTTTTAAACACACACACTATTTTTTTTTAATAAAACACTTCTTTTCTCTTTGTTTTACAACGACTACTACTAAAATCGTTTTACTTTTTTTTTTCAGACAATGTCTAAAGCCCGGCTAGTTAGACCGTCAGACTTTTAATGGATAATAACTTCAAGGTCACGGTACGCTCTCCTTAATGGATAACAACCTTAAGGTCACGGTACGCTCTCCTTAACGGATAATAACTTCAAGGTCACGGTACGCTCTCCTTAATGGATAATAACTTCAAGGTCACGGTACGCTCTCCTTAATGGATAACAACTGAGGGGGTCACAGTATGCTTCCCTTAATGGATAAAAACTTGAGTCGCACTATGTTCCTCAAATAATGAAGGTCAAAATTACACACATTACACTCAGCTTAATAGATGCTGAGACAGAATGCCCACTACTCTCTCGTTGATGGATGTGTCAACACAGACTTCACATAACACTTCCCTCAACAGATACTAACAGAGAGGGTCATAGTATGCTCCGCTTAATAGATGTTAACACATAATTTACATTACATTACACCTCCTTTAATGAATGCTTACAAAGGGGTCATAGCATGCTCTGCTTAATAGATTTTAACACGTAATTTACATTAAATTAAATTCTCGTAACGAATGTTAACAAAGGGGTCATACTATGCTCCTCTTGATAGATGGTAATACATAATTTACATTAAACTACACCTCCGTTTACGAATACTAACAAAGAGTCAGACTATGCTCTTCTTAGTAGATGCTGCACATAATTTACATTACATTACACCTCCCTTAATGAATGCTAACAAAGGGGTCATACTATGTCTCTTAATGGGTGCTAACACATAATTTACATTAAATTATCTACAGTACATCTTCTCTTTAAAAACTTGAAGTATTTTTTATGTGTAAACAGTGAAAAGCGGTTTAACAATTATAGTTTCCGTTTTTTGACCCCATACGCCGTCTGAAAAAAAAATAATCCATTGTTCTAATAAAACAGAATTTAAATCACCTCCAGACTTCTAATGAGTGCCTGATGTATTTCACGAACAAATTGATAAATATTGCACATTGTCTTAATGATAATGGCGTGTTCCTAAGTTAAACACAATAAAATAATTTTCAATGCTGATTTTTATTAATGATTGATCGCATTAGGATCCAGTAAGAATTAGATAAAGCTGTTTATTCAAAATTGCCTGTTGCTTTGCAGCTTAAGCTTTCGTGAAAATCTTGCAATGCTTAAAGCCGGATTAGTTTCAGGACAAACTCTGTTGCTGACGTAATTATGCTGATTTTGGAAACAACATTTTTTTTTGTTTTTCTTTTTATTTTGTTTTGTTTTGTAAATTGAGCAATACACCTCAGTACATTTCTTTCACTCTAGATGATACAAAATACAGATGAAAAACTGAAGACCATGATCTGAAAAGAAACCACGATTACTAACCTTTTACAGTCATACGCGTTCTTTATCTGCATTTTTGCCCCTTTTGCCAGAAATCCATACCAGATATGACAAAATTTGTATGATTGAAAGTCTTTTGCCTGTAATGACACATTACTATGAAATGAAGGGATATCAGTTAAAAGTGGAGAACTGTGTTAGAAGACAAGATATTTCAAGACTGTGAAACTGGTTAAGGATTTACCTCATACGTACTTGCCAGTCTGTGTTCCTTGCCTCACAAAAGATTAAGAGGTTTGATAGAGTGGACTGAAATTTTCGAACGTGTACCTAAGAGACTCCAAGTACAGAACACTATTTTCGTATGTTTACTGTGATACTACGAACAAAAAACCAACACCAAAACAAAACAAAACAAAACAAACAAACAAAAAGGGGGGAGGGGGGGGGGGGACGAGATGGATTTACCATGGTGCGTATTCCTAAGCAGAAAACACTTTGGCTAATAAGTTATCCTACATAAAGTTATAAGTTTGTTTGCTTATTACTCATCCTCTCTTTACAAGAAAAGTAATGGATGGTTGATGTTCTTAGAAATTCACGCTGATGAAAAGTGAGAAAAGGAAAATAAATTGGAAGATGTTGAAGAAGAATGATGACAAAGACCACAATGAAATAATATTGATGATGATAACGATGATGATGATAATTACATTGATGTGTCAATGATGATAAATAATGACGATGATCGTTAGCACTGATGATAATACAGATAACTGACGCGAGGAGAACCAGGAGTAACGATTTTCAGTTAGAACGGTTTCAGTTCCAGTTTCCACCAAGGAGCAACACAGAGTTGTAACTAGTCTATGTATGCTACACGTCATCTACTGAGCAGGAGGTGATAACATTGGGATTAAAAATTATATTAAAAAAAAATTGATACTGAAAACAGCAGGAGACCCTTTTAGTTGATCGGCACTATCTACTACCGATATCGATTTTCCGGCTGATGCTAAATCTTACTGCAGAATAGAGTGACATGAAAAATGTGATTGACCTAGAAGAACATGGTCGGGTTCCAGGAGAGTCTGAAAAGCACCACATTGTGAGCAAGAAAA
>JADBJO010001031.1:18131-20631 GCA_016801955.1 Conus betulinus
CCTCGGATTAAAAGTCTGACGGTCTAACCAGCCGGGCTTTAGACATTGTCTGAAAAAAAAATGTAAAACGATCTTAGTAGTAGGTCGTTGTAAAACAAAGAGAAAAGAAGTGTGTTATTTAAAAAAAAAGTAGTGTGTGTGTGTAAAACAAATATTCAGTGTATGTAACCTTTTATTTTTTTCTGTTTTGGGCGGTTCGCTGACATTGATTTAAGATTTGTTTCATAGTGTTTCTGTAACTATGAGTGAGTGCGTGTGTTTAAGTGTGCTTGAGTGGTGAGCATGTGTACGGGTTTATTCGGCGTTGTGACCATTCATAACTGAGTACATACACGCTATCACAGTAGACAAGGGGTTTTAACCTTGATATGCGTGGTCAGGGTTTTTATCATGGTATGTCCATAGCCGGCTGAATCGTTGACATGATGTGTTAAACCCAGTGTGTACTTTTATTTTTTCACCCTCCAAAGATATTTTTTTTTTATATCATGTAACCCACATAGATTCGGATCTGTGTATTGACCAGCTTGCCCCCCAAATGTATTTTAACCTTGACTGGTGCAAAAGATTAGTTTTTGATGGAGCAACTGGCGTCGTGTATGGCGGGGGGGGTTATGGATTTTTCTTTCTGTGTGCGTTTCAGATTAGCTTGAAGAGAACAGAAATAACCCGAAAAGTGTTGGTATGTAACAAGAAAACTACGTGTGTATGTTTGTTAGTTTGCTCGGAGGGACAGAATGCGCCCGAGACTACAGTGATTTTTGTTACATCTACCTGATGTCATATAATCATTTATGTTAAAGACGAGGCGTCCATTTCGTTCAGTTTATTTATTTCACTTTAAGTGTTATACTTTTTTTTTTTTTACGAATAAACACTAGATAAAAAAATTGTTTATGAAAAACAGTAATGAGTAACTTTAAAAAGAAAAAACTGTCTTTATTTGCATTATAATTTCTCTATGATGTAGTGGGATGTGGAAAAGCGGAATACTTTGATAGTTTGGCCTGTTACCCGCACTATATTCGTGCATTTCAAAATTCATTGAGAGACACACTCCTACTTGTCGTTTTAATCAACGATTATTACAAGATTTTACCAGTTCCACGTGCGGTTATTACGTCTTGTATTTCATTTTAAGAAAGAGTAGTGGCGATAGTCTGTTATCAATTGCTCTCTGTATTTCATCCTCATTAACAACGATCTAATGATAAAAAAGTAATCTCATTTATTCGATCTATACACACGAGGTCGATAATTAAGAATTTCACTAGATGATGAAATTTTTGTATGGAGCCGGTTTTTATCTAATAACTGTATTTATAAATAAGAAGATGATTGGTTTCTGTAAAGAAGAGACTTCCTTTTCGTAGAAAACATGGCACTTAAATCTATTATGTATCCTTTGCCTCCCTAAAAACCTGGGGAAACAGCGTCAGGCTGTATGTACGTCACTACAAGTCTCTCAATAACTGCAAGGGGGGTCGACTTATTTGCACTTCAAAGGTGGCAACGTTGACGTCGAAGCAAAGAAAGAAAATGGTTAAACGCGAAGTTTCGTCTGCTACAGTTTCGGTCAAAAGCAGTAAGAAGACATTTTCCAGCGTGCTTTGTGTCATCAACCTTGTCAAAGATGGCGACGAAATGGTCTTACGCGCCAACGGCGGCTCTTCGTAATCTTCAAAAGTTGCTAAAGCATTGCGATTATGAAGATTATTTTTTATTATTGTTTATCAAACTTTTTGTCTGAGATATTACAGGTACGCGAATTTGGGATAAACATGTCTGATTCTCAGTCATTTTTGATTGTCTTATTAAATAATGATTCCAAACATTTGCATAGATATATATATATGTATGTGTGTGTGTGTGTGTGTGTGTGTGTGTGTGTGTGTTCTAAATGAGATCTAACAAAAGCCTTATATAACATTAAAAATGTATGTTGATCTATGTATGAAAATGGTCTGTTAATAATCCCAATCATTTGATTAGCCTTAAATCAGCTACTCTTTTTATGTGCGGGTCAAAGGAAAGTTCAGTCAAGTTGTAACCCCCAAATCTTTTTCAATTTCACACACACTAATTTTCTTTCATATTTCCAATTTTCATGAAATACTCACATCTAACATTCTTCTTACCAACATGCATTACGTGACATTTTGAAAAATTGAAATATAAATTCCAAGTGTCTGACCAGTTTTGTTGTATTAGCAAGTCCTGTTGAATTGAATTAACACTGGCAACCCTGTTATATAGTTTTGTATCATCAGCAAAAAGTTTGCAACTGCAGTGTAGTGAATCAGGTAAGTCATTAATAAATACTGTGAACAGGGTATGACCCAATACACTACCCTGTGTGATTCCGCTTTTTACTTTTGTTTCTTCTGATTCAGCATTTCCTTCTCTTACTTTCGATAAAAAAAAAAAAAAAAAAAAAAAAAAAAAAAAAAGAAATTGAGTCCATTTGAGTGTATTTCCTACAATGCCATAAGATGCTAAT
>JADBJO010001031.1:23131-93131 GCA_016801955.1 Conus betulinus
CTCTCTCTCTCTCTCTCTCTCTCTCTCTCTCTCTCGCTCTCTCTCTTCCCTACTCCTCCTTTCTCTCTCTCACTCTCTTTGTCTCTCTCTCTGTCTCACCGTCTTTGTCAGTCTGTCTCTCTAGTCTCTGCCTCTCTCTCTCTCTCTCTCTCTCTCTCTCTCTCTCTCCCTCTCACTCTCTGTCCCCCCTTCCCCCTCTCTCTCACTCTCACTCTTTCTCTCTTTCTGTCTGTCTCTCTCCTCTGTGTAGCTGTCTGTCTGTCTTTTCCTCTCACCGTCCATGCTATGACTTGATGCGCAATCTCAGATGACAAAGGAAGGGGGTGGTTGCATGGTTGCTGTGAGGTCAATGCGTGTGCAGTATGTGTGTGTATGTGTGTGTTCCCGCAGGGTTCCAGGAGGCGTGTCGGTGTCTGTCACAGGCCATGGTCCTAAGCCTGTGATCTGCAGCAGGCAGCAAGACTCAGAGAGAGAGAAGGACAACAGCAAAACCAAACACCCAGTCAGTGCGGAAACTACCAGAGAGACACAGAGAGAGACGGAAACGTACCAGAGATACACAGAGAGAGAGACTGAGAGAGGGCTTGTGGTGGGTGTCAGGATTTAGAACCGTGCAGTGATGAGTAAAGTGGAACTTTGCCCAAACTCCTCTGCTGGTGAGTGGGTTTGTGTGTGTGTGTGTCCTTGTTTGACCTGGATGTGACAGAAAGTTGTTGAACTCTTTTATTCGGTTTTTGAAACTTTACAACAAAAAAAAAAAGAAAGAAAAAAAAAAGAAAGAAAAAAAATGGAGATGAAAATGACGATATATGGATTTCACACTCAGATTTTTTTTTTTTTTTTATCTCCCATGAAAATTTTTGTTGAACTTAATGCTGTTTATCGGTGTGTGAGAATAATCATTATTATATTATTATGGAGGTGTGTACTGAAGGCTGGTACAAAGTGCCTGGGTAAAAGACTTAAGTAAAGCACAGACTGCAGTGTTGTACATAAAAGAGAGGCTTATTTTCCTGGCCAATATGTTTTCAATCAGTGAAGTGGTGCTGTGTGGTAACTTCGTTGATGTAATTCCTGTGTTGGAGCTTGGAGGTACAGGTTGTCAGTCAGTATACATGCACATACACGCACATGTGCGCACACACTCGCACTCATACACATGCATACACACAACACACACGCGCGCGCGCGCGCGCGCGCGCACACACACACACACACGCGCGCGCGCGCGCGCGCGCGCACACAAGCACGCACACACACACACACACACACACACACACACACACACACACACACACACAATTTTAATTTCTTCTGTCTCTGTCTGTCTGTCTGTCTCTCACTCACACAAACACACACATGCATGCATGCATGCACATATACACACACCTTTTCTCTCTGATAGAACAGGGAGTACTTTAGAATGGGAACGAAGAAATGCTGTCTGTGTGTCCGTGGTCAAAATGTGTTCCACTCACTCCAGACGAAACTACTGGGCCGATCTTTCTGAAAATTTGTAGGTATGTTCATTAAGGGCCATGGATGATGCCCGATGTTTTAGTTTACCGCTATAGCCGTTACTAACGGCTGTAACGGCCTGTAACGGTTTTTCTTCTTTATGGCATATCTCCGAAAGTGCTTGGCCGATCTTTGTAAAAATGAGCAGGTACGTTCATTATGGGTCACGGATGATGCCCAGTGTTTTAGTTAACCTCGTTATAGCCGTTACTAATGGCTGTAATAACCTGTAACGGTTTTTCTTCTTTATGGAGTATCTCAGAAAGTACTTGGCCGATCTTTCTGAAAATTTGTGGGTATGTTCATATGGGTCACAAATAATACCCAATACTTTAGTTTACCGTTATAACTGTTACTAACGGCTGTAACGGCCTGTAACAGTTTTTGTACTTTATGGAATATCTTCTGAAGAAAGTATTTGGCTGACCTTTATCAGTTTATGAAAATTAGCAGGTATGTTAATTATGGGTCACAGATGATGCCTGACGGTTTAGTTTACCCTGTTATAGCCGTTACTAACGGCTGTAACGGCCTGTAACGGTTTTTCTTTATGGAATATCTCAGAAAGCACTTGGCCGATATTTCTGAAAGTTCGTAGGTATGTTCATATGGGTCACGAATAATGAACGATGTTTTAGTTTACCGTTGTAGCCGTTACTAACGGCTGTAACGGCCTGTAACGTTTTTTCTTCTTCAAAGAATATCTCAGAAAATACTTGGCCGATCTTTGTGAAAATTAGCAGGTATCTTCATTATGGGTCATGGATGATGCCTGATGTTTTAGTTGCCACGTTATAGCCGTTACTAATGGCTGTAACAGCCTGCAACGGTTTTTCTTCTTTTTGGAATATCTCTCAGAAAGTACTTGGCCGATCTTTCTGAAAATAAGCAGGTCCGATGTTTAAGTTTACCTTGTAGCCGTTACTAACGGCTGTAACGGTTTTCTTCTTTATGGAATATCTCCGAAAGTACTTGGCCGATTTTTAAGCGGTTTGGATGATCTTGTGACAAATCGGAGCCTCTTTCTATATGTAAGTGATGTTATGCTGAAAATCGATTAAACAACCGTTATAAACCGTTATTTTGTCGTTATTTCTTATCTATAGGTGGAATTTAATGAAATTTAGTGTATAGAAAGGTTATCACACACAAATGGCACTTTTATATAGTGTTTCAGAATTTGACCGTTTAAAAACCATTATTATTGACATATTGTCCGATTTGGATGAAATTTGGTATGCACACAGGCTTTAGCCCAGTGAGGACATCAAAAATGTACATCGGTTAAATAACCATTAAAATCGTTATTTTGTTGTTATTTTCATATACTAGTGGATTTTAATAAAATTTAGTGTAAAGAAAGGTTATCACACACAAATGGCACTTCCATATAGTGTTTCGAAATTTAACTATTAAAAACCGTTATTCTGACATATTGTCCGACCTGGATGAAATGTGGTAGGTGTATAGGCTTTATCCCAGTGAGGATTAAGATAACAGTTTCAAAAGTGTACATCGGTTAAATAACCATTAAAACCGTTAGTTTGCCGTTATTTCTTAAATATTGGTGGGTTTTAATATAATTTGGTATATAGAAAGGTTATTACACTCAAATAGCACTTCCATATGGTGTTTCAACATTTGACAGTTAAAAACCGTTATTCTTGACATACTGTACGATTTGGATGAAATTTGGGCTTCATCTCAGTGAGGACTAAAATATCAGTTTCAAAAGTGTAGGCCTACCTCAAAATTTAGTGTAACAATACCGAACAAGATAAACTGGGAGTACGTTTATATGCTTTGCATCTTGTTTCTCTCTCTCTCTCTCTCTCTCTCTCTCTCTCTCTCTCTCTCTCTCTCTCTCTCTCTCTCTCTCTCTCTCTCTCTCCTATCTCACACACAACACACACAAACACACACAAACACACTAGTACTTGTGCATTCAGACACGTGCATACTTTCTCACATACTCCTACAGACAGACACACACACACACTCACATTCACACACACACACACACACACACACACACACACACACACACACACACACACACACACACACACACAGATGCATACACACACACACGCACGCACGCACGCACGCACACACGCACGCACGCTCGCTCGCTCGCATGCACACACACGTGCGTGCATGCACACAGATGCGCATGCACACACACACACACACACACACACACACACACACACACACACACACACACACACACACACACACACACACACACACACTCACTCACTCACTCACTCACTCACTCACTCTGTCTGTTGGTCTATCTGTGTACTCCCCCTCTCCCCTCCCATGTCTCATAAAATACACACACACACACACACACACACACACACACACACACACACACACACGCCTTTAAAATGGCACAAGTAGGGTGATGTCAAAATGGGGCGAAATGTCGCAACTATGAGGCGGCACTTCGGTGGCTCTCTGAACCATACTATGGAGTGTATCCATCCCCAAGTCAGTATGAGTTTGTAAAAGGCAAACAGTGAGGTGGTCAGGGCATCACAAGTTTGTAAAAGGCGAACAGTGAGATGATAGGGGGAGTGGCATCTGAACAGAATGGGGCGATGAAGTGTAAATGTGTGTGTGTGTGTGTGAATTTGGACGATGTTGGCAAAACTGAGGCGAGTGAGATTTTGAATGCAGCACCTCAATACTCATTCTTGAACACCATTCAACATGTAAAAAAAGTTAGGCGACAAAATTTCACCCCATTTTTCAAATCGCCCCATTTTATTGAGACGTGGATTACATGATGCCTGACTGTTACCTTTTACACACACACACACACACACACACACACACACACACACACACACACACACACACATACACACACAGGGTGCTTACATACACACATGCATGTACAAACACACACACATGCTGTGGTTGGAGGGCTTTCGCGGTCCCGTTTCGGCTTTGCTGGCAGGGGCATCAGTACTGATGATGGTAGGCTAGTTTTGAAAATGTTTCTAGGCCTGAAAAGTCAGGCTGCTGTCTGGCCTATGCACAAAGTTGATGCTTCTGGTAGGGCCTCCCATGTCAGAAAGGCTAAGGGTGAGGGCCCAGACTAATGGTAACCCGCCTTTTTCCTTTTCTTATCTTCTGCCTTTCTTATTTGGCTCTTTTCTATCTTCATCTCCCCTTCAAGTCTTCTTTTCCACACTCCTTTTCTCTCTGTGGTCTTCTTAAGTCCGTTGTGTTTGCCGTGCGGTGCGACCTGTGACAAGGAGAATGAGATCCAGGAGGTTGAGAGGGCTAGTGCCCTCAGCTTATCTCTTTGGCCCGGACCTCTCCTAGACAGGAGGTACACTCTGGCCCGGGTGTATCAATCAGCTTCCCCTGGATGGGGCTGGGTCAAGACGGGCAGTTCTCCAGCTGGCCAAGGTAACCCTTGCAGTGCTCAACTCTCAGCCCCCGGGAGTTGAGCATGATCAGGGGGGATAGGGTTAGTGGCGCTCTATTTGTTGTATATCTCTCCTGAAGCCTGGAAGGGGTCAAGACAGTGACTTCTTGGCCCTGGCCCCTTAGTTGGACTCCGTGGCGGGGGTGGGCAACGGAGAGACGAATTAAAAACACATAAATAAACACTGCTCCAATTATGCTGCAGAAGTTCAGGCCCTCATGCAGGCAGCCTCCATGATTCATGAATCACAGAGCGACTGCACCCAAGTTGTCTTCCTCTCTGACGCGCTGTCCGTCCTGGAGGCCCTTGCAGGAGACAAACTTCCTCGTCTAATGGAGAAACTCCAGGAACTCGCCAAAAGTAGACGAGTAGTCCTGCAATGGGTACCTGCCCACTTCGGAGTCCCAGGGAACGAGGCAGCCGATCAGCTTGCCAAAACCGGAGCCAGAGGAAGACAACCAGACAACAGCGTCAGCTTCACAGAGAAGAAGGCCCTTGTGAAGGCTCTGATGTGACCACAACCCACAAGGGATGCCTTCCATCTTCTGGAGAGACAGGAGCAGGTGGTCATTATGAGACTCAGAACTGGCCACTGCCGACTCAATGGCCACCTGCATAGGAAGCTGAAGCTGGCGCCTTCCCCCTTCTGCTCCTGTGGTCTTGAAGAAGACCAAACACCAGAACACGTCCTACAGACGTGTCCCCTTCTCAAGGGACTGAGAGAAACCGTGTGGCCAACGCCGACTCCGCTGCACACGAAGCTCCACGGCTGCCGACAAGACCTGGAGAAAACGGCTACATTTATCAACGAGGCTGGGCTGACGCTGTGAGGCGAATGAAGAAGAAGAAGAAAAAAAACACATAAATCATGGCCTTTTCTGAAAACATTCACCCCATAAAGAAGAGGAAGGCTGTAACCCCTATTTCGAGGGATTTTGATTCAGACAGCGACTCTGATATGGAGACGAGAGAGGACAGGATTCTGGGCTTCCTGGCTTGTGATTGAAGGAACAGAGCAGGAAAAGCCAGTTTCAGCTGTGAGTCCTTTTGCAGTCCAGAAGGGTCCCAAGGAATAGCAGGTGACACTCATGACTCAGTTGGTGAAATGGCTAAGAAATGGCTCATTCCTTGTCCAGTGTAAGTCAAAGAAGCAATCTGAACAGCTGCTGAGGGCCACAAGGCTAATGGACAAAGAAATCCGGGTGACTCCCCATAAACGGTACATCCCAAGTAGTCATTCGATGCCCAGATCTGAAACTGAAAGGTGTCTTGGTAACAGAAGTAAAAATGGAACTAGCTTCCCAAGGTGTGATAGAGGTGCATAGGGTGACAGTTTGAAAAGGTAGAGAGAGTCCCCACCAACACCCTTATTCTGACATTCTGTTCCCCTTCATTACCACAGGTCATCAAAGTGGGCTACTTGAATGTCCATGTTCAACTGTATATTCCATCTCCAATGCGGTGCTTCAAGTGCCAGAAGTTTGGACACATCAGGGATCGCTGTTCTGGGGAGGAGGGTGTGTGGTATTTGCTGCAAAGCAACCCATGATGGGCCATGTAAAGGTCCGGCTCGTTGAGCAAACTGCGATGGTGATCACCCCTCCTCTTCACACAATGCCCAGTTTGGATCCAGGTGTAAAATGTCCAAAAGATAAAAACAGAAAAAATCTCCTTTTGAGGCACAGGAACAGGTCTTTGGTAGTCAGGCTCTCTAGTTTCTTCATACGCTTCGGCTGTGAAGGTCTCAACACGTTCAGTCTGTTGTCAAACTGATGTTTTCATTTTTTCTAAAACACTGCAAGGAAAAATGCCAAGCCCCAGTGGAGGCAGGTCCACCGCCTCCCAAGTCAAAGTGTGCGCGCCCTAGCAATAAATCCACCACCCCACAGACTGCCTAGCAGTCAAATCCATCTGCTGCTGGGCAGACTAAAAAAAACAGCCCTCCCGCCGCGAACTTTCGAGAGCAGTGCCCGTGCGGGCAAGAGAATCCAGCCAAGTGGGAGATGGTGGAGATGAAAAAAAAAAATCTCCAACGTCTCCAAAACCCAAGCTGTCCTCACCTGCAGGCAACAGAGCTTAATCTAGAGCGCGGGATTGGTACGATCCCCCGAAAGTCTGCATGCATTAAGACTTGGTAACTTGGACCGCAGTTACCAAGTCTTGATGCATGCAGACTCCTGCACATTTGCAGAACTGCCTGCCCTGTTCACTGATAGTTGTGGGCGCTCATTTGTCGTCTGCTTGAAAAACTGAAACTAGGACTGAGCAGGAGCAAACGATTTCTTGATATGCAGGCTTTTCAAGTATTCCCATCATGTTTGACCCACCTCTGATACCTTGGATCAGGTCACTGTCACCGCCAACAATCATGTCGATCAGCTCGTCTGTGGGTTTAGAGGGCACTGCCCCACTGCCCGTTTTCATACGGCCTGCCGCTCCATTCCGATGGACTCTTTTCAGATTTGTCCATTTTTCATGGACTTACTCAGTCTTCGACTTCGTTGTTTACCCCGGAAATGCAGGAAATAGAACGCAAACGCATGCGTTGAGAGCGAGATTACGTGAATTCCCTGTCAGTGTCTATAAAAAAAATAGACGGCCGGGTAACTAACCGACGACAGACCGCAGCTCATGAATAGGAATGCGTTCTAACCAGCGGGTCCAGTTTAACCGCCGGTTCCATACCCGCCGGAGGTAAAGCTAACCAGAGGTCAACAGCAGGTTGTCCATGAATACCACCCCAGGGCTTAAACTCACACTTTGAGGAGCTGCAGCTTTTATGTCATATGCTAAAACTCCAGGTAGTAGTTCTTCAGGAAACAAAAATTGAAAGCCAGAAGACCTTCACTCTTTCTGGCTTCAGTATTCTTTCCAAACCTGCACAACCTTCCGCATTGGGACTAACGGGCAGTGTTGCCCTTTTTATACACAAAACTTTGCTGTTTAGTCCTGTCGCTCTGACTACCCCCCTTCAGGCAGAAGCTGCAAGAGTCACTCTCCATAGAACTGTTACAATTTGCTCATTTTATCTGTCACCTTTGCTCATTGTATCTGTCACCTTCTGTCCCGGTTTGTCGTCAGGACCTTGTCAGTCAGTCTGATTGGAAAAGTTGAGCAGGTTGCCAATTCCTCATGCTGATCTGGAACCCAAAACACAGGCCTATGTCAGAGACCTCTGTCTAGAGGAATGGACCTTGCAGACGGATAACAACCATTTTAAAATTTGTCCAAACCTGAAAGAGTTTTTACCATGTTCCAGAGGTGGTCATAAAGCACCAATTCTTATCTTTTTAAAGGTGAAGAAGCTCCGTGGTGCATTCCACGTCATGTTCCACTCACAGTGAAACATATTCTTCAAGAGTTTTGGGACTTGCACAATGTGAGACATAAATGCATTACGGCAGACTTTATGAAAACTTTGTTCAGAGATGTCCCACCTGACATGATCTTTGAGTTTCTAAAAGAGATTAACGTATTTCATCAGATGTAAGATTTTACGGAAGAAAGATTTTTAACGAAGTTTCTGGTGTGTTTTTAGAAGGTGTATTTTAAAGAAACATGTGATTGGTGTGTGTTTTGTTGCTGTTGTTTTTTTTGATGACATGGAGTTATTTTAACGTGATGACAGCCCTGATATGGCCCTTTGTGGTCAGCAGGGCTATAAGCAACATTAACATAGTTGGATTTATGGCTGTTTCTTCCATTTTTCTGTTGGATATACCCAGGGTTCGTACAGGGCCCTAAAAGGCCCTAACCTTTTTAGGCAAAAAATAGGGGCCCCTAAAAGGCCTTAAAAATCAAAATGAAGAGGCTGGAGGCCCTAAAAGGCCCTAAAACCAGGACAGCCTCAGAAAAAAAAAAAAATCTAAAAAAGAAAAGTTGTGAAACAACAACAACAACAACACAACAAATCAAAGAAAAATGATCAGAAAAGAAAAGAAAACAAAAACCGATTTTCATAATAGGTAAATGCCGAATCAGTACCGATCGATCATGATGTAAAAGTCGTTCAAGGGAAGTAACTCCACGACAAAGTAAGTGTGCTGTCCGCCATCTTGGACTTTCCATGTGTTGAACGAAGCAAGACCACGGTTCATTTTTCAACGAAATTTGACGTTTCATTGAGAGTTTCTTTATAAGATTTCGTCAGTTTCACTCAGAGACATGGGGAAGTGCTTATTCCAAGATCTGTGGCTTGATAAATCTGAATATAAACTCTGGCTTCGCCGAGATAACTTGGACAAATATCAGTTCCATTGTAGTTTTTGTAAGAAGGGGTTTCAGCTTGGGAAAATGGATGAAAAAGCCCTTCAAACTCAAAAAAGGGAAGGCGAGTGCTACAGCGGCAGTGTCCTTAATTTTTTTTTTTTTTTTTTTAAAGATCGTGACAGTGGGCAAGCCTCAAGTAGTACTAGTACATCAACAAGTTTTTGCTCTGAAAAGCACTTAGTTGCTGGTCCTTAACCCTTACGGTGCTCTGTATAACAATTTATGTTTTAAAGAAATGTAGTTAAAATTTAGGACGGGAAACTCGTCACACACCACACTTGAGAATTTGGCTTCTGCATACATATATTTGCACTAGATATGCAAACCTATACCTTTTTAGAAACTAGAGATGTTGTAGAATCTAGTGAAATAACTGAAAATACTGTAGGTTGTACCTACTTGGAGACTGACCTCAAAATATAAGCAGGCAAAATTTCTGAAAAAGTTATTTGAAAAGTAAGTCAAATGTTAGGAGAGACACAGTTTTCTTCTGTACTACCTAAACACTTCAGACTTGAGATAAAATGAAGACAAATATGTGCTGGAAACATGGGAAAGATGATAATTCTCTTGACTTGAGCTATGTATAATAAATTGTGCCTCAAATGATGTACCTATAATTCAGCATCCGGACAATCGAATTTCACTATATAAGGAAATGGGGTTTGTGCAGGCTTGTCTTGACGCTAGATAGGTAAAACTATATGTTTTTGTAAACTAGAGATAATGAGGAATCTGAAAAAAATAAAATTACAAGACAGTACCCTGATGGCAGCTGAAGATATTCTTCACAGTGTAATCCAGAACATTGGTGAAAAGGTAATCCAAACGTCAGCCACATTGTTTGAAACACCACAGTTTTCCTGCTTGAATCTCAAAACACTTGAAACTTGGGAGAAACGAGAAAATATGTCCTTGGAAGACACAGAACAAAGTTAGGGCCTTGGTCTTCTGTGGAAGGTTGAAAAGCACTTGGAGCAGAGTCCCACGTCACATCCAGAACATTCCCAGCCAGAGCGCACATGAGTAGGATGGCCAGCAGTACAGTTCCTCTTTCTTCTTCTTCTCCTTCACTCTCAGCATCTCTCTCCTCTGCAGTAGTGCTTCCAGATTCTGGATCACACAAGAAAACATATATCTAAGTCTTCTGTTCATTTCATTGTTTCATAATGGTGCAAGAGATGTTACAGAGAGCTTGACTCAGTTTCTACTAATTGGTCTGATTTTCAGAAAGAAAAAAAAATGACAGCATTACTTATTCATTCTATGAAAATTGAAGTCATGCATAAAATCATAAATAAGAATAAAATCTGAATCACTAGCATATAAGGAGGGGGCAGGGCTATAGCTTTCATTGAAGGCACGCCCACTCGTGACACGCCCACACTGTTTCCAAACTAAAAAAATAAACAAACAAAAGTTATAAATTGTTCTCTTCAAATCACCACTTTTACTGATCTCTAAAGTGCTTTCAAAACCCCTACAATCACCCAGAAACGATCTTCTAGTTTGATCAGGCCAAAGCCTATCACTCCTGTAAGTAACCATGTACCCTGGCCCCCTTCCATCCCCCCTTCCTTCATGTGGGCGGACCAACAAATGTAAAATAACCAATGGCTGCACGCAGCATGTGTTCCATCACTCGACAAACAAAATAATCAAAGTTCATCCACTCACCTGCTTCGCTTTCGTTACTACAGCCTTCGGCAACTGATTGTTCACTCGTGCCATTTCCACGCATCTCCTGCTCGACTCGGTCGCTGATTTACTCATTATTTCAGTCAAAACCGACGAAAAACTTCGAGATAATTGACTGACAAGGCTTGCCGGTGCACAGTGGATACTAGCAAGTCACGTGAACTGATCAACCCGGATGTTTAGCAGTGGTGGTATAACGGTTCTCGTCTGAGCCACGATCGTGGCCCAACGCAGTCGGGCGGTAAAGCCATGATCGTGGCCCACCGCAGTCAGCGGGTTAAACGAGTTCTACTGCAACTTAGTTTGGTCCTACTGCCCCTCTAACACCCCCATATCACCAGCATCCTCACACACTACATGATTACACCTGTCCACCACCTCAACAGCAACCCACTATATATTCCACAAAAGCACACACCCATTCACACCATATTAACTTGCAGTGGCCCCCCCCCCCCCCCCCTGACCACTTCCTTTCCTTTGTCCACATTATGTTTCCCCACCCCACCCCTCTTTGTACAAATGTACTAAGGGGCTTGTGTCTCCCCTTCCCCTCTACATTTATACAGGTATGCTTAGATGTATGTACATGTGTTTGTCGTGTGTGTGTATGTTTTTTGTTTGTTTTTTTTAATACACAGATTCCCATATATGACCACTATCATTATTACCACCACTCATAAGATGTCCTGTGTATGCCAACCCTCTTTTTTTTTTTTTTTTTTGCATATGTCTGCATATGTATGTGTGTGTAGATGTGCCTGTATGTATGTACCTGTGTGTGTGGTGTATGTACATGTGTGTGCGTGGATGTATCATGCATGTATGTGTGTGTGTGAGACGGTGATGATTTCATCTATGACAACCATTGCCATCAATCGGTCATTGATCATTGCACCCCCCCCCCCAAAGTGTTTTTTTTGTTGTTGTTTTTGTTTTGTTTTTTTTATCTCGACAGGCATTATCATGCCAATGCTATCATGCTATTTCACCTATGGCAATGATCATCCTGCATCACTGTCCAACTTACGACAATGACCAATTATCCATGAATCATCATTTTAGTCTTTTTTTTTCTCTCCCCCATCCCCAACCGGCATTTACTACTACATCAATGCCACCACATTATTTCACTTATGACAATGGTCACCACCCTATAGTACTGTAATCTCATCTCAGTGATCAGCATCCATCAGTCATTGATCATTTCCGTTATTCCCCCACTGGCATTGTCATACTTGCCAATACACTATCCAACTCCTTTTACAAAAATGACCATCATCCTACACCACTGTGGATCATACCTACACCTTGATCATGATCATCATCCACCCATCTTTGCACACCTCCCCCATTCCCCCACCGGCATGTTACACCAGTGCCACAACATTATCCCACTTATACAACAATTATCATCATCCTACAGTACTGTTTATCTCAAATGATGCATGATCATCACCCATCAGTCATCAGCCCCTACCCTCTCCACCCTCTTTCTCAACCTGCAACATTATACTATGCCACCTTAATATTCCACTTAGCACAATGACCATCACCGTCCAGTACTATTGATCTCGCCCATGCCAATGAGCATCACCCACAGGTCATTGATATTTTCTTTTTATCCCCCAATTTGCGCCATTGCACCATCGCCACTACATTTTTCCACTTATATAACAATAGTCTTCATCCTATGGTACTACTGATCTAAGATGATTAGCATTTATCAGTTACTGAAAATACTCCCATCCAGTGAACATCTTCATACTGCACTATATATGGAAATGAAGAAGCTGACCAATTGACAAAGGAAGGAGGACAGCAGCCCCAACTGTAAAAGGTAGCTGCCTTGGAATAAATCAAAAGTATTTCCAAGGAGACAAATAGGAGGATGACTTGAGCACTGGACTGTTCTCACTGGACTGTTCTCTCCTTCAACCAGAGGCAGTGTGTGCTAGTCAATCAACGACAAGGCAGCTGTTAGTCAGGTGGAAAGAAAGCATAGGCCTGCTTTTTCTTCATGTTGTGACTTGTATTCCTAAGACTTCTACCTTGTGTGTTTACTCAAGCTATTGTAAAAGATTTCTTTGTTTTCATATGGACATGGAATTGACAAGATTCATACTAGAAAGTGATTAGGTGCTTGCTGAATGGAGGTCTGTATTGGAGAAAATGGCATCTGTGGGAGGCAATGGTGAGCGCTTTTCAGTTTTTTTGTGTGCCCTGATGGCCCTATTTTTTTTTTTTAATTTTAGGCCCTAAAAAAAGGCCCTAAAAGGCCCTAAATTTTTTTCTTGAAAGTCTGTATGAACCCTGTACCATACTTTCTGGTCTTCATTTGTGAGTGGAGTATTTTTCCCTCCCTTGTTGAGAGTTTGTTGGCATCTTTCTTCTCTTTTTACATTGGGAAGAAGAAGATAACACACATTTTATTTATTTCACTTTTTTTTTTTTTTTTTTTTGCACTTAAAATTACTTTAAAAAAAATATGAATTGTGTTGACTAACCATTACTAACATGTTATAATAAAACTACAGTGTATCTCCTCCATTTTACAAAAAATAGCATGAGAATTACTTGTTTTACTTCAAAAGATATCTGCGTTTCACAGATGCTGGTATGACATGAGTTTTTTTTTTTTTTTTAAATGGCTGACGATGGAAATTTATGCAAAATAGAACATCTGGTGATGAAAGTGTTAAACAGTTCGTGACGAGATAAAATTTAGATTCTAGTGCTGGGAGAAAGAGTAGAGAGTCTGGTGATTTTCGCTCATATTCATCCTGTTGTCAGAAAGCTGGTAACATATCTGCCAGCTGTACTTTGCGCAATGTAATATGGAAAATTGCAATCTCTGGCCAGTAATGTAGCTCTGTATTAATTTCAAATGCCTATTAGTATAATTTATGTATAAAATATTGCCTTTCATCACTGCATGTTCTGGATTGTGGCATTTCCTTGTGTCAGTTTTTGTAACAATCCCCATTTTTCAGTGCCTGCAATATAGTCACTTTCCTAGTAGTTCTCTTGTATCTTTTTTTAAGGGGGTGGGGTGGGGGTGGATGGGTGGGGAATGTTTTGACATAGAATTAGAAAAGGACACCAATGTGAAGCCTGATTCTATGAAAACCTAATTAATTATACTGTTCTTGTTTGTTTGTTTGTTTTTTTTTACTGCTGATTTCTTAGCTGTTCTCTTTCTTTTTTTTTCAGATATAGAATGAATGAAAACACTTGTAGTTTTGCTATCTGCCGTAAGTGTGCATGCGTGTATGTGTGTGTGTGTGCGCGCGCACTTGTGCTGTGTGTGTGTGTGTACATGCATGTGTGTGTGTGTGTGTGTGTGTTTGTGTGTGTGTGTTTATGACTTGTGAATGCAGAATGCTTGTGTGTGTGTGTGTGTGTGTGTCCTGCATATATTTTTAGATGTTGAATTTTAGTTAAAACTTTTAAAGGGCCGTGTAGCTAGTAGTAGCTCATGCTGTTAGGATGGGCGCTGTAGAAATGGTCCTATTATTATTTTTTTTTTTCAACAACTAAGAACTCATTAGTCTAGTCTTACAGGTGTCCATAATTAACATAATTATAGTAATAGCCCATTAGTGCTGAGCCTCGTCAGTCAGTATTGCAACATTAGCATTTATGAGGTTAAAGATAAGAATATAAAGATGTATGGATGATGTGTTTTCCCATAGGGGAACCAGGACCCAGCAGTTGTAGCAGGAGGAGCAAGGACAGTGAACAGAACGTATGCAGCAGTCCTGGCAAGGAAGGGGGCAAACCTCACTCCGCAGGGACAGCAAAAGTTCGATCGTTGCTCCGTTTTCTACATATGCTCACTGTGTAACTTCAGCTGTGAAACAGCAATCGAGTTCACCATACACCTTAATTCAGAACATGTTCAAAATGAGGAGTACTTCTGCTACCATTGCAACTACCGGGGAGAGTACACCACTGATCTCACCAACCATGTCAACGCCCACACCACAGGAGAGGCGAACATGTGAGTTGGCAATTCTGCTTGTAATTTATTCCAGAGGCATGCAGTCACATGTGTCTTTATGACTTGTTGCTTTTGCCCCTGATTACTCAGGGGATGTGATGTAGCAGTTTTTGGTGTCCCCTGGCAGTGACATCACCTTGAAACTGAAACTTAAGAGTGTGGTTCTGTCATAGTGAGAGATTTCTACAGAAGTATTTTTCTCTACGCAATGTTTTTGCCGTGTGAAAAGTGCTGTGTGAAACCAGTGTAGACATGAAGGTGGCTTGTGCATCGGTGAGGGATAGTTCAGTTCATGTTGCTTATAGTTATAGCCCAGCCAACTGCAAAGGACCATGTCAGGGCTGTCACCTCGTTGAAGGCAACTGCCAAAATAGATCCAAAACACACACACACACACACACACACACACACACACACACACACACACACACACCTCGGTAAAACAGATTTTCTTTAAACACCAGGATTTTGTTCAGATCTAATTTACATAAAAGCTTAAAAGCTGACAGAAAATTTTTATCTCCTTCAGAAACTAAAAAGTTCCATCAGGTGGGGACATCTCTGAACGGGATTATCATGAAGTCTGTTGGTAACTTTATGTCTGGCATCAGTGCCAACATTCATAAGAACGTGGGGGATCCCTTCAGGAGAATCAATTAAGATCAATCAATTTTTTTTATAGAATGTCTGCACAAATTTAGCTCTCAAATTTGTATTTATCAAAGTTCTGTAAACAACCGAGATTTTTAAAAAATTATTTTAGTTGCAAAGTGAGACGACTGCAGGTGGAAATCTAAACAAATCTTAAATAAATGTCAGCGAACCGCCCAGAGAAACGTGGGACAAACGAGTCACAAGACAAAACACAACGCGTTTTGACCTCTTAGGTCTTCTTCAGGTGAAACAAAAACGAACAAAATAACGAAAATGCACTTAGCTTTGATCGCTTTCGTTATTTTGTTCGTTTTTGTTTCACTGAAGAAGACCTAAGAGGTCGAAACGCGTTGTGTGTTTTGTATTGTGATTCGTTTGTCCACGTTTCTCTGGGCGGTTCGCTGACATTTATTTAAAATTATTTTGTAATGATATCTGTAAAGTGAATGTAATGCTTGATGCATGATACTGAAAGAACACAAAACAGTTCAAATTTTAAAGTTAATTATTATCAGCGTTCTGTGAGCTACTGAGATTTTCGAATCAGGCTCAGAGATGTGCTTATGTACCATAGGAACATCACACACAGTCATTTTGTGCTACAACTGACACCAAATGTGTGTGTGCACAGCCTGTCTTTGTGCACCTTTATTTTATAAAGGCTGTTGATAACAACATTTAAGTGTTGGTGAATGCAGCTGTGTTGAAAGTGACTAATTGAAGTCATGTTTTTTGGTGTGTGTTGAAGATATACCGGTGTCCCTGTGCCTTGGAGAGCTGTTCTTACAGGACTGATAGTCTTCACAATGCAACAACATTTGACCACCCACAAGGATAGCCAAGCGTTCAGGTATGGTTACTCTTCCAGCTCATTTTTATGTTTGGTAATTGTGCCTTGGTTGCTGACACGAGATGGTTTGATTTTCTAAATGTTCTACGTCATGGATGTGAAAATCAAAGCAAGTCTGAGATTTGTAGTGCTTAGCATTGCAAAGAGTGGGCTGGGAGGTCATAGGTCTGTGACCTGGTCAGGGGCATTTATTCACCGATTTTTCTTCCCCTCAGCCCCAGCTGTTTCCTCCCCAGAATTGCGTGTGTTAATGGTTGAGTTTCAAGCACTTTATGGATACATCTTTGAGAGGTTTCCTCAAATTTCCTGACCAGTTTTTTACCGGTTTTTTGTATCTTTTGCTTTTGGCATGGTTGCTGCAGGGATATGTTATGAAAGGAATCCCAGAGTACAGCCCTGTCATGTGATGTCGGAACAGAAGAGAATTCATTTGTGCCATCTTAATGATCCTTATAATACTACTGTTGAACATCACTGAAAAAATGCTGTGGTTCTTCATCCTGTGCGTTTGCTGTGACCTCATTTTCAGTTACCTCAGCACACATCCTTGCCCATGGTGGGATTGTCCTGCATGTCACTATTGGCACAATTGTAGGTACCCACTGGAGGGATGTGACTGCCCTTTCTTTGGGGAGATGTTTACTCTAGCTGCTCCAAGCTTGGCAGTTACTACCATCAGAAGGGGACTCTGTAGGTGGAGTGCTGCTTTTGTTGGAGTAGAACAGAGACCACTGAATATCACTGAAGCAGTTAGGCCATACCGCAGTGTTTCCTGTGGTTGGTTCCTTTTTTGACTTGGTACCACCCTGTGGAGTTTTAGTGCTGGGACTGTGACTGTACAAACCTTGGAGTGGTTGTGGTGGGGGGAGGGGGAGAGTCTAATACCCCTGGAAGCAAGAATGGAAGAAAAGGTCTGTTTTGATTATTTGCATGTGCGTGCGTGGGTGATGAGTGGGTGAGCACATTCTTTGAATTTTGTGAAATTGTAAGATGAGAAAGAGCCAGAGTGTGCATGTTTATGGTGCCTAAGAAAGTCAGCAATGACAATGAACAATTGAAAAATATCTGGCAGGCAGTAAAAAGTGTGTGTGTGGGTTTGTTTGTATATAGATGTGTGTGTGTGTGCGAGAGAGAGAGCGAGAGCAAATCTGATGTGACTATTAAATAACCTGTGTATTGAATACTTTCAAGGTATTGTTTGACAAGTCAGGTGACTTTGTGATATATATAAGGTTTGGGATGTGGGGTGGGTTATTGTGTGTGTGTGTGTGTGGGGGGGGAGTTGGTTCAGGTGTGTGTGTGTGTGTGTGTGTGTGTGTGTGTTTTCTTTCTCTGTTTTGGGGGTGGTGGGGTGGGGGGCCATCTTCAGTGCAGTGTCCTCACATCTCCTTCTGACTCCATATACATCGACACTCAGTTTAGTCCTGTTGTAGCCGTAGCACCAGTAGTCCAGTGGAAACAGCCACTGTCAGGTCATGATGAGGCAACCTGCCTGCAGAGACACTGCACTGTGCTGGTTCACGTGGATGGTGTCTGTCCAGTGGTGCCCCTTGTGATCCAGTTTATAGGCAAAGGATCATGTTTTCACCTACTGGCTGATGACAGTGATAATAAGTGATTAGTTACAGAAAAAGTTTGAGTGAACATTCCGTCCTGGAGGGCACCATCATATTTATCCAACGACAGTCCCCATGAATTAGCCTGTGAATACTGATGCTGACCCTTTGGACACACACTCTCACCATTGGCAAAGACATGGAGTGGAAATCAGATTTCTCTGAACCAACGTCACCAGGAGAGAAGGCCTAAAGTGCCACAGGATCTGAGACCATTTTTTATTTTTAAAGATTGTCTGTGAGGATGAGAATAGTCAAGGTGATGCTGTGTGATTTCTGACTTAATAATGCCTTTTCTCTCACACTCTCTCTCTCCCCCCCCCATCCCATCCCCCCCTCCTCTCTCTGTTCACCTCTCAGTCTCTGTTTCAAAGTGGCATTGTCTTTGCAATGTTTGCTTTTCCACTGTACAGTTATGCAATGTGCTGGATAGTCTGTTGCCACTGTGTTTTTGTTTTCAGATGTGACACGTGCCAGTCCTGTTTCACTGATGGCATAGAGTTTCTTCACCATGCTCAACAAAACTCCCTCACGTTGTACACATGCTCACAATGTGCCTCTCGCTTCCTGGAGAAATCAGCCATCCAACATCACTGGCGGACAAAACATTCAGGAGGACTTGTGTTCCGTGTATTTAAGATTCTGTTGTGCTATGACAGAAAGGTAAACGGCTATCAGTCTTCTCAGGCCTCAGATAACGATGTGACAAAGCCAGTGGAAAGCCATCCATCCTCCAGTCATAGTGTCCAGCCTCTGTCTGCACCCGCTCCTGATGCGGGAAGCTCAGCATCAGAGAAGCTGGAAATTTCCAGTGCTTCAAAGTGGGTGTCAGGATCAGACTTCAGACACAAAGAGTCCATCTGATTCTGTAGTGAGAACTGATAAACCTTCAGGGTCAGTCTTACACATGGACTTAGATGTGTGTGCTTCAGAGAAAGAGCAGGAGGCTGCTGTCCAAGAATCTGAAGACACAACTGTTTCTAACACGGATGTTCCACTTACAGAAAATTCGCCAGAGCCTTCAGAAAAGAGCAGACCTGAAGACGAAAACAACAAGTTTGTGGTCATGACCGTTGCTGATCCTGAAGTTCCAGATTCTTCTCATTCTGTGGTTGGTGGTGAACTTGAAACTGAAGGAACTGAGCAGAATCACAACCAGTTAGACCACTTGGAAAAGCCCACAGCTGGAACTGCCTCTAGGTTGTCGGGTACCACTCATCTTCTCATAGTTGATGGACAGGTCATGGAAAGCAAAGGTTTGGACTCGAGTAAGAAGGAAATGTCAAACAATGTTGAGAGTGATGCCATTTGTGTAAGCGAAGTGCAGGCAGACTGTCAACTGTTTTGTCATGAAGACTTAGGGTCTGTGGATATGAAGTAAGCAGTGCTGTTGACACACCCAACCAGATTACACAGACAGCAGCTTCACTGCCAGAACCTCATTGCCATGGAAACACACACTTGTCCTCAGCAGAAGCATCTGAGGGTGATGTAATGGTCATGGAAGAGGTTCCTGAACAGGATATCAAACTGACAGAACTGTTTGGCAGCGATGAGCTGCACCACGCCATGTCTGATCACCTGTACCATGAGAGCTCAGGCCATTTCTGCTGTGCCATCTGTCACAAAAACTTCGAAAGGTGTGAGAGAATTCATGAGCACCTCTTTAGACATTTTCATGTGCCTTTGTTTTCTTGCTGTTTTGCCCCTATGGAAGTGGTTCAAGGCGTGACATCAGGAGACATCATGCAGCTCTACATCCTGAGGAGAAAAAACAAATGAGGTGTTTGACTGTCTACAGGAGCCAGCTGCTTGAAGTCCTTGAACAAGAAAGACCTTTAACAACACAGAAATTCAAAAGGATCTGTGATGAATTAAAACATGACAGATTTTCCTTTAGTTCTGAAAGTGGAAACAATAATAATTCAGTAGGTGGTGCAGAAGCAGTCACAATCCATCGGGCTAAAGATGTTGGCAATGAAAGTGCTGCAACACGTGTGACAAGTCACTCTCAAGGTGACCTTAGGGACTGCATATCCAAGAAAAGTGATTCTTCATCTATTTCCAAGAAAACTGACCCATCTTCTGTCTTAAAGAAAAGTTACCCTTCATCTGTTTCTGAGAAAAGTTTCCCTTCATCTGTTCCCAAGAAAAGTGACCCTTCTGCCTTTAAGAAAAATGACCCTTCATCTGTTAACAAGAAAAAGCAAAAACCTTCTGCCTCCAAGAAGAGAGATCCTACTTCTGTCTCAAAGAAAAGTGACCCTTCTTCAGTTTCCAAGAAAAGTTGCCCTCCTGCCGACAAGAAAAGTGACCCTCTTGTGAACAAGAAAAGTGACCCTCCTGTCGACAACAAAAGTGACCCTCCTGTCGACAACAAAAGTGACCCTCCTGTCTCCAAGAAGAGCAACACTTCTGTCCCCAAGAAAAGAGACTCTTCTTCTCTATCTAGGAAAAGTGACACTGGTAGAACCAATTCAGCTGGTAGAATGGAAAACTCTACCTCTGCTGTAGAAGCAGAAGTCATTAATCAGACAGGTCATGTTAAAAAAAAAACATGCTGACACAAGTGTGACACATTCTTCAGTGATGCAAAGGCACAACATTTCCAAGAAAAAGTTTCGCTTCTTCTGGTGCTGTGGTTCATTCCAACAGAACAGAAAAACATTCTGCTGTTTTGGAAGATACAGTCACCTTGGCTTCAAATGGGCATGCACAGTGCCGAGTGAAATCTTTCAATCGAGCCACATCGGTTCACCGGAGAAAGAGTGCAGAGGAGAAAGGCTCCAGAGACTCAGGAGGTTGCCTCAGTTCTGGTGCAGCAAATGATTCTAGAAATGTCCGTCAGCTGGCAGCTAAACCCCATTCCTCTGCTCATTATATGCAGAAATCTTTGCAGAACTGCAAGATGAAGGGAAAGACTCCTGCTCCACCCATGAAGGACCGTAAATTCACTGTGGTGAAATCAGGGGCTGTGATAGAACTGAAGTGCAAAGCTTGTGGCAAAACAACCTTATCACACAAAGCCATGTTCGAACATGTGGAAGAAGCCTGTCAGCGTTACATGAATGCACAGCCTGTCTCTGAACACACACAAACGCCGCAGGATCACTTGCTAAAAAAATGCGAACCAGTGGTTCTGCTCTAGGTGCTGGGGATTTCACCTTGCTAAACTCAGAAACTGGTCAGGAGCAGTCTCAAGAGCCTGGTTCTGTGGAGTCTGATGTTGTGCTCAGGATACATTGAATCTGGTGAGTTCCCCTGATAGTTCAGAGCAGCCAGGCATCCCTGAAAAGCCATTGAAACGAACTTCACAAAAAAGACATCGATCTGAAAAGAAAGTTCAAGAATTGTCTTCAGAAAAAGGCAAAAATGACAGGATGACTGTTGGTCCTCATGCAGAGAAGACTAAGCTGGTCAAAACAGCTACAAAAGAAACAGGTGATGAAAGGAGTGCAGATGGTGGTGTTTTCCCGGAACCCAAATAAAACATTGGTGAGAGTGTAAGGTTGAAAAATGTAGAAGATAACCACACTGCAGAAGGAACTGATCATGAGCATGTAAAATCAGCTGATGACCAGAGTGATGTGGAAATGAGTGAGGAGGACATTAAGCCACGAAGGTCAGAAAGAGAAGATGTACCTGGAGGCTGGAAAGTAGTTCTGATGAATATGATTCAGACCAGACTGACTCTAAGAGAGATGTAGAGAAGAGCGAAGAAGAAGAGGTTGAGGATGATTTTGAGCAACTTTCAGAGTGCAAGCTCTGTGGATTTGTCGCTCCCAGCTCCCAGGTCCATGAATTGAAGGACCACTTGCACAGCAAACATCAGCGTCTTATGAGTCTTATCAAATGCGGGCACTGCGGCCAGCCATATGGGAATTTGACCATCCTGAAAAGACATATAAACAGTATCCATCCTGGTCAGCCTGAGTTACAAGAACAACTACCATATCATGAATTTTTCAAATTGCAAGAAAAAGAGAATTGTTCTCCACAAAAACGATTAGATCAATTGGTCAACAGGATAAGATCTGAGCCAAGGATTAAACAGAGGAGAGTGCAGAAAGGAAGTGGTTCTGGACTCATAACTGCAAGTGGCGTAGCATCAGTTCTTGATTCGGAAGAATTTAGGACATTCCTCAAATCCAAAAGTCTGTCACAGTGTCCTGTCAGTGTGCCTCCAGGCCCAAAGGATGCTGCTGGAAGAGATATGACAGTGCAAGCAAGCCTGACATTTGTCTGTCTGAAAGGAAAGATGCTGTAGAGTCAGGGGCTCCTGTTAGGCAGGGTCAGGCATCAGCTCAGAAGTGCAAACCGCAAGGAAGCTTGGACAGTGAGCGGTGCATCCGTGATGGCGAGAGAATAGAACCAGCTCTGAAGGTTGGTTGGTCCTGTGAAAAATATAGATTCTATGAGTGTTATTTTCACTTCATAGTTTAATCTCTCTCTCTCTCTCTCTCTCTCTCTCTCTCTCTCTCTCTCTCTCTCTCTCTCTCCATATGAGTGTGTGTGATTCTGTGTATGCACATGTTTCTTTCTGGAGTATGAGAGATTGATGAGAGAAAACATGACAGAAAAATGTGAGTTTTTTGATAAATAATATTAGGCTGAATTTCTGCAAGGGAAAGTGTGTTCTGTTATTTTATTTTTTTTTGCTTTTCCAGTGTTCCCCTTAGATTTTTTTTTCCCAGTGTACCCCTTTAAATTTCAAAAGTCCATATTAGAATGTGTGAATCTCATTACTACCTTTTTTTCTACAGAGCAAAGCTTCCTTTTGATTTCCACAGTCACTGCTAACCTATGAAGACTACCAATAAATGGTACCAGGAAGAGAAAACAATTCTGTATCAGCTGTCATGCAGTGCAGTCAGTACAATGTACTTAGAGTCAGTTGATGGGCTAAATCCTAGATCATGTGCATCTAGACTTCCTGAGTAGTTTTCTACACACATTTGCATACGTTTCTTGCTTCAGCTTTATTGTGGACTATTTTTGTTTATTGTAAAACATTGCAAGTCCCATCTTACATTATTTGTATGGATAAACCTTTCAAATCATGAAATCTTGCTAATCTGCTTGATGTTGCCAATGCTTCTGTTTGTCTTTGATTTTGTAGAATAGGTTATTGC
This sequence comes from Conus betulinus, assembly GCA_016801955.1. NCBI lineage: Eukaryota > Metazoa > Mollusca > Gastropoda > Neogastropoda > Conidae > Conus > Conus betulinus. The sequence continues at coordinate 46,320 of JADBJO010001031.1, forward strand.
CCTTGTTAGTCAGCTGGGGTATATAAATTGGTGTTAACCATTTTTGGACCATTCCTCCTACCCCCCCACAAACCTTTGGTATCACGTTTTGTAAAAAGACACATGTGTGTGTGTGTGTGTGTGTGTGGGCGCATGCGTCTGTGTGTGTGTATTTTATGTGCATGCTTATTAAATATGTGTGCGTGTGTGCACATACTCGGGTTCACATTGCAAGAGAACATGAGATTAAGTTGCCTTTCAGTACAAATGCATTATCAGCAGTGTGTATGTTCCATTTGGGATCCAAAATAGGAAGCATCATTGAATATTGTGGTTTCGTGTAAATCTAGTGGAGGTAACAATTTTGACTTGAAAGACTGTTTCTTCTTGCACGCAACTGCATATTATATGTTTCTCCTTGCACGCAACTGCATATGTGTTTCTCCTTGCACGCAACTGCATATGTTTCTCCTTGCACGCAACTGCATATATGTTTCTCCTTGCATGCAGCTGCATATATGTTTCTGACTTTCTCCTTGCACGCAACTGCACGTATGTTTTTCTCCTTGCACGCAACTGCATATATATATATATGTTACTCCTTGCACACACAACTGCATATATGTTTCTCCTTGCACGCAACTGCATATATGTTTCTCCTTGCACGCAACTGCTTATAAATATGAGATAAATAAAATGAGAAGGGACTCCATGACAGTTTTAACTAAAAAGTGATGAATTTGGAAACAAAACTGCACAGCAGATATATTCCAGTGACTTAGAAATTTTTATGCTGCATCCCCTCCACTCCTTCCCATCACATACACACACACACCGCTCACACGCATGCACAGATACAGGCAGGCACGCACAGACACACGCATGCGCACACACACATGCATACACACACACACGCACGCACGCTCGCACGCACGCACGTATGTATGCACGCACGCACGCACGCACGCACGCACACACACACACACACACACACACACACACACACACACACACACACACACACACACACACACATATCCATCTTTAATGTTTCCAGTGAGTAATGTATTGACAGTGCAGCAAGAGGTCACGTCAGAGGCATACAGGCAGGCCTGCAAGGGTGGAAGGGAGGGGTGCAGGAGGAGTGCGGCAGGTGGTACAACTGCTCATTTTGAGTTAGCTGCTGTCTTGCCTTTATTTAAGCAGCAGAAAGAAGAGGAGGCAAAGGACATCATAGTCATGTGACCATTGAGAGGAATGCTAGGGAAAAAAAGTACTATAGTGGCTTATCTGTCTGCAGGTCAGTATATGGTACTACTGGAACTGTAGTGTTATTTCTTACTAATACTGGTGGGCAAAAGTGTACCCCTCCCCCTCACACACACACACACACACACACACACACACACACACACACACACACACACACACACACACATCTCGCCCCCCCCCCCCCCCCAAAAAAAAAAAAAAGAAAGAAAGAAAGAAAAAAAACAAAAAAACATGCCATGTCGGTTTCAATGAGGGATGACTGCAGGTGGAAACAGAAACAAGAGTAAAGCTTTACAATTACATAAAAATCAATGCATCACTTGATTAAAGAACACATTTTAAAACAAACAGAATGCGTTTTGACCAGTATGGTCTTCTTGTCTTCATTTGTCTTCTTCTTAACTTGCTGGCATTTGATGCGTTAAGACAGTTAACAATAGTCAGACAAACATTTCATGAATCAATCTAGATTTTATTTTTTAACCTCTCAGCCTGCGATTCAAACTTTGAATGAATCACCACTGAGTCTGTTTATCACCCCAAATAACTACAGAAATATTGGATTTCAACCTGAAATGTCGTGTCGAACGCAGTAACCCCCCCCCCCCCCCCCCCCCCCCCCCCCCCCCCCCCCCCCCTTTCTTTCTTTTCAGTCTTTTGTAAGTCTTTGTTGATGATGCAGTTTCATATTCAGATCAGTCTGGGTCTGCTACTGACTTCGAGTTGGTAACCAACAAAGATTTCTGATTCAACCAATTCAGCATTGTCAATATCAATCTCCAGATTAAAAAAAACCAAAAAAAAACAGGAAAACACAAAGCAAAAATATGCACTACAGTCGCTATGAAATCAGAGTTATTCTTTACCTATAGATCATGGTATTTTACTTCTATTTGAGTACTTAAGATGACCAAATGCACATAATGTTTTTTTTTTTTTTTTTTTTTTTTTTTTTTTTTTGCTCCAACCTTTGCGCCACCTCAAAGGCAGTGCACCCACGCCGCTCATTCCGACACCCCATCCACAGCCACAGCCCAGTCATCCCCGCTGTAGCCCTGGCACTGGCAATCCACAGGGAGCAGTCAATGTCAAGTCATCAAGAGGCAACCCACCGGAGGAGACGCTGCACTGCTGCTGAGTCACTTTGGTAGTATTCAGTGGGACCTGTTTCTGATCTAACATATGCAGGACACCACCTGTTAAGTCCCCTATTGACGACAATAATTGCTTAGTCATGGAGCCGGCGTGAGCGAGCTGTCCCTCCGGAGAGCGCCACCACATCTGTCCAACGACAGCCCCCATGGACTTGCCGATACCGGCGACCCCAATGGAACCAAATCAAGATGACAGACGTGGAGAGGACATGGAAACTGAGGTCACCATGAGAGTAGGGCATGAAGGGCCACAGAATTTGAGACATTTTTTTTTCTTGTGCTGATCGATGAGAATGAGGATGATTAGGATGATGCTACGGATTTCCATTTCGGTCTGAGACTACATGACAGGGCTGTACTCTACGCTTCCTTTCATAAGATATCCCGGCGTCAACCAGGCCCGAGAGATACAGGCACCTGCTGTGTTGGTCAGGAAATTTGAGCAACACTCTCAGAAACGCATCCATTAAATGGATGAAACTCGACTGTGTGTGGTCCCAGTCTCCCAGCTGAATCCGCAGCAAACTCGGCTCTGGGTAGGAGCCGGTCAGGGCAGAAAAAACCCACATGACTCCGGGATTCGAACCCATGACCTCCCAGCCGGGAGTCTGTGACGCTAACCACTTTGCCACGGCGGATGATAAATGCACATCATTTTATTGGCCATCGATCCTGCACATTGATTTAATTTTCATATGACAGGAAATTTGGTTGTAACAAAATGGACTTTTGCATTCAAAGCATGTGATTTTCACCGATTACTGTGACAGCCTACTGGTTTTATTTGACCTGTATGCATTAACAAGTTTGGTTAAAAAAATACCAGAAATGCAGTCATTGTGAGAGACTTCTATTATATAATTTTTTTGCTTGTTTATAATTGTGAATTACTCTGCTAATTGTGTAAAGTTCATGCCAGTATTGCTGCTGTCACTGAATGACAAAGTTTTTTTTTTAACTACCAGTCTGTTTATTTTGTAAAAACTGTAGAATTGAATTCGTTTTTACTCAGAATCCAGATATTTTTCTATCAAAATGTTGCAAACTTGATGATGTAGGCAGCCAAAGTGTGTAGCCATTGGCGATCTTGTTCTTGTCATCTGTATATCAATTCTGGAATTCACCAGTGCAGAACATGCACATGCTTTCTGAATGCTAGGGAAATTCACTCACAGGTACTGAGGTAGGCTGTGTACCAGCATGTTTCCCAGTCGAAAAGGGTCCTTTTAATTTTTTTTTTTAGTTTTTTAAGGCTTTTGCCTGGGAAACCCTGTGTTTTATGTTTCCTTTTTTCTAAATACTTTTCTACTTCAGCACTTGTTTCTTTTCTTCGCAGGTATCGCTGTGTCAAGTGCTCTCAAGTGCAGCCAGATTATCGCAGCATGTTGTTACATTTGAGCCGACACTTGGATTACAGCCCTCTTCGTTGCGACTTGTGCTCTGTGGAATTCATCACCACACGTGAAGCACACATGCACTATTCCAAGATGCACCCTGGAAAACCTGCACCTGACTCTGTAAGTCAGAAATGTAAAATTGCCTTAGCAGTTGCTTTATCAGACAAGAAATTTTTCAGACTTTAGCCCAAATTCAGGCTTTTTAAAGGTCTCTAGGGCCATTCCTAAGATGTGCATAAATCTGCTGAGAAAATTTTGGGGTATGTGCAAGATTAAAAGAACAAAACCATGATTTTTATGTTCACAATCCAGTCATGAGTTGGTTTTAGTTCATTTTGTCAAGGCATATATGCCAGCCCCCATTTGTTTTTAAAAAAAAAAAAGAGAATCTTTGAGCTTAAAATGTTTTTAAACTGTGAAGAAACATTGACAAGATTGCAGGCTTTTCGTGATATATTTCGTAGATGGCTTGAGCGTACTGTTAAACTCTCACAAATAGTTTGCAAGTCTGAAAAAAAAAAAGCTTCAGTTTCAGTGCTCCTGGGATCCAGTGCTGGCTTCTGGACTCTCTGAAATTTTTCAGGCATTTTCCAAATGCCTAGGTCTGGTCTCATGTCCGTTTATCAGTCTGTCTTGGAGCTAGTCATGTTGTAGTTGATGACGTACTGTCTTATATAGCTTAATGAACTAAGACTCGTTGTATTAAGCACTGGTCAAATTTTCTTTCCTCATGAGGGGAGGCAAGTAGATATTAGGCTGGCTGAGGTGTGTCTTGTGCGGGGAGGAGGGGATGGGGGGGGGGGGGGAGGAGATAATGTGATGTTCGCTTTTTTGTTTTTTTTCACTTTTTGTTTTTTTATCTTGTCCCCATGACTGAAACTTTTATCTAAAAGTTGCTATCCCTGTGAAGGCATATGTCCAGACTAAGTATGGTCATGCTTCCATGACGCTGATGAAAAGAAATGTGTAAATGTGGATTACAGGCTCCTTATAGCACACATTGTCCATGTGTGCACACACACACATACACATGTGCACACACACATGTACACACACACACACACACGCATGTACACACCTACACACACACTGTGCAGAAGTATCGTCACTGGTGGAAAAAAAAAAATATGTCCATATTTGCTTGTTAGGCTTTTTAGAAACAGAAACAGACTTGGTACTGCTGATACATTAAGTGATAGTATGGATAGGGAAGGGTGGGGGCAACCCTTCATAAGCAGTGTGTGGGCTTTGTACACTTTATTTTTGTTTTTGTTATATCAAGGCCAGCTAGAAATTGCAGCTGTCACCAATGGCATAGACTTGCATTGTAATATACTCTGTGGCGTAGTATACAGCTCAGTGTAGATCCTGTGTACTAGTGAATTCTGTCACCCAAAATATAAAGCAACACTTGTTATCTGGGTGAAATTTTGATGGAAGTAAGAGATTGACCTAACAAAATGGAGTACACATGGCATGCGTGCATGGGAAGTGGGATTTTTTCAGGGATAGTGATATTCAAGGTTTATATGTAGACATTGAATTGTATACCATTGAAAAGAAAAGCGTGAATGGCAACTTTTGTATTATGTGCCCTCCCTATGGTAGATTTCTGGTACTACTACTGTTGACACTAATTCTGCTTGGATTTTATTGCATGCTTTTCTCATTCTATCACTTGCTGTTGAAACAGTGGAAGGTGATCATCAAAAAGAAAAGCATGAATGGCAACGTCTGTTTTTATGTGGCTTCCCCCCCCCCCACCTCCACCCACCCCCCCACCCCCATCGTGAGGTTTCTGCCACTGTTACTGCTTCTGCTACTTGTGCTTGTATTCAGTTACCAGCATCTCTCATTCTGTCATGTGCAAAGGGCATGTGTTGTGTTGCAGTGGGTGTGTGACGCTAAGGCGGAAGAAGAGCTGTTGGCCCTGATCAAAGCCAGCCAAGTGGAGGGCTCACGTAGCTGTGAGGCTGACAAACACGAACTGCCAGGGAAGAAGGGAGAAAGACGGAAGCAGAGCATTCAGTGCTATTTATGTCAGGTAAGGGAAAAAACATATTGCAAGATTGTGAAGGTGAATGAAAATAGACATGAGGATATGAGCATGTACCAGTTTCTACATGAAGGGGTTTGGCTGCGTAAGAGGTTTTGTGTGAAGTGACATGGGTTTGAATTAACTTTGGCTTTGGTTTTTCTGTTGGAAATGATTCAGGTACCAGCTAGTCAACCAGGACATTGGCCACTCTGGAATGTAATGATTTGTGCTTGATGACACTTTTAATGTATAACAAAATGTCTGTGTTTGATTTGTAACGAAATTTAATCAAATTGAGTGTGAAAAGCGATGCTGTTTTTATGGGGTGTATTTAGGAAGAAAATACTAGCCAAAAATAACTGCAAAAAGTGAGAATTGTGAAAACTTCATGTTGATGGGCAGCCCTGACATTGTGTTAATGTGTTCATTCTTTCCTTCTCTCCATCTTTCTCATTCTTTCTTTCTAGACATCTTGCTCTGTGATTGTGTACATTCTTCTTGGTACCTTCTTTTGAGATTCTTTATTCATTGACATTTTTTTCTTTCTTTCATTATCTCGGCTACAAGACCGACCTCAGATAAACAGTTTTCATTTGTTTTATGTACGATTTACTCTCTTCCCATATTTTTGCATGTTTTATGTATGGCTTTTCATACTCTGGTCACAAGTTTTGTTTATTTCCTTTTGTATCCCTCAAACTTTATTTCTTTTTGTATCCCTCAAACTCTTCTTGCAGTTTATGTGAAGTTTTCTTGAGCTTTAAATGTTAGCTGTGACTGGAAATGATCTTACTGCCTTTGTACTGTATTTGTGTTTGTTATGTCTGGATGCAGGCTTTGTTTGACTCCCTCAACCAGTTCAGAGCTTTAAATGTTAGCTGTAACTGGAAATGATCTTACTGCCTTTGTACTTTATTTGTGTTCATTTTGTCTGGATGCAGGCTTTGTTTGACTCCCTCAACCAGTTCAGGAATCACAGCATGAAGGACCATGGCATCGAAAATGACAGCTCCAAAATGCACTGGCAAGACTCGCAGTCACAAACAGTCTACGACTTGGGTGGCAATGTAGTCCAGGCTTTTGTTCTCGAGCCTGTTGTCTTCAACAAACTCTGTGGCTATTGCTCTTGGCGATTTGTGAACAGGTAATAAGTTTCAGCATGTTTTTTTGAGCTCATGCATGAAGAAAACTTTGCATAGTTTTTACAATTTTCAACATGAGTTTGGTGCTTAGTACTTTCACCAAGAGAACCGGGCAGATCATCAGTTCTCTCAGCAACCAGCCTTAGTACTTTCACCAAGAAAACTGGGGAGATCATCAGTTCTCTCAGCAACCAGCCTTAGTACTTTCACCAAGACAACCGGGCAGATCATCGGTTCTCTCAGCAACCAGCTTAGTACTTTCACCAAGAGAACCGGGGAGATCATCAGTTCTCTCAGCAACCAGCCTAGTACTTTCACCAAGAGAACCGGGGAGATCATCAGTTCTCTCAGCATCCCCTCCTCTGTCACCCACCCTCTCACAGCCTTGATCTCTCTCCATAACTCATCCAAAAAATGGGACTTTGCAACATCCATAAGGCAAGGGAGACAACTCAAGACTGCCAGTAAATCAAGGAAGAGACCTGAGAAAAGGTTTTGTTTTCATAGATCTGTCTTCTTAACAACATCATTTGAAATCTGTTTGTATTACAGTAAGTGAATCATAGGTTGCAGCCAGAATCTGTTCCTTATGACGAATTTGTTTGTGAAGGGATCCTTCATGCTGACTTTAGAGAAAAAAAATCTTTTTTCGAAAAGATGTGTATCTGGAATGTGTTTAAACACTTTTGCTCACCTGTTTTTTGTCCCTTCTTTGTATGGATATCAGAGGCCTAAGACAAACAGAATTTTTTGTTTCATTTAACCATGTAACAGCCAGGTTTTCATAATACAACACATCTGCAACAACCAGCCTTTTTTTTTTTTTTTTCTTGTTAACAAAAATGAATAGAATTATGAAACTGTTACTGAGTGTCAAATAGACTAATAGAATTTTTTAAACCTTTTTGCAAAAGTCACCAAACAAAAAATTCAGACCTGAACCACACACAGGTGTTATACACAAATCTAATGCTAAATGTGTAGTTTGCTATGCATGCATGTGTTTTTTTGTGTAGGTAATGATTTTCACTGACATTGGGGTTACTGTCCTTCATTCTGTCAGTCCAAAATCCATCTGCCATCTCCTCATCAGTCATCTGACAAAACTGCCCGATTCAGTTTTTGTTAGTGCATAAAGCTCACCCACTCAGACTAATGGCTTTCTGAGCCACTATTGTGGATTCAGAGGTACCAGGACCGCTAAACTACCAACTGTCATGGTGAATGCACAGTCACCTGTCACCATCATTCATAGTAATGGTGGAATGAGGTGAAAGATATACTGATTTTTTACCCCTTTTGACCGAGGTGAAGAATTTCACAAATGGCAGAAACTCTTGTTGCAGCTGCTGTCCTCAAACAGTGCATTTTCATTGTCAAAGCTTTCCAAATATTCTTTCCCCCATTTTCCTGTTCCCCACTCTCCACCCCAACCCCTACCCCTTACATACAAGATAATAAAAAATAATACTCCATCTGAAAATTCTAGGTGTGAGAACTTACAGAAGAGCACAGTCAAAAGCAAACGCGCATACAAGCCCGCATGTGTGCGCACACATGCATGCACTGCAGGCAGGGGGTTGTGAAAATAGTTCTCCTGTACCTGTCACAGTGGATTACACTGCAGGTCACAGTGGATAACACTGCAGGCTGGGGGGTTGTGAAAAATAGTTCTCCTGTACCCGTCACAGTGGATAACACTGCAGGTCACAGTGGATAACACTGCAGGCTGGGGGGTTGTGAAAATAGTTCTTTTGTACCAGTCACAGTGGATAACACTGCAGGCTGGGGGGTTGTGAAAATAGTTCTCCTGTACCTGTCACAGTGGATAACACTGCCGGCTGGGGGGTTGTGGGTTGAGGTGGATCTGATCAGATGCATATATTTGTGGAATTTTGCAGCTCCAGACCAGTGTTGAAGGTGCTGATAGAAAACGAGCTGGTTGAGTTACATATACTTGTTAGAGATGTCTCTTGGGTGTTCGTAGAGTATTTCTCAACTTTCGTTTACAGCTCTACAGGTGTCTGTCTGTATCTGTAGCCTGTTTGACAGCAGGATATATATCTTAAAAGGGTGCGTAGAGTATAGCCCTGTCAAGTTGTCATGGAACAAGTGAAACTGCATAGCATCACCTTACTCTTACTCTTCCTCTTGCTCATGGATTATTACTACTGAAAACAAGTCTCTTATTCTGTAGCCACTGTAGCCAGTCATAACCCTGCTGTCATGGTAACCTCAGGTTTGATTTCCTCTCCACATCCATTGTCTGTGATGAGTTCAAGACTCTGCAAGCTGTTAGGACTGTCACTGGGTGCGTGTGGTGGCGCTATCTTGCAGTTAAGGGTGGTCATTTGTAGGGGAGGAGGAGGAGGTGTCAGGAATGGAAATGTACGATTAGACAGGGGTAAAGGCAAAAACGTCTTTGCTTTTGCATACTTCATTATTCTGACACCGACCCATTGCATGACCTCAGTAACTCCTTTTCTTTTAGGCTTCCTCTCGATAATAGTATATGCTGGGGGATGTCGGTAGCTGAATTGCTGCCTGATTGATGATTATGTACACAGGTAGGTGAACATTTAAAAGGTTGAAAAGGTGCGGTAATTAGATGGAGTATGAAAGTGAAGTGGAATAAATCCTTCCCTTTAAAGTTTCTGATGGTGGTTTCTGAGAGGTGTGATTGTAATGAATAGCCCACAGGGCTCCCATGAATGCTTCTGACTCCACAATGATCAGGAACGTTCCCTGCTCATCTACAAGGGGTATAGCAGGATGCATTGTTATTCAGAGCTAGACTGTTTCCAGTCACAAAGAGAACATCTGATCACAAACAGATTCAGCAATCAAGTCAACGAAAATTATTTTTCCTCAAAATAAATCACCAGCACAGTATGCAGGAATTGTTTGGCAAATGCTGTGTATAGAAGCATGGACTTCTTGTTTCTCTGTTATGTGGATTCTCTTCTTTGTGTGTGTGTGTGTCTGTACATTAGTGTGTGTGTGTGTGTCTGTGTGTGAGAAACAGATCTAAGAAGAAAACTACTTTTGTTTTTTTCTTATGATGCTTTTCTCTGTTTCAGTGAAGCAGCTGCTAGTCATTCAAGAGCAAAGCACCCTGACCGTAAGCACATGTGGATAGTGATGTTACGCTATGGTGTCAACTGCCTCATGAAAAATCTTCCAACCCAAGCAGAAAGCCTTGTGTCAGCAACCACAAGCCAGAAGGAAACCAGTAAGAGGCAGAGATGTGGAACTTCGTCGGAGTCCTCAGGGAATGGTTCCCAAGATGCTGGAGAGGTTGCTGGAGAAGTGGGAAATGGTCCCCTTGCCTTGGGAAATGGTCTCCAGGGAAGGGGACTCAGCTGCCCCAAGCTGAGAGAGGGGCCTGCGATTGTTTTGAAAGATTTCCTCAAAAAAACTCGCAAATCCACGAGTTCAAAAGGTTGCTGCAATCCAACGGCATCACTGCGTTTTATTTAGGGGAGAGACTTTCACCTGAAGCGCAGGAGTTTTCTCATGAGTTTGCTCCTGAGTGATGGCTCAGAAAGCACTGTTCTTTGCCAAGAGGCAGTGGATATATTTGAATTAGGAGGTGGTCTTTGTGTGAGTACACATATAGGTGTCTGCTTTGTTTTCATGCTGATGAGAACAATAGAAATCATAACAGAGTTTGCAGAAGGGAGTGTGAGTTTTAGTGGTGGTGATTAATGGGGGAAGTTTTATGTCAAATAGAGTGAGATGTGGGTAGTGTGTGTTTGGTTGTGATGTACCAGTTCAGACAGGGGGATGGAAGGAGAAACAAAAAACTGCATGCAATGTGCTTTCTCAGATTCCACAATCTTCAGGTGGAAATGCATAGTTAAAACCTTATCTAGTGTTGATTGTTGTGCTGATTGTCAGGCACTAATTTCGTCTGGTGTCAGCATGTCTAGGGGGTGCCTGACTATTTATTCGATTTTGGTCTCTCGCCGTGACTCTCTCATTCAATTCAGTCACTGAAATCAAAATGTAAATTAACCACACATTTTTATCTAAATACATAAGTATGCACACAACCAAATTATTAAATCATAGCCTAAGCGAGTCCTTCACATTGACAAAAATGAGTCCTTCCTTTTTTTGTGATTATGTCTTGTGGGTTAAGAAAAAAAGAATTATGCAGTTTGGCCTGTCTAGCCAGCACACATCAGTTCCTGTCGTCGTGTGATGATTACGAAAATTCCTTCCTGGTCAGTCGACGTTGTCGTGACCCTTGATCATCGGTCCTGTAGACGTTGCTCATTGATGATGTGCTTTGCTTCTCGTGGTCCACTTCAGGCTTGACCGGGCCCTCAGGATTTGACCCTATCTACAACATAAATATATACCCGCCCTTTCCTAATACTAGGAAATATAGGTTCTATTTTCTTACACATTTCTACAAATACGATTGCTCTTGTTTACCCAGATGCATTCACGCAGATCTCATTCGTCTATGTACATCTTCCACATATCTTTATAATCTTCCCATGCGCAAGCCTCACTTGAGATGAATGCATTCGCAACATTATTACTTCGACCAACTATGCATACACTCTCACATGCGCAGTGAATACATGGTCATCTCTTCGCAGCCAACCCTGCATCAGTAATATCGGAGGTGCACTCCGACCCACGCACAGCACATTTCTATTGTTTTACATAAATACAGACAGCAATCACACTGGCGAACGGAAAGAAAAAATACAGCGTACAAAACAGAACAAGCACCACTTCTGTACGCAGCATCATCCACTACCATGATTAGATCTTGATTATAACTAAATGTTACTTACAGCAGTCCCAGCAACAGGAGTCCCAGCAATGTGAATTCAATGAGCACACCTAACTGCTGCTGTTTATGTCAGCAAAATAAATCAATCAATAAGTAAATAGATGAATATTTTTTTTTTTTTTTTAATCTCGCTTACTTACTCGGGGTTCCGCAGCGACTGGGAAAATAACATCATGGTGCTTGACGTCAAACACCGTGACGTTCTCAGCTGGGTGAACTAGGGCTTTCATTTGCTCTCCGGAGGGGCTCTTCGAGTCTTGATCCTCTGTCAGCAGGATGGATCCTCCTGGCCGTTCCTGGCTGTGGTGAAGTCCTGGCGTGGGTAGAGGTGGTGCATCGGTGGGGACTGGACAGATGGCCAGTCCTGCCTCAGTGTTTGTGTTCTTGAGGATGTTGCCGCACCACCACACTTCTGTTGCTCCTGAATGGACTCCACCAGAGAGTACTAGCTTCCAGGAGGTCGTGTGCTGACAGGGAGACTCCGGCAGGATCTGTAGCCTTATCACTCTGGAGAGCCTAGAATTGCGCTGCTACTACGGCCATGTAAAATCTCTTCTGACCGTTTTCCCCAAGTGTCCAAGCAGCTCCCTACACTTGTGCACATAGCGACCAATCAGGGTGTTGAAGAGGACTGGCTGAGCCTGGCCTCCCCAATCACAGCTCTTGGAACACTGATGCATATTACAGCTCTGAGTGAAGCCTTTACGCAACCTGTTACGTACTTCATTCAGCACGAAGTATGGGTTTGTCTCAAAGACAGAATGGGGCTTGGTGTCTGACATGATCCTTGGATCTCAAGGCACAAGAATGCCCTGAATATACACATGCTATGCAATTTGATATTGACTGTGACCTTCCTGCACTTTTACTTTTTATTTTGTCAGGTCATGTGCTTTACTTTTTCCCCCCCCAAGGATGAAACCGCACACATTCAATGATAAAAACCATAATACTTTTATTGCCCTGGCTGGTATTTGAGCTGGTATTTTACAATGAAGTGTTCAGAGTTTACCAGATGGTCATGAAGTCGGTGCTTGGTCTGCATAAACTGTACATATGGTGCCATACACCCCTCTGAATTGGCTGGCTAAGGACACAACAGTCACAAAGAGGAGATGGTGAACTGGGGAACTCTCATGAAAGGGGAGTTAACTTGCAGGCACATGTTGCACAGCATCCTTCTGTTCCAGTCTGTGTTCTGCCAGGAGAGGGAAGTGTGCACAGTGATCCTTTTCACAGCTTTTCTAACATTGCTGTTTTCCACATGTATTCAGATTGCTGTTTGTGGAGCAGGAAATCGTATCCTCAGCCAATTTTGAAGGGTATGAGTTCCTCAGAAATCCCTGATTATGTATTTCATCGTCAGCGTTCACCATTACTTACTGCAATATTTGTGTTGTAATTTCGATATTATTACTGCCATTTCTGTCTTACGATATTATCATTAATTTGTGCATTTTTTGCACCCACCTTCTTTTTTTTTTTTTTTGTTGTTGTTGCCTTTTTTATTTTAATTTTTTTATCCGTGGTCACTTGCCTGTTCAAAAGGTGCTCGCTTTTATCTTGTTTTTATGGACATCTCGAATATCCAGCAGTCAATAATTCTTTTGCAGTGTGTGCAAGTTTGTAACTTCACATGTGAGCTTTACATGGAATAATATATTTTAAATGGCTGATGTAAATTATCTTTTGTTTTAAAAAGAAAGGAAAAAAACATGTTTTGCCCCATTTTTTTTATCCCTGGTCACTTGCCTGTTCAAAAGGTGTTCGCTTTTATCTTGTTTTTATGGACATCTTGAATATCAACCTTCAATAATTCTTTTGCAGTGTGTGCAAGCTTGTAACTTCACATGTGAACTTTACATTGGAATAATATATTTTGAATGGCTGATGTAAATTATCATTTGTTTTAAAAAGAGAGAAAACAAACATACTTTGCCCCCATACTGTCCTTCTGTTATGACACATTGGCAGTCACAATCCTGCATATAAAGTGTTAAAGGTTTGTCAGTTTGCCTGTTATCGTTGCCTCTCATCCAACGCTAAACACGGATGCTTATCGTTTCCAGTCCATTTATTTGATGAACAGTGCTGTAGAAACTGCAACAATACAACGAGTAACCTAATGTAGCCAGAATATAAAGTTTTCACTAATACTGGCTAAACGTAAAGGACAGTTTGATTATGCATTGTGAAATATATCTGATCAGTATAAAAAATGCGCAAAAATTCACATTTATGGAATTATCTTCCCTTAATCCTCTCCATCTCAAGTCTAATATAACGATGGAATTATACTGTTTTAAAGCTTTCCCTTTTTCTTTCTTTCTTTCTGTCCTTTTATCTTTCATTCTTCTTTTCTTTCTCACCTATCCTAACAATTGAGAGCATTCATCAATAAACACACACAAAAACAACCCTACTCTTAAACTGACCACAACCAAAAATGTTAATTTGCCATAGAGATAAAACAGATAATATACAAATCCCTTGAATGATATGTGACAGAACAAACTTAACAAGGGTTTTTGTTGTGGCTTTATCAAACAAGGGTATTTAATAGATGAAATTTAGCTTGTTGTGGCTTTTATCAAACAAGGGTATTTAATAGATGAAATTTAGCTTGTTGTGGTTTTATCAAACAAGGGTTTTTAATAGATGAAATTTAGCTTGTTGTGGCTTTATCAAAACAGGGTTTTTAATAGATGAAATTTAGCTTGTTGTGGCTTTATCAAACAAGGGTTTTTAATAGGTGAAATTTAGCTTGTTGTGGCTTTATCAAACAAGGTTTTTATTAGAGAAATTTAGCTTGTTGTGGCTTTATCAAATAAGGGTTTTTAATAGATGAAATTTAGCTCGCTGTGGCTTTATCAAACAAGGGTTTTTAATAGATGAAATTTAGTTTGTTGTGGCTTTATCAAAGCTAGGAGGCAACAATGCATCCAAAGGCAATCGTCTGCGGCACCCAAAACGGTTTCCAGCTCCTTTCAATCTCACGTGAGGATACAAAGAATCGCTGCTTTTACTCTTAAAAACATATCATGCAAACTTGATTTAGACAGAATAGAAAACAAAATTAAGCAAAAATGCCACTAATATTTGTAAAGAAAATAAACAGTTATTGGAAACGCTCACAAACGTAAAAGAAATTGGGAACTAAACAATATGGTGGATGATAAACATCAAACGTTTGGGGTGAAGTGGCACAGGCGCCAGCCAAACTAAAGTAGAGCCACTTTTCATCATGCGCTGTTTATCTACACTTTTATACCAGAGTGTATCACTTAACGCATGATAGATATAAAAGGAGCATAGTAGTCTGTGTGACCAAAACCACATTGCATGTATAGATGTATGTAAATGTATACTTGAATACACAGTGTCTGCATCTGTGAACACCACTATGTTGCATGTTATGTCATAAATGTACAAATGGATGTATATTGTGCTCAGTAATGTAAGTTTGTCTTAAGTTTAAACATTGGAAGTTCACAGCAGTATCCTAGTCAAACGTAATTTATTCTAAAAATCATTCATGAATCTCAAGTACCCTGAATTCAAAATTTGTGTGTATATATACATAAATGGTGTGGTAAGGCCATTTAATGAAGAGGGTGATTTTTTAATTTGATGATAAATGTTGGTGAGTAAATCAATAATGATGGTCTATATGGCAGCTTCACATAGAGGAGGATAGACTGATTGCTTTCTTTGAGTCATCCTTTGATCTCTGTCAGTTCAAGGAATTAGCATGGATAATGCTTTCAGTATTTCTGTTAGAAGTGATCCTTCTCTCTGCATTCCCTTGCTCCAGATTACACCTGAAGATTGGCATCTGTGCAGTGTTTATTCAATTGCTGTCAAAGAGATGGGGGGGGGGGGGGGGGGGGGGGGGGGGGGGGAACCTAAAAAGTAAAAAAAAAAAAAAAAAAAAAAGGAAGGAAGACAGAGATTTTGGAAAAATATCAAATGTTTTCGTGTACCCTTCTCTCCCATCAGTCCTTGCATGTTTGTGTAATCATTTTTACTGCATATTTGTGTTCAAATGTGAAGATGAAACTCGAAAACTTGTAGGATGGATGTGCAAGACTGCCAAGAGAGATATGAAAGTGAAGATGACTCAAACTGTCAAAGGTGAAGAGCACTTGAATGTCGTGGACCGAGACTTAACCTAAGCTTGGGGCTAAAGTTTGTGAAAATATGAAGTCTGTCTTGAATTTGTCTGTCATATGTTTAGAAAGGGTGGGGGTTAGTTTCCGCCGAGGACATTGACGAACAAAGTACACAAGACACGATGCATTTCGACCTCTTGGGTCTTCTTCAAGTGAAAACAAAATAGGTAACATTTAACATTTAGGACAGTACATGTTAAATGTTAAATGTTACCTATTTTGTTTTCACTTGAAGAAGACCCAAGAGGTCGAAATGCATCGTGTCTTGTGTACTTTGTTCGTCAATGTCCTCGGCGGAAACTAACCCCCACCCTTTCTAAACTTTGCTTCGTTCTCCGCCATCAGTCGCTCCATTTTGAAATTTTGTCTGTCATATGTTTTAGTTCATAGGAACAGAGACAATCTGAGAAATCACTCACTTATCTATATGTATGAAAGCCTGTTTCCGTTCATTTACATACATTTTATCGGTTGACTTTTATTTCACTTCTGCATCAGAAAATAGAAATACAGTCCATTGTCAGGTGATTTGTAAGTGCTGGTCATACACTTAGCATTAAATGGCTTGACAGGGTAAGATAAGAGATCTGGTGTACATTCCCTGCCTCTGAAAAAAAAATGTTTGGCATCAAATCCAGTACTACCTGAAACTCTTTACATTAAGCTAAGACCAGTATGCTAGCCCTTTGGACTGATTTTTAGTGGTGAACGCAACTGTCATCACACTTTTACCAAAGACGTGATCATTTGCAGATTATGATAGTGAATTTTAGTTCATAGTTCACAAAGAGGTTGCATTTTGTGGTGTAATGTAAATTTGCATAGTTTAATGCATTGTATGTATATTTGTTTGCTTGACTGCTTATTTTCATGGTTGATAATTTGGCTGCATTCTCCATCTTTAACGTTGCCAAGAATACGTGATGGAAAGTATGTATAGTCACTTTTCTTACATAAACATGCACAGTGCACAGTTATTTTGTATTTGTTTTAATTCAGTCCTGATTTCAATTTCATTTCGAGCATACTGTGCTCATGTGTTGTTCATATGTGATCTTCATGATCCCCGTTCATTTTCTACCTAGAAGAAAGTAGAGAGAATGAAAGGAATAAGCAATAACTTTGGCAGTGTATAGCACCGATGCCAGATCCTAACCTGTGCACTGTACGATTTTTGTGTATAGTCAAAAAGAAAAAAGAAATATGAACAGAAGTACAAACCAGCATATGGTACAATTTTCAAGTTCATTACTGTGCAAAGAAGGGCGACACGTTCACATACAGCACCACATGTAACTGTGAAATCTTGATTGCTCACAGTGGTCGTTTTGACATTCAGCGGCACATCGATAGCAAAAGTCATCAGGGAAACAGTGATTCCTGATAACGGTAGGCTATGGACATTCAAAGCTTTTTGTGGAGTCGAGTTTTGCTGGCACTTCCTCTGATGAGAGACTGGAACATCAAACTACTGGTGCAGAGGGACAAAAAACAACTCCAAAATCCCCCAAGGGAACACACTGCCCAGTGAAACTCCAGAGTCTTCCCATCTGAAGAATGATGACTGTTCTTCATAGATGCAGTTCACAGCCTCTCAGTTGACAATTAAAAGAGCTGAAATCACCAAAATGTGAAATAAAATTCACATCATAATTATAATGCTCTACAGAAAGACTGCTCAGCTGATCAACAGACACAGTGAAAAAGTGCCCATATTAGCATATGAAAGAAACAGATTACATCAAGACTTTTTTCCCCAGTTATGTCCATCAGTATAGTAAAAAGTGAAGAGACAGTTATTTAAAAGTGTTGTTACGAAAAAAATTCACATCAGTTAATGTTCTTGTTAATTTTCTGAGCAAAGGCTTTTGCTCATTAGAGGACACTGGAAAGAAACTCGGATTAGTTTGACAATCATTGATTGTAGTGAAGCCACTTTAATGTCTTTCATGAAAAAACATCTTTTATGATAATAAATTTTCAGTGTTTTCCGGTGTCTTGAACGCATTCAGTATTGTTTCCTAGGCAGTTACTTTGCGCTGCAAAAGCTTACACATTTTACACACAATTGTACACACTTTTGACCCAAAACCTACACATACAATTTCTGAAGGGTAACCAGGTCTACAGATCTTTCATTGATTTTGTTGTTGTTGTTATAGCTGTCTTTTTAATGAAATCCTACCTGTCTTCCGTCATAAAAGTTTATTCATGCATTGGCTATTCTTTGTGTGAACAAGTAGGGCATAATTTACTTTATGAGGTAACTATATGCATATACGTGATTTAACAATGTGGGGTGTGTGGGAGGCGAACACATGGATGCGTATGGATTCAATGCAAGTGTGCTTATGAATTAAGTAAACAAGTAATAAAATGCTGCTGATGTTTTAAACTGCCTTAGCTTTCGTGCCATCTTCTCACCATCACTTCTACACTGTCTGCAATGCCATTCCCATGCCATTTTCATAGTATCACTCCCATGCCATCTCTGTAGTAATGTTATAGTATCACATTCATGCCATCTGTGCAGCATCATTTCCAAGTCTTCTCTGTGACATCACTTCCATACCATCACTTCCATGCTGTCTCTGTGACATCACTTCCATGGCCTCTCTGTGACATCACTTCCATACCATCACTTCCATGCCGTCTCTGTGACATCACTTCCATACCATCACTTCCATGCCCTCTCTGTAACATCACTTCCATACCCTCTCTGTAACATCACTTCCATATCATCACTTCCATGCCCTCTCTGTAACATAACTTCCATGCCCTCTCTGTGACACCACTTCCATACCATCACTTCCATGCCATCTCTGTAACATCATCACTTCCATGCCATCTCTGTGACATCACTTCCATGCCCTCTCTGTGACATCACTTCCATTCCATCTCTTCCATGCCCTCTCTGTGACATCACTTCCATGCCATCACTTCCATGCCCTCTCTGTAACATCACTTCCATGACCTCTCTGTGACATCACTTCCATGCCATCACTTCCATGCCCTCTCTGTGACATCACTTCCATGGCCTCTCTGTGACATCACTTCCATGCCCTCTCTATGACATCACTTCCATACCATCACTTCCATGCCCTCTCTCTGTGACATCACTTCCATGGCCTCTCTGTGACATCACTTCCATGCCCTCTCTGTGACATCACTTCCATGGCCTCTCTGTGACATCACTTCCATACCATCACTTCCATGGTCCTCTGTGACATCACTTCCATGCCATCTCTGTAACCGTCACTCCTATGCCGTCTCTGTAATCATCACTTCTGCATCACTTGAGTGTCAATTCCATGCCATCTGCGTTGTATCACTTCCAGTGATCTCTGTAACACTATTCCCTGCTGTCTGTGTGACACTGCTTCCACTTGATCTCTGTAACACTGATTCCCTGCTGTCTGTGTGACACTGCTTCCACGTCATCTCTGTAACGTGTCCATGCTGTCTGTGTGACACTGCTTCCACGTCATCTCTGTGACATTTCCATGCTGTCTTTGTGGCATCGGTTTTAACTCAATCGAGTCTTGTCAGAAGCAGGTTTCCAACACTGTTCACATCGCTTGAAGGCATGTTGGATGCATACTACTTCCTACAGAGTTTGACGATGTTTAAGTCATACCACCTTTTATTTAAGGGCAATAAATCTCGTGTTAGGGACAGCTTACGGCCTTTTCTTGCAGTTGCTTACCTAGACCATTCTCCATGTATTCTGTCATAGTTTTATACAGATTTGAATTGCCCTACTCTCAGTTCCCCAGTGGATCAAGCATTTTGTGGTCAAATTCTGTGTTTTATGCAGTTGTCATATATATACTATTCTCTGTAGGTCATACCAAATGCTCAGAAGTGTATTGAAACTGTGTTGGAGGATAGAGAGCATGAAGAAGTGGATTACAGTGTGCACAAAGTTTTTGTTTTTGTGCACATAAGTATCATTTTGGATTACTTACATCATGTGAACTGTGTGGATTCATCACTGAAGGTAGCATTTTTGATATTGTTTCTTCTATCCAATGGTGTATGTTTCATGCTCCTAGGTGAAGTGGTTGATCTTTTTATGATTTTTTGAAAATTGCCAGAAAATGTGTGATCTTAGGGACAAACTGGTCCATTTTGGCTAGGACTTGATCGAGGTAACCCATCTGGGACCACGATCCCATATATGGGATCGTTGAAATAACTGCACACAGAAGAAAGTTGACTGGAAATTTCGCTCGCTGTTGTGTTTGAATATATAAAGGGAAACTACCCCTGACTTCAGAATATGATTTTTTTGAGTGAACTACCTTTTTTGCCCTTTCAAGCAGCCATTTTGCCAGACAAGTTGTCATTTTTGGGAAGCAGTTATGGATTTGTTAAAAAGGTAAACGAAAAAGCCTTTTCTGTTGCCATTTCTGTATGTACATCAGAAAAAAATTTGTTACTTACATTACTTTTCAGAAATGTGTTACAGAAATTATGTCACAAAAACAATTTAAAAAAAAAAAAAAAAAATTCTTTGTTCGTTGTAGATTTACCTTCCTGCAGATATTTCCCTACTATTAAAGAAGACTTTGTTTTTGTTTTGTTTCGATTTGGTTGGTTTGTTGGTTTTCTTTCATTTTTTTTTGTAAGGAAGGAGAGTGGGGATTTTTTCTTTGCATGCACTAGGTGTATCTTCTAGTAGATTTATAATCATTCCCTGAAATTTTTTTTTTTTTTTGTATTCTGACATTTTCATTCTGTACCTTTTTATCTTTGATTTACCTCCACATCACTCCCTCCCTCTGAAAATACATTTTCTTTTCTGGGACATATGTAATCGTTAATGTTTACTCCTCCATATAGACACCCCCCTCCTCCACCTTTTTAAGACTTTCTAGAAACATGTCTCACTTGGTAATATTACAAATGCTCCTCGTAAAGACTCTCCCTATTCAGACTTTTTTCGGGTACAAGTCTGAGTTTTTTAATACTATGGTTACTCCCCTGTTAAAGTTCTCTTCTTCTAAACACTCCCCCCCCCCCAAACAAATAAATATGTCTGTTTTTACTTCGTCATAAAGAGTCTCTCCCGTCTAAAAACTCCCCTGCCTGGGACATGTTTCTCTTTGTTAATACTACATTTGCTCCCCAACAAAGATCCCCTTCCTTTCGGAGACTTTTATCTGGGACGTGCCTTTGTCACTGCTTTAGTTAGTCTACTATAAAGAATCTCTCCCTCTTAAGATTTGTTTTTTTCTGAGACAGGTCTCTCTTTGTTAACACTACATTTACTCCCCCCCACCCCCCATTTTGTGTTAAATGTGTTGTGGGGCAAGTCTCTTTTTGTTAACAGTAGATTTGTTCCCCCATGAAGATTCCCTCTTAAAATTTGTTTTCCTGAGACAAATCTCTCTTTGTTAATATACTACATTTACTTCCCCATTTAATTTTCTGAGACATCTCCCCTTGTTAACCCTTCCTCTTAAAAATGTTTTGTGAGACATGTCTCCGTTAACACATTTATTCCCCACATGAAGACGGACTCTCTTCCTCTTAAAATCTATTCTTCTGAGACATCTCTCTCTTTATTAACATCACATTTATTCCCCCATGATCCACTCGTTCTTTTCTATGAGAAGTCTCACTTTCTTAACTACTCCCCCATAAAAACTGCTTCCCTCTTAACATTCATTTTTTTCTTGAGACACGTCTCCCCTTGTCAACTCTACAATAACTCCCCCGTAATGACTCGCTTCCTCTTAAAATTGATAAGACAAAAGACAAGTCATTCTTTGTTAGCATCACATTTAAACATCACATTTTGATTTTGTTAATATGTAATTTTAAACCAGGTAAAAGAAGCAAACTGTACTGCATCTGTCACTGACTGAAAGGAATATTGCTGGGAAATGAGTTTATGGCAATGGCAACACACACACACGCACATACAGAGAGAGAGAGAGAGAGAGAGAATAGCACAACAGTAACCATTCCCTCCTGATTTCCAAGACATAAGCAAACACAGGTTTTAACATTTATTTTGCATCATTAATTTGGGGGCACAGTGGTAGCCAAATAGCATATGACATACACACTAATCCTTCATCAGCATTGACTGTCATACGACCAATGATTGGAAACTAAGACAATAGTCAACATATAGTAAGAACTGCTTAGCGGTAAGATGCATGTATGACCTACCTTTATTTCTAAAGCAGATAATAAGCACACAGATGAAACACTGTGAGAAAACTTTTTCAAAAACATCCCAGTAACAATGCTACCACCACCAAACCAATCAACTATCAGAAGATATGAGAGGATAAAAGAGAGGGGGTTGGGAAGGGAGACAGACATTTAACTTAGGAGTTCTCCATTCAAGTTTCCACTCAATGAAAGAGAGTTTCTGTTAAACATGAAGGTCATGCCAGTGTAAAGGTTCCAGTTTGTGCGTTTGCCAATTATAGAACAGGGGTGTCTTCCAACTCATTTTGATTAAAAGAAGAAAGAATGGAGGGTATCTGAAGGTCAGCGAGTGTTGAAAGTAGAAAACCTGAGGCGGAGATGGATGAAGTAGTTACGTTCCTCCTTTTAGGAACCAAACAGCTGCCTTGCTTTCCTATACATTATTCATGTTTAATTTGCCCTTGTGCAGCAAATTTTGTTCACAATAAACTTTTGGACAAAGACAGTCAGTCAGACATTTTGCATGAAATAAACAGTTTTAATATTTCGTAAAAGTGCTTCCAATATCTATGCATTTCTGTTCACTAATCATATCAAATTTATGTAATTATTTTGTAGAATGTATGTGCTGAAAACATGTACATGCAATGAAGCATTAGGGCAAGAAACTTATTTTTTCCTAAAACATTTAACCCTCATAATAAACAGGCACACCCCTGTATATCCTGTGCACAAAATGATGTTCCATGGTTTGAAGAATCTTTAATTTTGGCACATGCAGTTGCATATCATGAAGTATTTAGTTTGAAGGCCTGCCATAAAGAGTGAATCAGTTTTATCAAGACATGTACAAATTTGCAGTCGCTAATAATCTGATAAAAAGGGTTTTACGTTTTTCCTAAGACACATCTCGGGCTTCATAAAAATTCAAATCTATTTACAGTCTACATCAACAACAAAAAATTGCCTGCCGATATACTTTGCTCTTTCTTTCTCTAACACATACACTCGCACACATACACACAATCTCTCTTTCTCCAGACCTGTCTAACCTATGATTTTTTTTAGCGTATTCTACAAAATTTGACTGATAATATGCTGAGTACAACAAAAAATATGAAAATCGACCACATTGGCTAAAAAACAAACAAACAAAAAGTACTTTTTCCCTGTTTGAAGACGCGAGTTATTGTCCCTAGTTCCAGTTGGCACGTACTCGCTTACACCAAGAACGGCCATCAATCGTAGTGGGCGACTGACCAGATATTCACTGAGACTGAGAGAATGCCGCCACTAGCGAAATTACGCGTTCATGAGAGTGATGAAGAGCTAGATGTTGAAAAGAAGATTGCCAAAACGAGGGAGCAAACTTTCCTGAATGCATACCATGCAACTTGGAAGTGCTTAGTCCCAAGCTCAAAAAAGGTCCACCTTTCGTGTAGTGCATTTTTGTGTGTGAAACGGTTTTCAGTTGTGTTCATGGAGGGTGCAACAACTGCATAAAGCATGTTTTGTCAAAATCGCATTTTAAAAAAAAACTATCTGAATGGGTGAAAGCAATACCTTCAATTGTACAAGCATTGTCAAAGGCCGAGGAGAAGTTTAGCGAGGGACCTTGAGCAGCAGGTGGCAAATGTTGAGATGATGATCATGATGTGTAAGCTGATGGCCAACACGAATCCGTCCCTGTCAACGACCGATCGTCTTGTTCCCTAGTCAGAAGATGTTTTTCTGACACTAGTGACAGCAAAAGTGCTCAAGGTATGTCTGTCACTTTAACTTATGCTGTTAATTAGCTCCACTCTCCCCGCCCACACACCCCAAAAAACGAGGGGGGGGGGGGGGGGGGGGGGGGGGGGGGGGGGGGGGGGGATGGAGTGGCAGTACAAAGAAAAGAAAAAGATGGAAACTGAAAACTGTATGAAGGGTATATGTGTGTGTGTGACTGTCTGTCACTGTGTGTGTGTGGGCAAGGGGGGAGTGAAATGGATGAGGGCATTATAACATTGTCATTTTTCTTTTAATGAGATGGTAAACTAGCCACGTGCAGTGTGTGTGTGTAGTGCACTTGTGCTAGCTGGTTTGAGTGTGAGTACAGTGCAGTGAGTTGGCTGCAAGAATTGCAAATATAAGATCCATATCAAAGTTTAAGGTAGGAAAAATACCCTTTATTTGTAATGGAATACTAAAATTTACTCCATGGAATACTAATGGTTCAATTTTGAGGTAGACAGGTCTGTCTCTCTGACACACACACACAATGCACACACATACACAAACACAGTCTCTCTCTCTTCCCACACACACACATGGCATGCAGACACACCTGTATGCATGCGTGCACACACTGTAAGAAAGAGGAGTTTTTAAGAGTTCACAATTCATGAATTATGTAGGATAAAAAATGCATGAAAAAAATCATGGCTGATAACTGATGACTGCAAATTCCTAGACTCGCTTCAAAAGGAGTGAAAATGACAATGACAAAATACTTAAGCACTCTTCGTTTGTTTATTTTTCCCTTCACCCAATCAGCTATGCACTTTCAAAAATGTATGAGAGAGAGAGAAAGGAAGGAGAGAGGGTATCTTCATTCAAAAAACAAACATACAAACAGAATTACAGATGTTCAGATCAATATAAGATTGCTTATATAGCAATTTCAAACCAAAAAGGTAAATACCTCTTTCCCCATGCCCATCCCTCCCAACCAAGCAAACATCAACAAAAAAAGCAAAACAAAAAAAAACCAAAGTATCACCAACTCAACAATGCAGTACTCTTTCATTTATCATGTAAACAAACTGATGCAAGGTAGGATGGATGGGTGGGCTTTCATGACGATAGCATACAGACAGCTTAAAAAGACGTCAAGACAGAAAGAGATCCACATTATTTCTTGACCCAAATCCTCAGAGGGATGTACCAGAAAAAAAAAAAAAAGGTCCTGTTTACAAAGTTAAACCACATCACAAACATATTACATCCGGGTTACCAGAAATTCGTCAACATAAACAATCAACCCGAAGCCACACCATGTAAGTACTTCTTGCAGTCTGAACAAAACTTTTTTTAATTTTAGAAAAAAAAAAGTCGCAATGTTTTTTTTTTTTTTTTTTTTTTTTTTTTAAACGTAATCACAACTGCCCTCTGTAAAATTCAATCTCCCTCACACATCAATGTGCCTATTCTCCCCTTCTCTGGTCTTACAAAAACGATACAAAAATTTGAGGTCTGAGAGTCAACTGCCCTGCTTAGTAGAGCACTCTTCAGTGGGACAAGGCAATTTCCAAAAATGTCAAAAACTAAAAGACTCCCTCCAAACATACAGACAACACAGAAATATGGAAGCCAACCACCGGTAAGGATGCAGCAGAACTTTTTCAAAATGCTTTTATTAATAAATGCAAATGAATGAAAAGAAAGCCACCCCTATCGTCTTAAACCTGGGAGAAAATGAATCCCCCCCCCCCCCCCCCCTTCCCCCTGATTTCTTCCACATCAGTTTTGTCTTTTTGTTTTGCCTGAAAATGAAACCAAACTTCTTCCAAGTCTAATTCTTGATTGACCACGAGTGAAAATGGAGCAAGTTTTTCCAAAGCCTCATCCATCATTTATCCCAGGTGATGATGAAGTCCAATTTCTTCCCAACCTCGTTCTTGACCGACCTAGGGTGAAAATGAAAACTAGCTGTTCCCAGCCTTGTTCTCAATTTTTCTTGAATCAGGAGGCAAGAGTTGTCTTCCCGACTAAGTCCCAGAAAGATGAAGTCCAGGAGCTGTTCCTAATGAGGTGACGCTGGATAAGGCCAACACACCCTGCTGAGATGAATCCCTCTAAAGCAACTTCAGTTTTGTGTATACTCACAAACACACACACACACACATATATATATATATATATGTCGAGAGAGAGAGAGAGAGAGTGCGTGTGTGTGTGTTTGTCTGTGTGCATCTAATGTATGTGTGCTCTCACAAAGTGTGCATGTGCAAAGCGTGTCTACATGCATGTGTGAATGTGCTCCAAGCTCTCTCTGCCTTTTGGGGCAATACCTGTCTAGGTTTTGTCTGACTGGGCTTTGTCTCAGCAGGGTGACATCATCAACAGGGTGACATCATCTTCTTTCCCTTCTTTTCAATGACTGTCTTACAGTTCTGTGACATGAGCGAGCTGTGAAGCTAAAAAAAAAAAAAGAGGGGGGGAGGGAGGGGTGTTTAAAAATTAGAAGTACATGGGAAAGAGGAAAGGAAAACGGCCATCAAATTAGTAAGAGGAAAAGGAGACGGCCATAAATTAGTAAGACAAAAAAAACAAAACACACTTTCCTGCTGACAACAAAGACAAAACAAAATACAAAACACTCTTTAAACATCAACTCCCATCTCAAAATCTTCAATAAATGCTCACACTAAGAAGTGAAAAAAAAAAAACAAAAAAACCCTAGACACTTTTTTCTTTCAACATAGGTCCAATTCAACATAGGGTCCAATAACACAGGGAAAGCGTGGGAGAGGCGGGAGCAGAATTTAACTCCAGAGGTAAGTGTAATCTTTGGTCCTCACCAATGAGCTGTACCATGTGACTGTACCATATAAAGTGAAAGCCATTTCTTCCTGAGTAGCCTGCAGTCCCTGGTTGCTAACTGAATGAATCTAAAACCACCCTCTGGGAATTCAAATACTATGCACTCTCTTGTACCCAACAAGGCTTCTATCTTCAAGTTAGATATTTGATTCAATCACTTCCTCCATAATTCACGAAGTGAAAATGGTATGCATTCTGCAATCACCACGTAATGAAAAAAAAAAAAAAAATCATACACACACAAAAACCCCCCAACTGGCTTGAGAAATGTTTTCAGCAGACGTACCATACTGACCGTTTGGCAAATAGCATCACAACTGTTTCTGTACGAATGTATCAACCTTTATAACCACCCAGACTTTCAAGATGTGATACTAGCTGTTGTTCCTGAAAAAAACCCATTATTAAAGCTCAGTTCATTTTGCATGCGAACAAGATGCAGTGACCTAACTCTGCACAGAACTTTTAACTCTGCACAGAACTTTTCATGAAATTCCAAGATAGTCTTAGCCGCCACCAGGTTTTAATTTTGGTTTTATTGTTATTTTTAGCCCAGCCAATCACACAGTGCCTTTTCAGGGCTGTCGATGCTCAGCTAAAAGATGGCAGCTTGCTGGCTTTTATCATAGACGAAGTCCAGTCATGGAAACTAAACAAACTATACATTATTTATTTACTATATACGTTACATTCATAACATGACACTGATCTACTGATATCCTCAGGCCTGATATCATACATTTCCCTTAATTTAACGTCCAAAGATTTTTCTGAAATGAAAAACTGATCATAAACATATCAGTGCCACTACAGAACAGAAATCATGTCCATATGGCCCAACAGACACCACACAATGGACAGCTGTATTCGGGTCAACACCTGCCTTGTCATTACCAAGTCTCCACATTACAACACAAACGCTGGCAAGTTTTAAAGTTCTATGCGAGGAAGGTGTGTTCACGAAGAGATTTTCCACAACAAAGACCAGTGAATCGACCACACAGTCAGAAAAACTGTGGAGGAGTGTAAAGTATATAACAGAGCTTTAAAAAAAAAAAAAAAAAAAAAAAAAAAAAAAGGAAATTACGATCACAGAATTTTCCAAAGCATGGACACCATCTGTACTGAAAGAATCCCCATGAGGCAGGAAGAGCAAGGAGATGAAGCAAATGAATGAAAACTCGGCTGATTCCACTGGTTAAGGCCCTGTAACAAGATTCTTAAACACAAATGTAAAAGTATACAAACACAAATGTAAAAGTATAAATAACAACGCAAGCATAATGCATCGAAGAATCATCAACAGATCCTACAACAGGTACGTCTGCGTGATTCACAGTCAAAATCAAACGGCTAACAAGAACTCTAAACAATGATGATAATGAACAATAACTTCACCTGCTATCATCCCTTTTCTGGCATGCTTCAGGTCTGTAAAACGTCCAAAAGGAACCTCTTTCCCTTGATTCAGTTAGGTAAGACTGACGATGACAAATGTGGTTTGGATCTGTCTCCCGACAGCAAGAAACAGAACCCCCGCCTCAACCACCCCATCTCTCATTAAAACAAATGTCTGTGGTCAAGAGACAGTTTGATACCCCGTCATACCAGCCTATGTAAAACTTGCACAATCACTGTGCACAAAACGTACATCTACAAATATGTATATTGGCAGCTCAACTTTCAATATCGTATCAGTATTTTTTTCATTCAAAAACAAACCCCACTTAACATTTTTTTTACTAGCAATACGCATACATAAACGTGACATATGAAATGAAATTCATCCATACAAAGAAGCATCATCATATATAGGAATAGGATGCATGAGGAAAGCATTACACTTTTATGTATGTTCTTAATATGAAAGGAAAACATACATACAGCTTTGTTCCTTCTCAACTAAGTCTTTCTTAGTCTGCTTACACGCACACATGTCTCGTCATCATCACCACTCTCTTGACTACACACAAATCATTCTACGCTTGCATGTGAACAGCATCACACATAAAAATCATGCATCATACACATGTTACGCGCCAACATACATGAGCATTTTTTCAACATTCCATTTCATTTATGTTTTTAGCCTAGCCAACAACCTTGGCTGGGGGGGGGGGAGGGGGGGAAGGGGGGGAGAGGCAGGGCATATCAGGTCTATTATTAAGTCTGACAGACTGAAACCAATTTATTGTCAGATTACCACAAGGTTGTACTGACAATTATTAAGTCAAAAATCATTTCCATCAGTGACAAAAAGAATTGTTCGAAACATGCTGTTTAAAAAACAAACAACTGTTTTCTACTAAATCTCAAGATTAAACGAAAGATGATCTATCTCTTTTAGAGACTCACCAAAATCACGCAACCTTAGGAACATCCCTGAACAAGGTCTTCACGAAATTTGCTGTGAAAGGTTCATGTTTAACCCCAGACATTCTACAGCAACAATATCCATAGCAAATGGATCATCGTATGTTACGCTGCGTGGAGTCTTCTCATCTTTTAAAAGATATGACTGTAAGTAAAACTAAAGGCGTGGTGTATGTGTAATGTCACAGAACAATGAAACTTACACAATACACATTTAAAACAAGCACTCCAATGTAAATGTATTTTCCTCTCAGTCAAGATAAATGGTCTTAGCATAAAACATCACTCACAAACTAACAAGAAAAGCAAAAATTAAAAAAAAAAAAAAAAAAAAAAAAAAAGCTGATGTATTTTGTTATATTCATTTTACCCAAATTAGTTTTGCCATGTCTGATGTAATCAGTTTGTTTTACACAAATTTATTCAAAGATACTGGTGGTACCAAGAATGGTTAATAAGCATTCTGTGGCAACCTACGTTTAGAGTATAATCAAATGCAACAAGACCTTTTCTAGGTTGACCTTCTCTAGGTTATAAAACCAAACAAAAATAGCACAACAGATATTAAAATAAAGACAAATTTACACAAAAAAGAGCAAAAACACACGATTGAGCAGCATGTCCCCCTCCCTCTTCCATCACCACCCCCCCCCCCCCCCTCTCCCCCAACACACAAGTTTGTGTCAATCGTTTTTCTTTTTGAACCTCAGTCAGTGGTTAAGTCAACAGAGAGAGAAACTAATGGTACGGAGTTCTACACACAATGACATGACACAGCAGTAACAATCTGATTGAAGAACAACTGCATCGTGACCTTACCAGCCTGCCACGCCGCAGCACACTTCCAGGACCTGCTCCATTACATCGTCATTACGCCCCGCTGGTTCTCCCCGATGGCAGAAGGGATCAGTTACCGTGGTGATGCAGAAACCCAGGAAGAGGATCTTTGTCCTGGCATTACACTTCGAGGGAGAATCATTTCCCTTGCAGATGTGCAGGCGGGTTGGGGGCAACTAAAAGCCTTGCCAGTCACTGTCTTGCTCTTCATCCGGTTCCACGTGTATGCAGTGAATTCCGTTCCTTAGTGACGGCGTTCCCTTGTGTGCTTGCCTGTGCAAGTCAGTCACACACACACACACACACACACACACGTGCACACACACACACACACACACACACACACACACACACACACACACACTCGTGAACACACACACACACACACACACACACACACACACACACTCGTGCACACACACACACACACATACACACACGTGCGCGCGCATGCACACACACAACACATACACACACACAATAATGAAATCGGTCATACATCAAATCAATGCATACACAAACATTATGCGTGACGTAACCATGCACATACACACTCTTCCACACCCACTGCACATATACATGTATGCATCCATGCACAGACACAGATGCATATACTCATGCGTAGGTGCAAGAATAAACACACACACACACACACACGCGGGTGCACACACATTTCTGTGCACACACACACACACACACACACACACACACACACACATAAAGAACAGTCGAACAATCCAAGATCTGTAATGAATTATCTTTACAATCTGACCTCTGTTTATGTGTCTGGTATCAACAGAATCCACTTAACCACACACATGCACACGGGGAGAGGGAGGGGAGAGAGACAGACAAAAAGAGAGGGAGAGGGAGGCAGGGAGAAAGAGAGGGAGATGGAGTAAGACAGGTAAGGGGAGAGAGAGACCGCAAGAGAGAGAAAAGACAGAGAGAGAGACATGGAGACAGATGGAGAGAAAGAGAAAGGGAGACAGGACTGAGGGAGGGAGGCAGGGGAGAGAGAGAGAGAATAGTAAAAAAAAAATCTGGGGTCTCTGAAGAATGACCTTTATAATCATCATCATCATCATCCTGCCCTACGCCTGAACTGTGGCTCCCCCCACCCACCCCACCACAAACTACATGAACACATCTACTTGTTTATGTGATAGCAATAAAAGTGATCCAATGAACAACAGCAAAAGCAACAACGAGCAATAACAACAACAACCATCACCACCACCACATCACCCCCACTATACTCACATATGCACGCACACACACACTCGCACACACAAACACACACATGCACACGCACACACACACACACACACACACACACACACACACACAGACACACACAGACAGACACACATCATCCGCGCACTGGAGCAGAGTTGATTGTATGACAGCCTCTGTCAGGTTATGTATCACGTTACTGAAGAGGACTGGTGCAATCACAGGCCATTGTGGAACTGATGCACCAAGCTTTCTGGAAGTTGGATATGTAACTCCTAAGTCTGGCCACCATTGTTCTGATTGTTAAAAAAAAATCATATAACTTGTCAACACTGTATGTTTGCCAATGCTTTTCAGCATGTAGATTAGATGACTGTAAATCAACATCACTTTGAGTACAAAATTATGTAAGAAGATCTTAACCATCTGATTATGATGACCATAATCAATAACTGCTACTGAACTAAGTTTATTCCATTTAAAAAAATATATGATGTTATTGAGCCCAGGCTGTAACCCAGCTAAGTTGCCAACCTTAAAACCTTAGGGGGGGGAGGGGGGAAGGGGGGAGGGGGGGGGAGGGGAGGGAGGGGGTAAGGAGTGGGAGGGAAGGGATAAATGAGTGGTGTGGGTGGAATGCCACTGAAGTGACATGGAAAACAAGACCAAAAAAAAAAGAAAAAGATCAAGAAAAAAACAATATCTCCACTGGAATTTGTACTAAGAAAGTTGTCAGATCCACCACTCAATTATTCGTGCACGTATATCTTGCTTTCCATTTAAAAATTAATGTTCTCAAAATGAAGTTCTACAAAGATATAAACTGGCCTTAGGGTGAACAGATCATATTTAATCACATCTTATTCCACTGTCAAAAGGACACAAAAATAGAAAAAAAGAAAGAAAAAAAAAAAAAGAAAACTTTCCCAGGTTCATTCACATCAAATCATTATTCAGAGAAAATTTGCAAAAATACTATAAAATCCTACTTTAAAATAAAAAGGAAAAATAAACATCTTTTACAGCATTTTTTTTTATTTCACCGTGTTAGCGCTGAACTGCATTCCTTCATTGTTGCTTTCTACTATCATTGTGATATTTTAGCACTATGCCCTTATATATTTCTATGATTACAAAACACACACACATACATATGTACTCACATACATATGTGCACACACTCACTCATAGTCATATACATATGTGCACACACTCATACACACATACATTTGTGCACACACTCACTCATAGTCATACACATATGTGCACACACTTACTCGCATACAAACACACCCATACCCATACTCACACCACCCACCACCACCATCAGGCACACACTGATCAAAAGATTCACATGCACACATAGACTCTCTCTCTCTCTCTCTCTCTCTCTCTCTCTATATATATATATATATATGACTGTCAAAACAACATTCTTGCTCACTATTCGCAGTGTGACCAAACCTAATGCAGATGGTGTGAAAACAGAAGTGAAGAGGTTCCCAAGTTGTTTTCAGCTCTAAGTCTTTTTTTGTCACGCAAAGTGTACATCAGATCTGTCCCACCACCACCACACTCCTTGCTCCAACCTGTCCCCTCTTCGTGTGTGTGTGTGTGTGTGTGTGTGTGTGTGTGTGTGTGTGTAGTAGTAGTAGTAGTAGTAGTAGTAGTAATAGTAGTACTTCAGTTTTATGCCTTTTCACCTATGTGATATCAGACGAGAGAGAGAGAGAGAGAGAGAGAGAGAGAGAGAGCATAAATGTCTGTGACTATGTAAGTGTATGCATAACGCGGTTATCTAAGTGCATATATATGTCCCTCTAAGCATCCCTACAATATACCTGCAAATAATCTTAAAGTAAATGCTTAACTGGACTACAAATTAGGAGAAAACAACACTGAAGGCAAGCTTTAAATCTGAAAAGACATCACACAATGACATGCCTGATAATGGTGGTAAGTGAGCTTGAAGAGGTAAACAGTCAAACAGCAAATGCTTGCTGGTTATTCTTCGTTCTCCACAAATACATTTTGCTTCGTTTTATTATCTCAATTTGAAATTTAATTTGTGGTCACACACATTCACAGCAAATAAACAATAATTTAGTCACATTACCCATTTTCTCACATATGACATACATTCATATAGAGGAATTTGGATTTCAATTAAACATCTCTCGGTTCATAAAATCAATGGACAGGGGAATAAAACTTTGTTTAAATCTGACACTTCTGCATTTAACCGATCGATATCTTCGTCCTGACTGAAGAAGGTCATACTGATTCTACTCTTCACAGTCAACCCACCATACAACACATAAATGAGAAAGTTAAAACAGATTCCAAGAAGCATGAATAAAATGTCCGAAGAATGTCAGTATTCACATGAAATGATCGCAGCTTGCGAAGACAATATAATCTGGTTTGACATTTTTTTTGTGGACATACTCAACATGGGATTTAAAATTCAGCTTATTATCTATAAAAGTTCCTAAATTTGTATGATTCAACACGTTCTACTTCAGCACCTTTGATAAAAAAAAGTGGTGGTACAGCTTTTGGATTCTTTCTAAAATCAATCAACATTTCTTTCGTTTTTGTTACATTCAGATCAAGATAGTTATGATCGCACCAGTCAACAAATCTTTGAACCTCCTTGAAGTAAACAGAATCAGAGTTGGAGAGATCCACAAGTGCTGCAGTCATCTGAATATTTAATGTACAAAGTTGAATCACTTCCTGAACAATCATTTGTGTACAGAGTAAAAAGCACTGGTGATAAAACAGTACCCTGGGGTGCGCCAGTTGAAATGACTCTGGAAGACGAAACAACACTTTGATATCGAACAGACTGTGTCCTCTGTGTAAGAAAATCAATTATCCAAAGAATGAGCTTGTTACCCACATTTATGTTAATGAGTTTCTTTGCCATCAGATGTGGTTGTATGGTGTTGAATGCTGATGAGAAATCAATAAAAAGAGAATGCGTACAAAGGAGGCAGGTTTTTCGAGGTGTGAAAAAGCATGATGGAGAAGTGTGAGTGTGGCATCATCTGTTGATCTGTTCTGTTGGTATGCGAACTGAAACGGGTCTTGGTACTGTGTAGTATCTTTTAAAACATAAACGAGGACAATTCTTTCAAGACATTCATTGCAACAGATGTGAGCAACTGGTCGGTAATCATTTAAACAGCTTGGGTTGCGTTTTTTGGGAACAGGACATACAGTGGCATTTTTCCATAAAACAGGAATTATACATTCTCTAAGTGACCAGGTAAACAAACGACTGTAAACATAGGAGAGCTGAGAAGCACACACCTTCAACAATTTTCCACAGATATCAGGGCCCATTGCCTTTCACATTTAAACGTTTGAAAAAAAAAACTGAACATCATTTTCCTCAATCACAACAGAATCACTTCCATCAACATCGTTTTTAACATTGCTTTGGAGTTCTTCCTTCACTTCCTTTAATTCTTTACTAAAATCTTTATCATCAAATCTACAGTAAAAATCGTTCAGCTTTTCTGCAAATTGCTTCTGTTCTTTTGCTTTTTTTTTGTTACTAATATTTTGGTTTGAACATTTTCCTGAACCTGATAAAACCTTTATTCCTTTCCATGCATCTCGCATATTTCCATTCTGGAACATGTTTTTCAACTTTCTCTTGTAAGCTCTCTTTGATTCTTCAATCTCCGTTTGCAGTTTCTTTTGTACAACCTTACGATCGCTTTTATTGCTGATTGAAAAGCTTTTTTTTTCTCATTTAGAGTTATTTTCAGAGATTTTGTAACCCAAGGTTTGTTGTTGGAAATATTTTGATAGTTTTAGTAGGGTACAATCATGTGTTCACAGAAAGAAATGTAGCTGGAAATAACATCGGTGGCTTCGTTAATGTCAAAACTAGAATTCAAAAACAAATTCCAATCTGTACATTCAAAACAAGCCTGTAATTCATCAACACTTTCTTGTGTCCAACACTGCACTTGCTTTTTAGTGATAGGTTGTGTTTTCACTTTTGGTCTGTAAGCTGGCAAGAGATGAATGGCATTGTGATCAGACTGACCACAGGGGGGAGCTGAACACACACTTGTATGCAGATGGAACAGAGTCCGTGATTTCTGCGGCTGCACGTACAGTATTTGCGGATGGTGGCACGTAAACAACAGTCATGAAGAGCTGTCCAAACTCACGTGGCAGGTATTTGTGGTGTACATTTCATTTTTGGCTCCTCTCTTCGCACGTATATGAGCTAGCTCATTACCCCAATACCACAATGCGATGGAATCCAACAGAAGGTGACATCAGTTCCTTTACATATCAAGACATCAATAAGATGTCATATTTCATTTACAAGAAAGTTGTTCAAAACGGTATTTGGAAATTTTATGGTTTGCAGAACAGACACTGAATCCATACAAATAACTACTTTAAATATTGATTGTGGCAAGTCAATCAAATGTGACAATGCCATAATAATAGCTATCATTTCGGCGACAAATACTGATCTGCCTTTTCTGATGGAGTATCTTTTCAACCTTTGTGTGATGGTATAACAAAAGCAGAACCTGACTGAGTATTAGACAATACTGAACCATCTGTGTAAACTTTAAGATGTTGACGATATTTCTCTTGTAAATGCATCTTTACAGAATAAGATAAAAAATATCTGGTTGGTCAGTTTTGCTGAGATAAGTGTGATCAAGATCAAAATGTGCCCTGTTTCTTTCCCAAGCTGGAGGAGAAATCAAGGCCACCTTCGCTAATGTCTCAGAACTGACTGTTGACTCTTTCAAAAGATTTTCTGTACAACAGCCAATGGTAGAGAATATGATGAAATAGTCTCAGCTCTTTTCGGATAATGAGATTCAGGTTTTATAGCAATCTCATTTTCATTCACACCTGTGAAGCGCTGAACATTTCATTACATATTTGGCAAGTGTAAGCTTTCTATGTTCGTCTAATGGTAAAAATACTTATTTTCTTATAAGTTCGGTATTAGTTGAAGCATGGAACGGAAGACCAAGACATGACTTACAGGTTTTACTATCTATGCTTTGCAGCTTTTGTAACGTGTTTAGGGGCACTGAAGAAAGCCTCTTGTGCATAACATAATTTTGATCGGATCAGTGATGTAGCTAAATGTTTTAAAGTGTTTATATCCTGACACCAGCTCTGATTACTCATAATTTTCAAAAAGCTTAGTGTTTTTCTAGCTTTGTTCAGAAGGTACAGAATATGAAAATTCCACGTTAATTCAGATGTTAAATATACTCCTAAAAATTTCACTAAAGGTTTGTAGTCAAGTGTGACTGCATCGATTTTAAAAGAGGGCAAATCGCTTGAATCGGTGCCATTGTTAAATAACACCATATATGTTTCCTCACAAGAAAACATTAGACATTTGCAAACATGTATCTACCAAGACTGTCTAATTCATTTTGGTAAAGTTTTTTTTTAGTAATTAAGTGTGTGTGTGTGTGTGTGTGTGTGTGTGTGTGTGTGTGTGTGTGTGTGTGATGTTATGTGCACGTATGAATGAGACACAGACAGAGAGAGAGAGAGAGAGAGAGAGAGAGAGAGAGAGAGAGAGAGAGAGAGAGAGAGAGAGAGAGAGAGAGAGAGAGAGAGCAGAGAGAGAGAGAGAGAGAGAGACCAGAGAGAGAGAGAGAGAGAGAGAGAGAGAGAGAGAGAGAGAGAGAGAGAGAGAGCAACAGAGACAGAGACAAATTGCGACAGAGTGTGTGTGTGTGTGTGTGTGTGTGTGTGTGTGTGTGTGTGTGTGTGTGTGTGTGTGTGTGTGTGTGTGTGTGTGTGTGTGTGTGTGTGTGTGTGTGTGTGTGTGTGTGTGTGTGTGTGTGTGTGTGATGCCATGTGCATGTATGAAGAGAGAGAGAGAGAGAGAGAGAGAGAGAGAGAGAGAGAGAGAGAGAGAGAGATCAGTTCAGTTCAGTAGTTTTATTTAACGTCTTTTCATCACAAGATGATCTTAGACCTACAGAGAGAGAGAGAGAGTGTGTGCATATGTGTACGTTTATACATGCATGCGTAGGTGCGTTTAGGGGTGTGTGTGTGTATATATGTGTGCGCGTGTGTGTGTGCATGCGTGCATGCGTGTGCACATTTTGCATGCATGCATAGGTGCATTTAGTTGTTACCACACACAGACATACATACCCCCCTCTCTCTCTCTCTCCTGTCTCCTACCGCCCCCCCCCCCCCCACCCCCCCCCCCCCCCCCCCCCTTTCTCTTTCACTCTCTCTCTTTATTTGTGTGTTTCTATGGACATTCCATTCCCAGATAACTCCAACCTCAGGAATCTCTCTGTGTGTGTGTGTGTGTGTGTGTGCGTGTGCGTGCGCGCGCGCGGTGTGTGTGTGCACGCATGCGTGCACATGCACATGTTTGAATATACATGTGCACTTTTAAGTTTATATTTCACTGGTGCAGGCTTGTGTGATATACAGCATGCCCATGGAAAGGCCAATCCTGTCAGCTTCATGTAAAAACACACGCCTGTTGGTGAGTTAAAGTGCAGTCACATGGAAAGGCCAATCCTGTCAGCTTCATGTAAAAACACACGTCTGTTGGTGAGTTAAAGTGCAGTCACATGGAAAGGTAAATCCTGTCAGCTTCATGTAAAAACACACGCCTGTTGGTGAGTTAAAGTGCAGTCACATGGAAAGGTAAATCCTGTCAGCTTCATGTAAAAACACACGTCTGTTGGTGAGTTAAAGTGCAGTCACATGGAAAGGTAAATCCTGTCAGCTTCATGTAAAAACACACGCCTGTTGGTGAGTTAAAGTGCAGTCACATGGAAAGGTAAATCCTGTCAACTTCATATAAAAACACACGCGCCTGTTGAGTTAAAGTGCAGTCACATGGAAAGGCCAATCCTGTCAGCTTCACGTAAAAACACATGCTTGTTGGTGAGTTAAAGTGCAGTCACAAATGTAAGCTGTACCGTACGAGTTCTCAAAAGATTGGATTGGATGCATTTGAGAAGCAGCAACTCTGGAACTTGAACCTGACTATCAATGACGTTTCTGATGGTGTGAAAAG
Source organism: Conus betulinus (assembly GCA_016801955.1). Classification (NCBI taxonomy): domain Eukaryota; kingdom Metazoa; phylum Mollusca; class Gastropoda; order Neogastropoda; family Conidae; genus Conus; species Conus betulinus. The sequence goes on from JADBJO010001031.1 coordinate 84,548, forward strand.
GGTCTCCAACATACACCCCTTCAGCTAGAGACATTCCTGAGGCCTAGCAGGTGCATGTTGTGAGACTGAATTACTGCATTCTTTCTGCACTGAATGGAAAATCTTATACTCCAAAGAATACACTTCTGGCATTTGTATATTTGTGACAAGCAGTCACTGTAAACATATTCACTACTTATTCGGCAATACGAAACTGCCTACATGTCTATTTCAGATGTGTGGCTATACCAAATGTAAACTCACCTCTGCCTAAAAGAAACTTAATACGAAACAAAAACAAACAAAACCCCCCCCCCCCCCCCCCCACCAAACAAACAAAAATCAGGTGCTTGAATATCTAAACAAAGCCACAATAAACAAGATTCATTACCCATTTAGCTATACAAAAAGGTCTATATATGCTTTTCAGTTAGCTAGTTTGCAGTTTCACTGACCATTTTCTTTACCAGAGTGGCAGCAACCTGTCTGATGTATTACCAATGAAAGAGCAGAGAGACAGCAACCTATCTGATATATTACCGATGTAAGATAAAAAAAGACACCAACCTGTCTGATATATTACCGATGTAAGATCAGAAAGGCAGCGACCTGTCTGATGTATTACCGATGAAAGACCAGAGTGGCAGCGACCTGTCTGATGTATTACCGATGAAAGACCAGAGTGGCAGCGACCTGTCTGATGTATTACCGATGAAAGACCAGAGTGGCAGCGACCTGTCTGATGTATTACCGATGAAAGACCAGAGTGGCAGCGACCTGTCTGATGTATTACCGATGAAAGACCAGAGTGGCAGCGACCTGTCTGATGTATTACCAATGAAAGACCAGAGTGGCAGCGACCTGTCTGATGTATTACCAATGAAAGACCAGAGTGGCAGCGACTTGTCTGATGTATTACCAATGAAGACCAGAGTGGCAGCAACCTGTCTGATGTATTACCAATGAAAGACCAGAGTGGCAGCAACCTGTCTGATGTATTACCAATGAAAGACATATGGTGCTGGAAGTCAACACTAATGTTTGGGAACATTGTTTTTGTTGAGATGAGGGGGAGGGTGTGGGAGGGAGGGGAGGGGGGGGGGGGGCGGGAGAAGGGGGTGAGGAGTGGGGAGAATGGCAGAGTGAGAGGGGGACAGAGAGAGCACACACAGACAGAGATAGACAGAGAGTCAAAGACGGGGACAGACAAAAACAGAGAGAGACCAACAAAAAAAGAAAAAGAAAAAAAAAAAGAGGCACAGAAACACACAGTCAGACAGGCGCGCACACACACACACACACACACACACACACACACAGAGAGGGGGAGAGAGAGAGAGTGCTACTGCTGCTGCTGCTGCTCTGTGTGTGTGTGTGTGTGTGTGTGTGTGTGTGTGTGTGTGTGTGTGTGTGTGTGTGTGTGTGTGTACTTCTGTTTCTCTGTGTTCCTTTCCACCAAAAAAAAACAAAAAAAAAAACATACAAACAAACAGAAAAGAACACGAAAAACACATAATAATGGGATATTTCTGCAACATTTACCAACATCTCAAAGAACTTCACAATATAAACTGAATACATACTAACATACTCACACACACACACACACACACACACATATACACACACGCACGCGCATACACACGCATGCTGGCTTGCAGATGCACCCCTGCCAGCTGTATAATTGAATGCACACTCAAACATCTCCACTAACTCACTCTGGATTGCATCCCCTGCTATCCAGTCTTCCTCTCTCCCTCCTCCTTCCCCTCCCCCCCTCCCGCTACCTCCTCTTTTCCCCTTGCTCTGACACACTTATCCCCCTTATCCCTCCACCCTAACCCATCTCTTCATGTGTCCCTCCATACACACACTGACATGCACATCCTACCCATATATCTATCCTCTCTCCTGCACATGTGCCCGCACGCGTGCACACACACTCACAGACACACTCACACACACATGCGCACACACACACATGCACACAAACACACACACACAAAAGCTGGCTATCTCTCATCCTTAGGGGTTGACAAACTGCAGATGCCAGACCCGACTCCCTCCATCATTCTCAGTTAGGGTTAATGAAGCATAATAACCAGACCTGACTGTCTGTGGTCAAGACTGATCTTATGGTTAGGATCAATGAGCCATGGTTGTCAGTCTTTACTGCCATGATAAGGATCAACCAACTGTCACTGTCAGACCTGCCTGTCTTGTGTTTAAAATTTTTTTTAACATGTGCTTGTCAGACCTGACTTCTTATGCCTAGGATCAATGAATTTCAATCTTAAGACCGGACTGCCTAACGTTAGAACTGATGAACTGTGGTTCAGATGAACCGTGGTTCTCGTTTCTGACTGTCTCGTGGTTAGGCTGAACCCCAGTAGTCAAATCGGACTATCTTCCTGTAAAGTTTGACAAACCAAGATTGTCCGACCTGACTATGATGAATCTTAAATAAATGTTAGCAAACCACCAGAGAAACATGAACAAACGAATCACAAGACAAAACACAATGCATTTCGACCTCTAATCACTTATCTTCAATTACTTCGCGCAAGACAGGCGTTGAATGGTTTTCATTCAATGCCTATCTTGTGCTGAAGTGATTGAAGCGAAGTGATAGCTCATTCATATTCGTTGTCCTAATTGTTTTATCTTGCTTGAAGAAGACCTAAGAGGTTGAAATGCATCATGTAATTCGTTTGTCCATGTTTTTTTTTTGTTTTTTTTTTGCGGTTTGCCAACATTTATTAAAGATTTGTTTAGATTTCCGCCTGCACTTGTCTCACTTAGCAACTAGATCTGACCATGATGGCTAGGATTGATGAACTGCAGTTTTCAGTCCTGCCTCCTGCTCGGGATCGACCAAACTTGCTATCAGACCTGACTGTCAGGGCTAGGATCAACAAACCATAATTGTCAGAACTGCCTCCTATACCAATTAAACTATTCGCAACGCACCATGCGATAGTAACGGCAAATCAGTCGACCCGTTCACAACGAGCCGTTCTGTGATTATGGCAATGCTGCCGTACTCCTTGGATGAGCCATAGCGCCACCGTTCCGCCACAACTATAAAAAGGTGTTCCTTGTTCTCTCCTCCACAGTCTTTGGGATGCAGTTGCCCTAAATATTCAGAACAGGGTTCTAGCCATTGGAAAGACTTCAAACAAAGAGACCTGTAAACAAGACAGTGCTCTCCCGTGTTTTACTTATGTTGTTTCCATAACTGTATTGTTGCCATCTTACCTAAAATATATTTAAGTGTATGCTCATTGCATAGTTTGCATTTTACCCTTTACATTGATATATAACAATTGGTTGTTACGCTCATATTAGGGGTCATAAAATAAAATTGTAAAAAGTGCAAAAACTGGGCATATGCAACGGTTGTAAGCACGTGCGGAGCACTCAGCAGCAGGCAAGTGACATTGTGCTGCCATGCCCGTCACTAAAAAAAAAAAATTATGAACCATAGTTCCAGACCTGTCAATGTCATGATTAGGATTGATGAAACATGGTTGCCAGATCTCTCTTGTGTTAGGATCGACAAACTGCAGTTATCAGCCCTGACAATCAAGCTAAGGACTGACACTATTGGTTGCCAGACCTGTCTCCAGGTTAGGTGTAATCAAAAGCAGTTGTTAGACATGTGTCATGGTTACGACTGAATAACAGTGATTGTCAAATCTGTGTCATTGTTAGGGTTAATGAATCACATTTTGTTTCTTTTTGACCTAAATGTCTTACTGTTAGGATCCATGAACAGCTGACTGTCAAACATAAGCATCTTTAGGATAGGACGGTGAAACACAGTTGTCAGACTTGATGGTCTCCCTTGAGGATTCATGTACCATGGTCATGGACCTGACTATCAAGCTAAAGACAGAAAAACCATGGTTAGGATTATGCAGCTGTCACACCAGACTGTGTCACCGTTATGGTCGGTGGAACCATGGCTGTCAGATCTGTCTCCTGGTAAGGTTGAAAAGCAGCTGTCAGACAAAAGCATCAGTGAACCTTGGCTGTCAGACATGACTGTCATGGTTACCATCAGTGAACCTTGGCTGTCAGACATGACTGTCATGGTTACCATCAGTGACCTTGGCTGTCAGACATGACTGTCATGGTTACCATCAGTGAACCTTGGCTGTCAGACATGACTGTCATGGTTACCATCAGTGAACCTTGGCTCAGACATGACTGTCATGGTTACCATCAGTGAACCTTGGCTATTGACTGTCATGGTTACCATCAGTGAACCTTGGCTGTCAGACTTGTACCATTTTGGATTGATGAGGGTTACCATTAAACAACCATTTGGATTGATGATGGCATTAAACAACCATTTGGATCTGTGTCATGGTCTGGATCAATAGACTGCTGTTTTCTTGAGCTGTTTTCTTGAGCTAAACATCTTATTGTTAGCATCCATGAACACCTGACTGTCAAACCTAAATATTGTTTGATTAGGACTGGTGAAACACAGTAGTGGGACCTAACGGTCTCCTATCTGGATTCCTGAACATATATGGACATCAGACCTGGCTGTCAGGCTAAGGACTGAAAAACCATGTTGTCAGACCCAACTCCTGGTCAGGATTAACGAAAAGCAATTGCCAGGTGAGGTAAGGTATAATGGTGCTTATAGCCCAGCCGACTGCAAAGGGCTATATTGGGGATGTCATCGCGCTGAAGTCAACTCACAAGTCATTAAAAAGGTTTTTTTTTTTAACTCATTCACACAACCCTTTGAAATAAAGCTTCTAAAAGCACACCAGAAATTTCGTTAATGATCTTTTGTCAATGAAATCTTAGATCAGATGAAAAATGTTAAGCAGCTGCCAGACCTGACTCCTTGTTAGCATTGATGAAAAGCAGTTGTCACACCTGACTGTGTTATGGTTATGATCGGTGAACATTGGCAGTCAGATCTGTCGCATGGTTTGCATTGATGACCCAACTTGTCTTATCGTTTGAATCGGTGAACCACGGATGTCCGACCTGTGCCCTGGTTAGGGTCAATGAACTGCAGCTGGAAGACCCACCTTATGGTTGGGATCGACCAACCGCAGTCGTTAAACCCATCTCATAGTGAGGATCAATCAACTGTGGTCGTTAAACCCATCTCATAGTGAGAATCAATCAACTTTGGTTGTAAACCCATCTCATGGTTGATCACCTGTGGTTGACAGACCCAAGTACCAATGGATATAAAGCACTGTTTGGTGGTGCCAGTAGTGAATAAGGTTACAGAATCTTAAAAATCATGAAAGCCAAACATACTTTTCAGAAAAAAAAGTAACAGATAACAAAAAAAAGAAAGACTGAACTGAAAAACAAAGTTTACACACCCCTCCTCTCTGATTCAACATTCTTTCAGTTTAAAATCCTGCAAATCTTTCATACAACCAAGATAAATGTTGAAATCCTGTGAATCTTTCATTCAAACAAGATAAATGTTAAAATCCTGCAAATCTTTCATACAAACAAGATAATGTTAAAATCCTGCATATCTTTCATACAAAAAAGATAAATGTTATCTGAAAGTACCAGAGATCAGACACATAATCTCTTTTTAATGATGCCAGAATTTTCTTTCTCCATATACCACAAGCAGCATCCTCCGCTAATCGGTCCTTATCATAGGTGTGAATCTCTCTCTTGTGCAGAAACACACACACACACACAGAGAAAAAGGACATGGAACTCTTGCCTATTGACCATGCATTTCTTGACTATGTTCTCCTGACTGTGAAAAATGCAAAACGCACACACCCACATACATACACAAACACACATACATACACACACACACACACACATACATACACACACACACACAGAAAGGACACAGAACTCTTGCCAATTGACCATGCATTTCTTGACTGATGTTCTCCTGACTGTGATAAATGTAAAACACACACACCCACATACACACACAAACACACATACATACACACACACACACATACATACATACACACACACACAGAAAGGACACAGAACTCTTGCCAACTGACCATGCATTTCTTGACTATGTTCTCCTGACTGTGATAAATGTAAAACACACACACACACACACATACATACACACACATACACACACAAACACGCATACATACACACACACACATACATACATACACACACACACACACAGAAAGGACTTAGAACTCTTGCCTATTGACCATGCATTTCATGACTGATGTTCTCCAGACTGTGATAAATGTAAACACACACACACACACACACACACACACACACACACGTCGTTCCTGAACCTTGTTCTACCACAGAACTGGAGGCACATGCTCATGCAAGCTCTCTGCATGTGGCGGGAGAGTAACGGCCAGACTGTCCATGGAGATAGCCTGGGGAGCGATGAGTTTGGGCTTCAAGAGTTTGGGCTTCAGGGCTGTTATATTTTATCAACCCACGTGTCTAGAAGTAGGCAAGGAAGTGCTGGTGGGACAGGAGGAAGGAGGTAGGGGTGGTGTGGAGGAAGTGAGGGGAGATGGGTTGGTGGTTGGGGTGGTTGAAGCAAAATACACATGACTAGTGATATGATGAACAGACAGTGCTTACATCCAGAAGCAAACTTGACCTTGACCTCCTTTTGATCCTCCTATCACAGTGATTCTAGGTCAGCAATACTTATGTTTGGATGGGGTAAAAGGTTACTATGTTTGAAAATCTTTCACACACAAAAAAAGAGAAAGCAACAACCCCAAACAAAAACAAACAAACCCTGCATAACTCTATATGACAGTGAATCAAGGACAACTTTTCAAATTCTTCATGAATTATGATTTGTGTGTGTGCATGTGTGTGTGTGCGTGTGCAGATGTGCATGTTTCTTTGTAATTTAAAAAAAAAAAAAATCAGGTTTCATCTTGCATGACCTTCCCTGTGGCACTGCTACCATGCAGCTCATACTGGCCCCCCCCCCCCCCCCCCCCCCCCCCCCCACAACACAATATCACACCTGGTTTCTGACACTGCAGACTCGGCAATCCACAGTGGGCAATAAATACCATTTGGCAACCCACCAGTGAAGACACTGCAATCCAGCTAGGTCACTTTGGTCATGCTTAGTAACCATCGTTTCTAACCAATATGCAGGACATCACTTTCAAAGCCCCCCCCCCCCCCCCCCCCCGATGACAACAAGATGATACAGACTGAGACAGAGGGAGTGGGTATGTGAATGTACCTACCTATAAAATGAGCTTATGTGTTGTCAGCTGACCCCCCCTCCCCTACGCCCACCTCCGCCCACTCCTCTAGCCCCAGTCCTCCTGTCTCACTCACCCCTTGCTCCATGTCTTCGCCCCTTCTCTCACCCAATCCTCCTCCTTCCTCCATCCCCTGTCCTTCTTCTTTCCTCTTTCTTTGCGTTCCCTCCTCCCTCTCCCTCTTCCCCCCTACCTCTACCCCCTCCCTGTCTTTGTTGTGGGACCCAAGGATCATACCAGGGACATTCAGATGTTCAGTCTGGTGCTCTGTTATCTGAGCTATTCTGGCTGACAGTAAGTACAATGTTTTCAGTATCCAGGAGGCAGAGAAGAAAAGATCTGCCTCGCTATCGGCCTGTATTCCACCAACTACAGAGCTGAAACAGAAGCCCTGAACACAGCAGCCCACATTGAGGTCAGCCCCTACGCCAGCCACAATGTTGTCTTCCTGACTGATGCCCTGTCCATCATGCTGGCCCTTCAGTCCAACAGAGATCCAGAGCTCAGTAATCTGTCCATCTCTCGCCTCCCTCTGAGTCACACTCACCCTGCAATCCCTCCCACTGCAATGTGCTTGGTAATGAGACTGCTGACTCCTGGCAAAGGAAGGCACTACGAAGGAGCAGCAGATGGACAGATCTACCAGCTACACTGAATCCAGGACCATCATCAAGGCCAAGCTGCAGAACAAGTGAAAGCAACACCATCCACGCCACAACAGAGCAGACCCGTACTACCTCCTGACTCGTGAAAGCAGGTAGCCATTTTCAGGCTCAGGATGGGCCACAACCGCCTGAAACATTACCTATTCACTAAACTTGGCATCGGCAACATACAGCAGTGCCTCTGCAGAACAGACAGTCAGACAACAGAACATCTGCTGCAGTCCTGCCCACTCCACCGAGCGCTTGAGAGAAAACCTGGCCCGATCCAATCACGGCGGCCCGGAAGTTCTATGGAGGACTGGAGGACCTGCGACGTACTGCCACCTTTGTCGAGGAGACGGGGGGAATCCATCTAACAAATGACAAATGAGACAACAACAGTACAATGTTTTACTCTATCTGAACATACTGTTTTTACTCACGTAGATGCGGACTTTGCATCACTCCGCCTCTATGGTCTCATCAAAATGCAACTGGTGCAACTTTCCAGCACAAAATGTTATCTGTGTTTGATGTGCCCAGTATGCTACTGACACACCAAGCCAAATTTAGAGATCAGCTGAAAACTGTGGATTTGTATAAACTACCACAAAGACAGAACGCATTGCATACGGGACACACAGGCAGACAAACAAGACAGGCAGAATGAACAGACTGGAGGAAAAAAAAGGCAGAAACATGGTATTCCTCACC